>VZTJ01001437.1:486923-741196 GCA_013397795.1 Orthonyx spaldingii
AGGAAGGAAGGCAGGAAGGCAGGAAGGAAGGAAGGAAGGAAGGAAGGAAGGAAGGATTCAAGTGAGTGACACTGGTTGTTCATGTATCTTTTAAGGTATGTTATTGATGGGAATTTTAAAACCATGGAACAGCTTTTACACAGCACTGATGCAATAAAATATTCAGGGGAAATCTCATAATTTTTTAATCTATTTTACAATTGACATTCCACTTACTGAAAAGTTAACTTATTTGTGACAAATATCTGAGTAAAAAGTATTTTTGAACTGTGTGATTTACCTGCCTGACTATACCATTTTGTTTATGACAAACTTCACTATCTGTCAAATGTAGTGCCCTCTCCAACAGCTCTCTTTCATGATCTAGAATGTAGCTGCTTTGATGCTCCGAAAAAAAATCATAAATAAAAAAAGGTGATTTTTCTTACAAATCCTGTTTTAGCAAATGTTTTTATAAATTTTAATTTATCTATAGTCTAAGAAAGCATGCTATTCAGAACTACAAGAAGTTTACAAACCATGGGAGTAACTACAATTTCTGTATGTAAACATATTGTCGCCCAATATTTATTAAAATCTTACTCTAAATGGTGATTTTCCAAACATTCTGATTGAGCTAACCACTGCACAGAAGACACTTGTGCCTGGTTAAATATATTTACTGTTGCTTTCTAGTTATGCCATAGAATCACAGGATATTCTGGGTTGGAAGGGACCCACAAGAACCAAGTCCAACTCCTGGCCTTGCACAGGACATCCTCAAGAGTCACACCTTGTGTCCAAAAGCATTGGCAAATGCTTCTTGAACTCTGTCCAATTTGGTGCTGTGACCACTGCCCTGGGGAGCCTGTTCCAGTGCCCAACCACACTATGGATGAAGAACCTTTACCTGATATCCAACCTAAACCTCCCCTGACACAACTTCAGGCCATTCCCTCACCAAAAGGAAGGCAGAAACGACTGTACTCATCAGAAATAAGGACTACCAATATGAGACTGGCTATTTATTTTGATTATTTCTCCTCCAGAACTACTTTTGTAGTGTGCATTGTGCACTGTAAAATGTCTCTAGGTTGGTGTTTCAAAGCTCAAATCCCTGTGTTTTGGGGTTTTTTTTTAAGTAAATGCTTTGGTTTAATGCCTGTTTTGACAACTGAATCACATAACTGGAGATGCCCAAGTAGTTGGACATGATGTGCTCAGGATAATTGTATGGCAGCACAGCATGTGCCACACAGGGGCATCCAATGGTTTTATCTAATTTAAAATCTTTGTACAGCAATGGACCCTATGGAAAATTTTGGAGGAAGGTAAAATGTTTCACCCTAATGTATCTGGCAAAAGCATGCAAATATTGCACATGGTGAAATGGTACAGAATCTGCCTGAAAAAAAGCTTTGGGGTATATACAACTACCACTGTTCATTTTGATTTACTGGTCTGATTTAATCTTTGTCACACTTACGTAAATCTACCATGCAGAGATCACAGAGTGACCTCTACTTGCAACGTACCACCAAGAAACCAGAAGCTTATTTTCTGAAAAGTAGGGCTAGAAATCACATTTGCTTTCAGATGAGATGAAAATTTCACAACTCTACCTTTTTATTTCCGTATTTGCACTTGTTATTTCAGCACAAAATGTGGTAATCAGGAATATTTCAGTGTTCTTCTACATTAAATCAATACTTTTATTGCTATTTTTAAAAACATAGTTTATGGTACTTCATGTGCTATTTCATAAACATACACATACTTGTGCAAAAATATATTATTTTCCTGGGTTATACATCCTGCTTGAAAACTTCCTACACATGGCACACACCCATCTACGTGTTTCCTAAAAGCAGCTGACTAATCACATTCTCAGTAGCAGTAAGACTAAGTAAGAGAAAAATAATTTCCCCTCAAGAGAACTGATTTCTCAAACCTGATGAAACTCTGGAATTCTGTCTTTCTTAACTAGTGGTTTTTACTCTGTAATACATACTATCCCTCATGAATGTGAATACTATTTCAGAAAAAACATACATTAAAATGGGATTAACTGTACTTACTAGTTATAAGAAATAAACCAACAATTTTTAAGAGTTGAATTTAACCTCAGGCTGCAAAGCTAGGACATGCAGAATTAAGGTTAAACGCTAAAGACATCCAAGAATGCTAAGTTATGGAAAACTTCAGGAAGATGCTATGTATTAACTATCTCTTTAGGGACCAGGCATTTTAGTGTTGGTGGTTCCAGATTAAATAAACTGATTGTAAACAAATGGTTCCATTTCCCACCCCTCCTTAAAGGCTGAACTGTGGAACTGTTCAATAAATAGCATTTAAACAGCACCATTTACTACTAAACCAGTGTCTCTTACTAAAGTTCCCTTCACATTCCAGACTTAAGGCTGCATCAATTCTACATAATTAACTCAACACAGTAATGATTAACCCTTTTTCTCTTTAAAACAAATCTTTGTACTAAAATATAATGGCCTGAGGTGGATAATGGATAATGATATGTGAAAAGCATGAGGTGCAAAATCCCTTTCTAGCCAGACCACAAGCAACAGGAGGCAGATTCTCAACATCACAAACCCATTTGTTCCTTCTCAGCCCTGGAATTGGAAAGTTTAAAAAAATGACGGTTTTTTTAGAACTAAAAGGGCTGTAAAATAACTTCCAAAAATTTCTAACTTGTATTGGTTGTATATCACTTCTTTCAGAAACTTTCAAGTCTGAATTCACAAAAATAATTACATTTGACTCTATATTGAGAGTATAAATAAAAAAAACATAAATAAAAATGACACAACATCTAAGATACTCTTGAAGTTCAGTTAACAGATACATAGCACTTACACTGTAAATCATCAGAAAAATACAGAATCACAGAAATACTCTCAAAAAAGCATTATTTGGTCCAATGTGCATATACTATTCATAAGCAGCTAGCAGACTTTCCACTCCCAAGCTTTTCCTATCATCCCCATCCTGCAACCATTTACCAGTGTTCTGTGACTGAGAAAAGGCTAGAAAGTGTATATGGAAGGTACAGGAGTTTACCATATTTAATGTGTATGGCAACATTCTATAGATCTGATGAAATCTTAAAGCCACTGAAACCGAGAAACATTTCCATGGATAACACTAAAACCAAGGTATCAGGCAATGTTAATATTTTGTTTCCAGAAATCTCTTATGAACTTTGGTATAGTGCAGGTTTACTGTTAAAAGTAGGCTTGCATTAAAAATGCATAATTTAAAAAGAAAGCATTCTTTCTCTGTAGCAAATCTGTTGATTTCTCATTTAATTCAGTGCTTCCCTGATTTTGCCTAATAAGCCAGTGTATCACCACTGAATTTCTGGTGTTAGAAGAAAGCACT
The DNA here is from genome assembly GCA_013397795.1 of Orthonyx spaldingii. Classification (NCBI taxonomy): domain Eukaryota; kingdom Metazoa; phylum Chordata; class Aves; order Passeriformes; family Orthonychidae; genus Orthonyx; species Orthonyx spaldingii. Next base: position 490,302 of record VZTJ01001437.1, read on the forward strand.
ACTGAGGTTGTATGTTTTACAGGATTTTGTAATGTTTCACCAGTTTTTATTCCTAGCTCCACTCAATGCAAAATGTGACTTATTAAGGCCCATGAAGCTTTACACAGCCATAAGAAATGTAACACTGATGGTTTAGAAACTGTGTATACCAGGTGTACTAACAGTGACCTTATGCAAGTTTGCCCTGTGAGACTGAAAAAGCAGAACCAGCCTCACTGGGATCACTGTTTCACTAATAACACTGGTACTGCCATGAGTGTATGAGCTGAGTAACATCATCTGATTACTGTGCAATAGGTAATGCTTATAGCAACAGTTCATCCTGCATCTTAATGCAGTACAAAAAATTTTAATGCCTGACATAGACAGGGAAGAAAAAAGACAACCCTCAAATAAAATTTGTGCAAAAGTTCTCAACACATTCCTACGAGCTTATGAGGCATTACAAGTATGACAGCATTTAGTACCATTAGCCTACCAAGTCCCTTATCTTTCAACCCACTGCACAGTATATGGCACATAAAAGGAGGATACAGCTAGAGGATATGTGGTGAGGACACACCTGCACACCACATCATGTCACAGGAAGCTCCAGGGGCACTTAGCAAGGAGTGTCCCATCCAGTGGGACCCTCAGTGCAGGTCCCCACTAGAAAGCACACCTCCCTTAGCTGCTGTGCAGGGAATGGTCACCACGTGACAGGCACACCTGGTTGACTGATCAAGTTAATAACCTGCACCTAAAATCTGAGATTCCAGCCTGGAAGAGGGGCCATGTTGCTTCACAGCAAACATAAGACAGATGCATGATGTCATGGGGTACAAGACAGGGCCAACGACTTGAGAAGGATACAGTGTTTACAGGGACTGCAGATTACATTTTCCTACTTTAAGTAAAAGAATATGTATATTTATACACATAAAACAGATGGTAATACACTTGGCTGAAGAAACACTGTGTGAATGAGTTACAATTAAGCTCTCTCCTCACCATCTGTTTTTTAACCCAATAAACTACGTCCAGGTTTGCAAATAATCTGCTCTACATGAAAACAGAAGACAGTAAAGAGTAACATTAGACAGAGCTTTATCTTTTGTTTACCTCCCACCTGATAAACTCTGAATGGGTCTGTTCCCTGCCTTTGATTGTTTTGTCCTCATATTTCCTGCTAAGAGTTTACAAAACAGCATTATTGAACAGGCAGATAAGAAGCACACCTATTTGTTTAATAACATCAAGGGAGAAAAAGTGCTGGCTCATCCATTTCGTTGTTCAGTTGCTCAAAAGGATCAAAATACCAATTAACTTGCTGGCTTAAAAAATCTTTGATATCCTTACATTTACTGACATTTTGAAACTCTTCTTCATACTTGCCTAATGTCTTTTTGATTATGAACAAAGAAGTGCCAATCTGTTTAGCATTTGACCTGTTTTCTCAAACATTTTTATGTATTCAACTACTTAGTTCCTAAAAACACTTGACTAGTCACAGCTGTAAGTTGAAGAAAAATGTTTCTTGTTCCACTGATAGCTTTTTAAAGTACTGTTTGATTTTATTTGCAAGAGCAAAAGAGAATAGAATTCGTTTTAAAATAAAGCATGAGCTGAAAAAAGGAGCAAGAACATCTCCTCTCTCACTCCCGCTCGTATTCTGAACTCCGAAGTCTTCTTTGCTGTTGTGGAAATTGCTAAATCTACCCCCCTCTCCTTGCCTTTTTGGGTTGACTTTCTTTCCTTAACAGATTACATCAATTCATACTAAAAACCTGGGGAGTAATTGACAAGATGTTAACCACAACTTGCTCTTATCTGCAGGAATGGATCGCTACAGTCAGTGCTGTTTTTATTACCATTACTTTTCAAGGTTGTACTCAAATGGGCAACAAAAGGCTGGTGAAGGGCTTGGAACACAAGCCCTGTGAGGAACAACTGAGGGAGCTGGGGCTGTTTAGCCTGGAGAAGACTCAGGGGTGACCTTATCAGTCTCTACAACTGCCTGAAAGGTGGTTGTAGTCAGGTGGGGGTTGGTCTCTTCTTTCAGGCAACAACTGACAGAATGAGGGGACACAGTCTTAAGCTGCGCAAAGGGAAATATAGATTGGATGTTAAGAAGTTTTTTACTGAAAGAGTGATAAAGTACTGGAATCATCTGCCCGGGGAGGTGGTGGAATCACCATCCCTGGACGTGTTTAAAAAAAGACTGGATGTAGCACTCAGTGCCACGGTTTAGTTGAGGAGGTGTTAGTGCATGGGTTCAACTCGATGATCTTAAAGGTCTTTTCCAACTTTGTGATTCTGTGAAATTCAGCACATTTTTTGAATGAAAATGATCTCCTGATAAGAGAAGACTTGATTTCCTCTCAATTTACACTAATTTCTGTGGAGTTAATCTTAGTTCACTTATGTGTAAATTGAATAAAAGTTAAGGTTAATAATTCTGCTTTCAGCCTCTTCAGGATGTTACAAAGATATGTTAATGATCACAAAAATTAATCTGTTAAATGTGCTTTAGAATGGTGCGACCTTACTAAAATTAATCATGTAACATAAAAATAGTTGGTAAAGACCATGTCTGAAAATTAAATTGCCTTGATGGACAAATAAACGTGTTAGTTATCCTTCCTGGGATATATATTCTGTGGTGTTTTCCTATTATATATTCATTTGGTGTACAAATATATTATAAATTGGAAAAAATAATAATTTTTCAGAATTAATTGATTACGTTCTGGTTTATCATTCAAGATATCTGAATGAATGGACTGTAGATTTCCCAGCCCAAGTGACTGGTTTACACGTGTAAATCTATGCCATCTCTGGATTTTAGAAAGGACTGTGAAACTGTTTTCCCTTTAGCACCATATCACAGAATCTCAGAATATGCTGAGTTGGAAGGGACCCACAAGAATCATTAAGTCCAGCTCCTGGCCCTCCAGAGCACCATGCCCAAGAGTCACACCGTGTGCCTGAGAGCATTGTCCAAATGTTTCTTGAACTCCGTTGGGTTTGCATTCTGAACTCAGAAGTCCAGAGACTTCCATGGGGAGCCTGTTCCAGTGTCCGACCACCCTCTGGGTGAGGAATGTTTTCCTGATATCCAACTTAAACCTCCCCTGACACAACTTCAGGCCATTTCCTCGGGTCCTGTCACTGGTCATCACAGAGAAGAGATCAGTGCTGCCCCTCCTCTTCTCCTCATGAGGAAGTTGTAACTGCAGTGAGGTCTCCCGTCAGTCTCCTCTTCTCCTGAAAGGCTGAAAGACCAAGTGACCTCAGCCACTCCTCACACGGCTCCCCCTCACGGCCCTGCACCATCTTCATTGTCCTCCTTAGGTGCTCTCTAATGTTTAACACCTTACACTGTGTTTCCCAGAACTGCACACAGGACTGGAGTTGAGGCCACCCCAGTGCAGAGCAGAGCGGGACCATCCCCTCCCTTGCCTGGCTGGTGATGCTGGGCCTGATGCCCCCAGGACACGCTTGGTCCTCCTGGCTGCTGAGGCACTGCTGGCTCACATTCAACTTGCCATGGACCAACTGCTCTCCAGCACCTCATTCCCCAGTCTGTCTGTACATCCAGGGTTGCCCCATTCCAGGTGCAGAATCCGACACCTTCCCTTACTGAACTTCATATGGTTGGTGGTTGCCCAGCCCTCTGATTTGTTGGGGTCTCTCTGCAGGGCCTTCCTGACTTCAAGGAGTCAACAGCTCCTCCCAGTTTTGCATCATCTGTGAACTTGCTTAGTATCACTCCCAGCCTGCATCCAAGTCATTTATGAGGATGTTGAGGAGCACAGGGATGAGGATGGAACCCCACTAGTGATATCAGACACTGTCTGATATCATTCCATTCACTATAACCCTTTGTGCCCAAACTGTGAGCCAGGTGCTCACAGACTGCATGACGTGTTTGTCCAGCTGTGTGCTGGACGTTTTGTCCTGAAGGATACTGTGAGAGACAGTACCAACAGCTTTACTGAAATCCAAAAAGATTACACCAACTGGCTTCCCTTGGTCAGCTGGGTGGGTTACTTGTCACACGAGGAAATCAGGGCTTTCCTCTCATGAAGCTCTGCTGGCTGCGATCAAAGACTGCATTGTCTTACAGGTGTTTTTCAATACCTCCCAGAATTATCTTCTCCCTAACTTTATCAGGCACTGAAGTGACACTAATGACTTGCTTTCAGTAGATTCATTAATTCTATATTGTCTGGATGAGCAACCTCCAGTTCAAAAAATATCACAACATGGTTCATTTAGCCATTCACTACTTGTTCCTACTATTGCCTAAATAGTTAATGGTACTGCTTCTACTCATTGTTGAATTACCAATCCTACACACTGAAAAACAGTAAATACTACACAAACCCATATTTACAATATAGAGGAAATCATAATTATCATGTAGCCATACTGAAATCATAAAGACAACAGCATTTCCTGAATCAAATTTATACCTTTTTGAGATTGAGAATATGTATTAAAGCCAGTAATAGTAGCCATGAGAAGGATTAGGGTAAACAGAGATCTGATTATCATTCATGGTATCTATAAAATAAATGACTCTACAAAGCTAAATCTGAAGCTTTCATATTAGTTCATTCTTAAACATGTGCACATTCTTCATATGATGGCTGAAAGTCACTGACCTTCCAAAAATCCTTGAATTATCTGAGCAGGATGCACAATTTCCACTTGTTGCCTCTACACAGGGAACCATGGGGACAGACTTGCTACTTGTGTTCACTGCTGGTTTCACACTGACTGTTCTCCATTAGAGATCAGATATCTCTTGTAGTCTTTATCTCTGAAAGCCCCTGCCCTCATTAGAGATTCAGACCACACACTACGTAAAATGTTTGTAGAACTTTCTGTACTTAAACATAGAACATATTTCACGGAATGTAATTTTAGAAAAACAGCCCTATTATACAAGCCTTACCTTTTCACAAACTCTTCAAAGAGGATGCGATGAGAATACCCTTTTTGACGTATTTTGACAGTTTCCAGAATTCCAGTGTATCGTAGCTGCAGCAGAACTCTCTCATGAGAAAACATCAGTGCTTCTCGATCATCGTTGGGTTTAATGCAGCGGATAAAGTGAGGCTGTCCAACAACCATTTTGGATAAAAGATCCATGAGGGAATACTAGTGAGGAAAATAAAAAAGATGCACACACTTGACAAAAAACTGCAATGTAATTACTTAAGCAGGAGATACATATTTGTAAACAGTTTGTAATGCTTGATTATATTTTAATCTGCAAAGTTAATCTCCATTGCCTTTTTATTAATTTTTAAGATTTCAGCTGAAATGTAGAACCTATTAAAAGTTTTCAGTTGTAAAAAAAATTCAAATATTCTGAATCTGATTTCTTACTTTTTACACCTTTCTCTTCATATCTCCTTATATCACATTTCCACAGTTGAAGAAAAAAAAGTAAAAAAAAAAAAAATTAAATTGCCCTAACTATAATTCTACATTTAGAGGTATAATTCTACATTCGACTGATGAAATATCCCCAACAGAAACACAAGCTTTACCGTGAAACAATCACTGAAATTCACAGCAAATCATGGGGAAAGGGTTGCAAGAAGTCATCAGTTCAGTGCTCTGTCTGCAGACAACACTAGATGCATCTTTAACACTTCAGGTACATCTCTGTTACATTCATTTTTCAGAATCACTGAGAATATAAACTGCACAGTCTCCCTAGAAATCTGTTGAACTGCTATATTATCGTGACTATTCATAAAGATCTTAGCATCTAACATAAATCTTCCTGCTGAAATGTAGGTCCACTACTTCATTTCCTATCCACCCTGGACACAGAAAACAATTTACTCCATTGAGTTTTAAACTAAAATGAAAAACATTTTATCAGATCATATATATTTTGTTTTTCCATTGAATCCTCTGAATACTGATACTTCTGCTTCATACTCACCTCATTAAGCTCCTTTATGATAAGTATTTGTTACAACTACATTAAATCACATATACCCACATGTCTCAAAATCACATACAATTTGAAGCCGATTGTTGTCACCTTGCTGCAAGCTGCATGTGTATTATGGTGTACTTCCACACTCACTCATTACTCACTCCCCCATTACACCTTTATTTTCTTTTTACAGTTCCTAAAGTGCTGGCATTTGTGTGGTTCTGCAACAGCACTCTAAGTGCACACCTGAATGGCAAGTCTGAATGTGTGTCCTTGTACTCTCCACACTGGGGCAACATCTCAGTATACACTAGCTTCCTCTATGCCCTTCCTTACACTATTTTACGAGACAAATTGAACAGGTATTCCTACACAGCATGAAGCTCTGACTCACACTGGCTAGCACAACTCTGTGAACTTCTCTATTCTGCATGGTACAAGTGCCAACTGCTGAAAACTTCTCTACTTTGCAATGACTGCAAGCAAAAAACCAGTAACCAGTAGTCTTGGCCTAGCACTTCCCTGGCTCCTAAGCTTCCAGTTCCAACATTCTTAATGTCCTTTCCTTGCCTGTTTGATTTAAACACACATGCAAAATATGCATTATCTCAGACAGGATTACTACTGACAAAATAGCAATCCATTATTTATAACAGCACTTCCAAAAGATGGATTGTTTTTTACTTATTAGCTCAAATGAAAAATCTTAATCTTTAAAGGTATGTATGCTTCAGCTTGTGAAAAAAATATGAAGACTTTAGTGATAACATCTATTTTATTTGCACGAAATTGGTGTTCTGTTTATAACAGGACCTGTTCTAGACCTCTAGCACTTTAGATGGAAAATAGTCTAGGCTCTAGATTGTTATCAACATACTCAGTGAAATTATAAAAGTACAAGCATGAAGAAACAAAGAGAAAAGAAGAAAAAAAAAGGTTATGAATCCACAAAGGCCTCGTAACAGAATAAAAAAATTGTCTTATATTTCTCTTTGATCTAACAATCCCACAAATATTTCAGATATATCTCTTGTTCTTATTATCAAAATGCCTGTTTTCATTTTAATTTTTGTACCCTAAAATAGGAAGCCATAGTTTGCCGCTTCATGTTAGTTGTTTCATCAGGGTGCCGCATAACCTCCATTGTGTCAACCTGGAAGACAAAACTGATGTTAGGATAGTTCCAGAAACACTGCAGACCCACCCCACCTTGCCCATGAAAGCTGGGTTCAGTTTTTGTTATAGTCATTCCTTCAGGTGTTGAGCACTTCAGAGTACTTTATCAGAGATAGCAAGGCCAGCTTCTAACAGATGCAGGACACACACTGATTTTGGAGAGGTCTGTAAGCATTTTGAATTTTTTTTGATAGTGAAAGAGCACTCTAGATTTATGACAGTATAATACTCAGTCAATGAACCAGCTGTCAAGCTGCAATACTTTAGGAACTGATTTCTAAAAAGTATTCCTCTTATTGCCACTACAACACACTTTAATAGGACATACATATCTATGAAGAGTTATCATATTTGTAACAGCCAGGAAGTAAATTGAACTGTCTCATTTTGCTCATGTATGGAAAAAATATTGTAGGACAATGAGCGGCAAACAAAGTAGGTAGTCTCAGAACGTGTAAGTCTGTTCCCTTCTCCTACTATGGTTACTATCAATTACTTTGTATTGCAATTTTGATGCCAAGAATCTCAGCAGTCTTGCTCTGCTGAACTGTCATAGCATACCACTTTTTCAGCATTGCAGAGGAGTTACAGAGGAGATACATGGACAGTGAACATACTGCTCCTTGTAGATTTTAGTTATATTGTTAGTACAGCTGTTCCTATCAAAATGAAACCAGAATTTATGAATGAGTATAATGGTGGTTACCCATAACAAGCAGATTGTGTTGCTGCGTTACAGCTCAACAAAATTAAAGAAAATTAACCAGCATCCTGTTTGCATGGAGCATTAACAGCATTTTAGCATTCACTTGCTTTGTGGCAGTTTCCATCTGCTCTGACCAGGTGGCATTTGTACAAACCAGATAATGCCGTTGTCAGCACCTGTGCTACACTTCCCAGACTTTGCTCCATACAACCATTTCCAACACTCAGTGACTTCAGAACACTCTTCTGAACACTAAAATAATTGCTGAAAGATTACAGTTCTCAATGAAGTAACTGAGACTCTTACCTTCAGGAGATATTTAGGAGACTGCATGCAAAATATAAAGGAAATGAAGTGCTAAGTAATAATAGATCAAAAAAATGGATTTTGTGTTAGGAAGAAATCAAAAGAAAACTAGCGAGGTCAAGATTCAGAATACAGGTGGCACAAATGAAGACAGAGTTCAATAAGGGTGACCATAAAAATTTCAATATGTTTTTCTAATCTGTGATGTTCTGGCCCAGAGTGGTATACATGCATCGGTACACATCTCAAACTAACACACGAGAAGAAGAAAAAAAAAAAGAATAAAAAAAGAGAGATGCAGTTTGTTAACAGAACAGTTAACTCTGTAATATGTTTGTTAACAGCTGTTAACTCTGTAATATATTCCAGGAAAAATGCCTTATCAGCACAGGTAACATCAAACATCTTAAGAGGTTATCTGACAAAGTAAATATAAATGACCTAATCAAAACAGCAGGCATGTCCATGGGGAGGGATATGGGAATGTTTCAAGATTATCTGGGCAAGACACCTAGTTTCTGAGGATTGTTATCTAAACCTCTAGGAAATGTCAGGTAAAAGGCAAAAGCTGTAACAGTGAACAGTGACAGTAACTTCAGAAAAACTGGTAACACTTAATGTTAAAAGACATACAATTTAATTATAAATAACATCAAATCAAGAACAAAAGAAAATAGTCTGAGGACTGATCTGAGCCCAAATGCCAATGAATTTGAAGTTCTAAATAGGAGTCTTCTCTGTCTATCTAGAAAAGCAGAAACTCAGTGATATGGTTGTTGGAGATTGAGCGCTCATAACCTCTCATACTCATATCTCAAGTATCTGCTGGTCGATAAAGGGCAGTATCATTTCCTTTTCACAACTGCTTATTTTCACCAAACCTGTAGCATCTTACCATCTTGGGACTGCCACTCTATCAAATACGGTTTACATCAGGCTGCTGGGTTCAAAACGGTTTTGTTATGGTTTGAGTTTTTTTCGGGGGGGGGGGAGGGGAAGGGAACAAACGCACAGAAAGACAGATGGTCAGAAACACTCACAGAGGAGATGTAGAACACTTTCTCAGAAAATTAGGCTAAAAGCAGTATTGTTACATTTCTTTTCCTATAAATGAAGTTGTAAATTCATGTGAAATATCTAAGAACTAGAATCAATTTCCAAATCTTTTTGACAAGAAACATTTGAAGTTTTCATTAGAAAAAATTGTGATAGACCCTGAAGCTGGGGGGATTTTCTTGTAAGACTTTTTAGAAGCTTTGTGTCTCATTAATTTACAGCATTGCTTGTCTATGAAGCCACACAATTTTATGGTAGGTCAACAACCTCATGTACAACAGACAATAGACTTTCTCACAACTGGCTTGCTAGAAAATGACAGAACATAATAAGACTGCAATGATATATGAATAAGAATGTCAAGATATCTTCTATTTTGAATCACTAGCTACTCTTTTTAAACAAAAATGAAGATATTTCAAATGTTAAGTCACATTTTTACATGACAGCGGTAGTGACTTACAATATGAATTTATATAATTACAACTGTAATGAAAAACAGCCTGACCTGCAAAAGTCAAACTGTTTCATCACTTAAAAGGTTGCTTCTAATAGTTTTGAAACAATATTAGAAGAACAATTTATGACATCATGTCACCTTATGAAGTCACTGGAAATTATAACTTTCCACATATTGACCACACCTGCTGCTGGCATGGTATGACATACTGTAAAACCAAAAAATATGTTAAGCAAAAAACCCTCTTAAATAATGATAAAAAACTTTCAAACAAAATTATTATGTTTGGATTTTTTAAAACAAATTTTAGAATAATAATTTAAAATATGTTTTCTGAAGTTGTTTGAATTAGGTGCTTTACAAAATTCTAAGAAAGAATTTTAATCTGAAAAGTATTTAAATTAACATTTTCTGAATAGTGTACTTATACATGTCTTTTCTTTTAGCTCCTTTTAAAAAGTTTGAAGGGTGAGTAAAGCCCACTTAAACAGGACTTATTAAGTAACTATGTTTACTAAAGCTGTAGAAGTGAACTGCTCTATTACATTCCTGCTGTATCAATAAAATGCATGTTTAGAAAGCTTGTGCTGAATACAGCTGGATGTGGAAGACAATGTGTATGTAACACAAGAAAATTGGAAAGGCCACCCTTCAGCACTGAAAGTATTTACACCAGACAGGAAATAATAGTCTGAAATCCACATCTGTATTTGCAGGTACAAGGAAGGATACAGACATCTGGATAACATAAATCACCACACTGATGTTTGAGCATGAGCTCCAAATACCACAAGATAATAAGAAGAAACAGAAAATCCAGAGCATAAAATTTTGTAGACTTTTGAACAGTTGCTGTTGCCACACTTGTTTTTAAAATTTATTACTGTTTGCTTTGAAGGCAAAAAACTCAAAACCCCAAACCTTAACTAAGCTAACTCTAACAAGTACTACTTAGGAAGTGGGGAGGGGGTGTACATGCCATCAGGTTCAAGTGACAAGAGGTTTCCTCACAAATTAAGTGTATTCCGTTGCTATGACACTAAATGCTATAAAATTATCCCATCTTTTTGGCAGTTATGCCATGTACTCTTATGGCAAAATTCAGCAGCATTTAAATCCTACAGTTCTTTTTACAGAATGGTAATTTTGCCAAGTCATTCTTTTCTAGTTATCTACCAGTCACAAACATCTCCTGGTTCTTCACTTCCAAGTTGAATAAAAAAGAAACAGATTTTTTTTTATTTTGTTTTGCCTTTCATAGTGTTAAATATTCAAATTTTACCTAACAAAACCTCTTTCTAGGTCAAAACTGTCAGAGGAAAACCTTGACCCCATTCACATAAAGAGGACCATTGGTATCAATGTAACTGAGATTTCACTCCAAAGGTTTAAAGATTAAAAGCAGTAAATTGATTCTTCACTGAATTCTATGATAGGTTCGTCACTTAAAACTGGAAACCATGCTCCAAGACAAGGTGCATGTTACTGATAGTAGACTCTGATTTGGTAAGAACCTCGCCATATACCCACGTCAGCTAAGTATTGTATACATAGTCTCACTGTAATATTTTATAAACAACTGCCTGTCTTCAAAGGGAACACTACTAACCTTGATACGCCCAGCACTGAGCTGTGGAGGCAAAGACCGAGATGCTGCTGTCACTCTGGCTCTTGCTTGTGCCAAATTACCTGTTCAGAAAGAAAGAAATTCATACTGCAGAAACTATTCAAGAAGCTGAGAAGGGAAAGATTTGTATGGTGCACAATCAGTTTGCACAATAGCACTAAAAATAGCAGACACCATCACACTTCTCCCACACCCCTCTCATTACCAATTGTGCCTGCAGAGCATTCAGCACAGGCATGACAGAGTGCAGTGTTGATTTAGAGGGGAGGAAAAAGTCAGTGATAAGGTGGTGTGTCACTGACCTTAGCTACTGAGCTGATGAAAACAATGACAGCACAAAGGCATACAGCTCAATCACTAGTAATCAATTTCTCTGTGACTCATTGAGAGATTTCAAAGAGTGAAAAGACTACAGAAACAATCTTGTTTCGATGAAATCACGTGGATCCTCAAGTGTTAAGACAGTATCTGAAACTCACAAACTAATGAGAAAGATGAGAAAATGATAAGACGGGATCATTTTTTGACCTTTTGACACATAATTCTCAATCTTATTGTAACTCAGGATTTTTAAAGACCTACTCAATTTCCCAGGCAAAAATATATTGTGGTGTCAAGCGTAAGACTAGTGCCTTTTTAAAAATGTATAGTATGATGTCTCCTAAACTTTTTCTTCTGTACTTGTAGAAAGCCAAAGTCATCACAAAACAGCTTTTCAAAATAAAGGCTAGGAGAAGAGAGAGGAAGTGATATCGGACTTGCATATGCAAGACACTCTGTATATTTCAAAGTTTTAGCAAGTCTAGCACAAGATGTCCAAATGTTTTCTCTGGCTATATCTTCAGAGGCTAAACTGTGATTAATAGCATTGAAAGAACCCTTTGAAGCAGGATTGGTGACATCAAAGCCCTAATCCATGGGTGGCAGGATTTTTATAATGAGTGGGAAGCATTTTAACACATTTCAAAGGATTTACAGCATGAATAAACAATAGGCCTCTGCAGATGTACCACACACCTTTCAGAACCAGAACACATAAATAAGTGTCTATTTTAATTTAAATGTAAATAAAGTGTTAACACTTCTTTCAGATGCTAAATGACTTGTTTGCATCAACTCCGGTGTTTAGCTGTTTGCTTTACAGAAAGGCAGTAACTCTGTTAAACAGTCTTCAGAGTTTTGCTAAACTGTGTATTACATAACTAGCAAGGAGGCACGATGGGAAAAATGAAAACCAAGAACACCAAACCGCTGGTAAAGAAAACCAATCACTGGTAATAATTCTGTAAGAGAGCTGAGCAAACCCAGTGTCCACTGTAACACTGAAAGGAACTTTTGCTCTTACTTTCCTCTGAACAACAAAAACACCAAGCCTGAAAACAGTCTGGGGGCCAGCACTCAAACACAGCATTCGTCACCCGAACATTCTGAATTCACTTAAAGAAGTATTTATCTTTTAAGCTGCTGGCACTAGTATGACACAATGCTGCAAAACTGGCATGCCATTTCCAGATCTAACATCATATGTTACCCGACAGTCTAAATCAGGGTCCAGAACACAAGGTATGTCCACTACTTTGGAAACTGCTTTAGGCTATTATACTGTGTATGTTAATGAGAACTGCAACTGTTGGGGAAATCTTGAATATCCATGTACATACATGGCACATACTGTAAATACATGAACTCTCTAAAGTTAAAATGAGGACGTTAATGAAGTAGATGGTGAAATAATTTTTCTCCTAGCTGCAATTTTGCTATATTTGTATGTTAGAAATTATTCTTTTGGGCCTTCTTTGGCTAAAATAGCCTGGAAAGGTTGTTTTTGGCTAGGTTTCAGATTAGCAAGTCTAAAGCTTGAAAGCCTTGCACTGAAGAACTGACAACACAACATGTGATAAAAGAGGGGAGTTGGGAAAAGAAATTACTTTGAATCAGATTGTTTAAAATGACTAACATGTTGTTGTATTTTGTAATAACTTAAAAAGCTCTAATAACAAAATAAAAGTTAGCATGGTTCTATAGCTGCTCAAGGTTCACCACACTCACTGCTGGCATTGGGTTTCTAGGGTTCATAATGAATACCCCTGAGGTCTCCCTTAGCTTCTCATGCAAAACTAAACATTTCTGGTCTGGCAAGCCAAGCAAATAAATAAACCATTTCATTAATCAAAAAGCTTTAATGACTTCACAAACAAACAAACAAAAACAACCCTAAGTGTTCAGTTCCCACTAAAAAAAGAAAAGCTTTACCTATTGTGCCTTTCTTCAGTAGTTACTTCCTTCTAGGAATAGATTCTTACCAATGCTTATTTCATGCATCAAGTGAATTCCTATGTAATTACATGTAGCATTAGACTGAATCCATGGAAAAAATATTACTAGGATTTTCTTTTTCAGCTGAAACAAAAAATGAAGCTTCAATCAAAGTTTCTGAATTACTCATCTCATGTAGCTCATGCTCAGGAAAAATAACTACTAATCTTTAACATGTCTAAGCCATTAAAACTAATGAACAGAATAACTGCAGTTTGAAAATTAGTCTACATAATAAGCAATGTTTCACCCTGGGTTAGCATGGTGTTCAGAGTCAGTAAAATTTGGTACCTATCCCTGCATTTGATTTTCATTTGCAAGGTAGTTTATACCTTAACACATCAAAAATAATTATTCCACCTCATGAAAAGCATCAATATTTGAAGAAGAAATGTTTTTAGATAATAACATCACCAGCTTGAACTGCAATGGGTTCCTTGAAAGGTTAAACTGGTTAAAGGATGAAAGATTGCACTGTGCCTTTCAGAAGTCTAGCTTCACACCAATTATATTTTCAAAACTTTAGAGAAAATATAAATGACACTCCTATAGACTAAATACTACCTACATTAAATCCAAGTCTGTAAAATGGACCGATTAAGTGATATAAAACTCTCTCAAAATTGTCTTAGGTTCTGAGGGTTTCGTTTTTTTGGTTTTTTTTGAGGGAGAGGAGAGCAGCTGATGGTTAAAGTTGGGATGAATCTTTTAAACATGTACATGTTTAATTTTAGTCACATGCACTTCAGTTCAATGGGACTGCTCATCTGAACAATTAAGGCTCTTACCTATGTGTCTGGATCAGAGACTAAAGTCTCTGGGATTCATTGTGTCAGTGGAGGAGCCAGTCAGATCTAATGTTTCTCTTTTTTTCTTCTGTTCAATAAAGTTAAGAATGTTTTTAATGCTTTGACAAGTTTCAGTCATTAAAGTTTGTGAAACGCTCTTAAGAGTTTTCAAGCGAAAAAGAAGCACAAAATCTATGCACTCACTGGCTAAGCTCAGTGTCAATGCTCAGCAAACCTCCCTTTGACTTGAAGCTGTTTAGAAGATCTCGCATCTCTGCAAACATATTCTTCACTGATGCCTCATTTCAGCTAGGTGAGAAAGATCATATTATCAAAGAACTGCATCTCTGTTATGCAAAGGCAAGCAGGAGACCTTTTGAAAGTATTTAAATCACACACAAAGAAAAAATGTGTTTTCTTTTTTTCCAAGTTGGACTTTGGAAGTAGTATCCAGATCTCAAAAGAACTTGTCAGCATTCCTGGCTTCTCATTTGCATCCCTGGTTACTCACTGTGTGATTTGGCTGAATTAATGATTTGTCCAGCTGTTGACTGTATGTACTAATTAGGAAAAGTACACTCTCTGGCTGGATGTTCTGATGTTACCTATGGTTTGTCAGTGCTTCATTTATTCTTAGGTGGTGGGTCCTGTAAGTAGTATCAAGCAAATATTAGTAATATCAGCATTGTATTTATAACCTCACTTTGGTTGTATCTGCAATAGATCACTCCTCCCAAAATTAGGGCATGCCAGGTAAGAAAGACATTAAGCTTTGCTACAACATTCAGTTTGTGAAGTGCAAATGACTGACAGAGAAAAAGCCTAATGACAATGTCGCCTTACTGCACATGTTGTACCAGGGATATTACCATTTTATAGAGGGCGAGTACAAGCTCTTTCCTTATCCTCATATATTTTATTAATTTCTTTCATGCTTCTGGTTCAGATAAAGAGGGGTTACTTCAAACACCATGTAGATATAGTATAATATGGTCAGAAATGCTACAATGCATTCATATTTCATTGACATTACTTCTAATCACAGCTAAGCACTCACACTCCAGAAGAGGCACAGGGCCAGACAATGTCTTTGACACACACAGATTCCTCTCTGTCTTTCCTTTCAGTACATTTTATCTAGCCAAAAGAAGTCGACTGCTTATCTCCATAATGCATTTTCATCTTCTGCTACTGTAAGACTATGCTTTTAGCTCAACTACAAATGAATACATGCACTTTTTTTATTGGGTACTGATTTGAATCTGGTCACTGACTATCAAAACTCTATTCTTTTGAGTCATTGAAGTCATTTAAGCTAATCTTGTGCAATAAAAAAGCTAAGAATCCAATTTTCTCATATATTACATATTTTACACAAGAATGTATTTATAAAAATACTGTCTGTAGAGTACAACTATCAATACAGACAGATCTCAATGACTGTTTCTTCTGAAAAGAGAATTACTTTAGTTTCTATTCAAAATAAAACCAAGAAATAGTATTTCCAAAATCAGGTATACATTACCAAACAGAATCTGATTAGCACAAAAGCTTAGGAATAGTGAAGCCCACCCGGGAATAATCTAATTACAAATATTTGCTTCAGGAGCACAAATATGCACTTTTTGGCCCAGATTATTTGAAACGAAAAATCCATGCCATAGTGAACTGAGGAATTCTGATACTGATTCTCAGTTAGATTAAGGATTTTTTTAGACCTTTTAGCGTGAAGTAGACAATGATCATATGTACAGACACTTAAAAGTTTTACACGGTTAGACTGGGATTGGAGAACCTGAGTGTAAGTTCAGTGCTGTTCTGCTTTCTGTTGAACACAGTGCAGACACTTCAGTGGTCACTTCCTGCATTAGGAAGGCACACACTGGCAAACATCATGTCTACAGCAACAAATAAAACTTTGCTTGTAAGCATCACTGCTGCTATGTCTAATTATTGTTTTAACACAGTAGGTCAGTAGGCTTCTTGTAGAATGGAAGGAAACAAAGACACCGACAGCAGCTGAGACGAAATGAAGGTCAAACTGCCTACTGTACACTATACATATCTACATACATAGTATCTATACATACTATAGATATGTGAATGTATGATGTCAGTAAGAAAGATCTTAACTTTTATCCTTACCTACTAAAGAAGAACAAATTATGGTACTAATTAAACTAGATAGTGGTAGTGCCCAAGATATTTTTCTAACACAACCTTGAGTACTAATTGCTGCTTTAAGCCTGATCTTCAAGCTAAATTTATGCCCGATCTTCAAGCTAAATTGGACCAAATGTGCAGTCATCCACTCGACTGGGAGCATGTTCACTGAAACACAGACCCTACCTGAAGTATCATGGGCACAGGATGTGATTATGGGATATACAAGCAAACCTTATGCGATTCTCGTAGTCCTGTGACATGGCCAAACTTACAGACAGTAGGCAAAACACATATGGTATAGCCTGACAACATGACAGAGGTTCCCGAGCACAGGCCAAGGGAGAGTCACGTGGTTCTGGAAAACAGAGTGGCAGAGCAGGGAGTAGATTGCTATCTGGCCACAGCCAGGAGGGCACAGGTTGGGCATCTCTGTCCAAGCACAGGATTAAGGATAGGAGTGGCACACTAAGTACAGTGAGTGCTAACTATCTGAAGCTGCATCTAGACAAAAATAAAATACATTTTAGAAATCTGGAAAAAGCAAAGTTCTTGTATAAACAATACTGCAATTTTCTACTGCTTGATGTTCACCATTTCCTTTAGCCAGGTCTGTAGCCTGACTAGCTGGAGACCTGACCAACTGGCTGGTCACAGCCTAATTCAGTCAGGCTTCCAGCTGCTGCATTACAGGACAAATTGGGTCAGCTTTTTATGATTTATATGTTGTCACAAGACATGGGCTATTGCTTTCAGATATGGTCCTTAGCAATGTCCTTCCACATCTCTTGTAGTGTACAATTTGATGCTGTTGTATGTAATCATCTCAGTACAATAAACCTTGAATTCTCTGGGGAACAGCAGACAGGACAGAACACTGCTGCTGTCACAACAGTACTTCACCATCAATATCAGGTTTTCTGCTGCCCCAGCAGATTGCCCTGGTACCTGTACCACATCTGTAACTGAGATTAGAAGAAAACTACAGAGGTGAATTTTCTGTGAAACTTCATTGTTGAGGCATTCTTCACAGATTTTAAGCATTGGTCAAAATAACCTTGTTTTACTTATATCTAGTGAGACTGGGCAAGTTTATTTCTTCTTCCAGAGGTATGTCGAAGAATAATTCTAAAACCATACACAGGTTGGAAATATGGTTACCCTACATCCTGATTCAGCTCTAGTCTCCCTCATTTTTTATGTAATTGATATATTTTCTCTTGCATGTTATGCAAGAATCTTTTCCCCCAAATCGTATATGCTTTATCCAGAAAAGTAAACGTATGATTATAAAGAACATGGTAGTTATCTCATTGTTCTATCTATTAAGCTTCATAGTGCTCACTTTAATTTGAGGTCAAAGTAAGTTTCTACAACAACAGTGAATAAAAAGGAAATCCACGAGAAGTCAAGAACTGTGATTTCCAGCCCTTTGCTTGTCTTTCCGGAGTATGTTCATTCTCCATACAATGTTTAAAAATTTTACGGTGTATATTCCATCACTCAGGACCTGCTGCTGAAGCTGTTCCATACATACACAGTCTGCTCAAAATCCCTCAAAATCCTATTAAAGCCAGTGAACATTCCCAATGAATTCAGTGACAAAAATTCAGGTATAAAGATGCAACTGAAAGCACATGGAAAAAAATTATGGAACATTTTCCCTGACCTCACTGTGACTATCTCTTCACAGTCATCAAGAACCTAAGGCTAGATAGGCTAAAAAATGGTCTCCAAACCAGGTTTTGAAACTTCAAGACAAGAACTGTCTTTTAAAAATCTTAGTTTAAGATGAAACAAGGTTACAGAACTTTATAAAAGTTCCAGACCTTCCATTTTTGAAATATAGGCATTAATGATGTTGACAACTAATTTAATCAGGTCTTGAAGGCTTCTCAACTGAACCATTGCTCCCCTGGATGTCAGCACTTCTGTATATTATCACAGTTGGCACAAAATCAGTTACTTTTGTGGTAAAGCAAAACATTAATTATATTTGTATCTCTGCTAATGAAATAAATGCCCATTCATACAAATACCCACAAACACATTTTCTGTCTTTGCCACACACTGTGACCTGCTATCCAGGCAGCTCAATTAACTACTCCTGCATCAAGACAAGTCAGATTGGAATAAGGAAGACAAAGTCAAATAATAATAGATAATGCTGGTTCAGTAAAGTACTGGCCTTTACAGTTTGTTGTAAGGTGAAGGAATAAAGAAAAATTATAAAAGTACAAAATCATAGTAAAACTGCACAAAATACTCTGAAACAAATATACAAGACATAGCACAGACTCAGAGATTTATTTTCCACCCACTACATTCATCCTTTAGATATATTAATCCCTAATGCAATTATTTTGAAAGAGTGGGAAATATAAACACATTCTTTGTAAAGGACACACCAAAGAACATTATGGATATTCATATGAGTCAGATTATCTGAATAGTCAAAAAAGTTATCTGCTCTCAAAACTCACTAGCAAATTTGAAAACACTTGCACTTCTAGGATTTGATCTTGAGAGCCACTGAATGCTTCCAAAGACATATTGAGCATCTTTGACACAGTATGACCTTACAGCACACAGTGCCTGTAGAAACTGTCAAGTAAACTCCTCATTAAAACAACAGTATAGTGTTCTCTGAATATTTTCTATTTAAATTCTGTATATGGTGCACAGTGAAATCCCACGGTCTACTAATTAATATTAAAACCAGTAACATCTTTTGTGTGATATATCTTTTGTTTCCTCAATCTCAACAGATTTTGAATTTAATTAGTATACAATGTAGTGTTAAGATTAATTGCTACTCACTACTGTAAAATCATGTTCATTATAGGATTGAAAAGCTATGCTAGAAACATGAAAATTGGGAAAAGTATCTTCTCTCTTCTAAGAGAAAGGTAAAGAAAAATTATTTTCAAGATTTGTGCTAGAGAGAACAGTCTATTATAAATAAAATCAGTAAATTAATTAAGATCTACTCTTAAACTTGTTCACTTCTGCCTTTATCAGAGTTCAATTTGGAAGCACTTGGAGACAAAAAAAAATCTATGCCCCTTTGCTAATTTTCAATACAATATAATCTGTGAAGTCTCAGATTAAAAAAACTGCGTAATTCTGTTTGGGCAACACCCTTCACCAAACATAATTGTGGTAAATCTAACTTGACAATTCTCAGCTGTTGTGCTTACTGCCATGTGCAATTCCAGAAATTCACTGACACTATTTATAGGGAGTTATTCTCAACAGTAAATAATTGTTATGCATTATATAAAGCTTTAGCAGGACTGCGACCGTAACTTTGATCTGATAAATGGTTCTGTTTCTAGATGAGTTCCATTTTTAGGGCTATTTTAGAGCATTTTTTGGATCCTACTGCTAGCAAGTATTATGAGTATCTGCACTGCATTTGTCCTATGATGCAAACCCTTAGGATATGAAGAAAAATAAACAGTGAACTGTAAAATGCTCAAGTGAGAAACTCAAAAACTAATCCATCACTCTACCTCCCAAACTCAGTTAAGCTACAATTAATTTAGTTTACTGATGTCCCACATCTGCAACCCAGTAAAGTTCATGACTGTTACGCTGCTGTGGTTTAAAGCCTCTCTTTGCATACAACTCACTGGCAGCAGAGCAAAAACTATTTTTGTGTTTTTAACATACAGGCCAGTTAGAAGTATGAAAGCTTCCATGTCCTGAGGGAAATATGCAGCTTCCATTAACTTTACTGAAATTCTTACAAAACATAAATTCTCATTCAGTTTTAAGTAGAGATACTGTAATTACAATTACACTGTTTCAAATTCATTTGACTTAAGAGTGCCTGATCTCTTAAAGGTGAAAATACTAACACAAAAGTACCATTATAAAAAGATTTTATTGTGAAATAAATTAGTAAAATTAAAATGTATTTGAGTCTTTGGTTCTATTGGGATGTGTGGAATTAAGAGGGAAAAACCCCCACTAACTCAAGAGGCAACATGTTATACTTCAGTGAATGACACACACCAAAACAAGAGACTTACCACTACTTCCCGCTAGAGGAAGGGCCTGTGCTCAACAGGAGTGCACAGTGACAAATGTGACAGCTCAACCCATGATTCTACTGAAAACAATGGCAAAGCACCTATGATTTCAACTTGCCAAGATGACACTCCATGTATGCCCAGCAGTACCTGTTCATGGGACTGAAATGCAAGAAAATCCTTTGTTTTCAGATTCATCATAAGGAATCACATGCTGTTAGTTACAGACAAGTTAATACTGGAAATAGTACTCTTGTAACCAAGAACTGGTACAAAGCAGCTCTCTAAAGAGATTTTGCAAAAGGCCCCAGTTTTTTGTTCTTTAGTGTGCATAAAGCTAGCCTGAAACATTTGTTTCACATTCTCTCTCAGCACATGATTTGTTAGTTGTTTGGTTTCTATATGAGACATACACTGTTTATAATTACTTTTCATCTGAGGGCTGTAAGCAAGGTTAGAGACTCAAAGGTAGAAGGAACACAGACTAAAAATCAATATTGAGGAGGGGAAATGACCTTCAGACAGGTGAATTACAAATAACTTGTGTCTGGAAAAAAAATTCTACTTTGGACGAAAAAATTACCTTGCTAAAACATGACTAATTTCACCCAGTTGTGAAAACTTTCATCCCAATTCTCTTTGACAGATTATGCTTAAATACATAGGCACCACAAACAAGGAGTGTTTGTTAGCAATGATATATTGATACTCCATTATCCCAATGCGTGAGCAATACCCAGTGCTACTAAAATTATTAGACATGATGTTGCTGTAGTGGTGTTCAGCTTTGTATTTCTTCTACATAGCCAAGCACAGCCCCTACTGATCCTCAGGGCAAGGACAAGGATGCTTCTCAGCATCTCTACTCTTCCGGTGGGAAGGCTGGAGGATTTCCCATTCCCTCCCTGCAGAAGATAACTCTCTCCTCTCTCTCAAGTAAGGACCTAAGGCAGAGCAGAGCAATGCTGATAGGAGTTCTAAAGGTCTGTGAGTCATGGCAAGTGCAAAAGCCTGCAGAGATTGTGTTTCAGGAGTAGAAAATAATTTGATGCAGCTTTTCCAAGAAGATAAAACCCCTGCAGTCTCAAAAATCCCCAGAGGTGCTTTGCTCAAGCAATCCAACAGTATCACCCCTAACAGATGATGATGCAAAAATTCTCAGCTATCAGGACAGTGAGTCAAATGGTCTGAGTCCTCAATGGTGAATGTACCAAGGCTGTCCTTAATTTTCCCAACCAAAATCCTCTGTTCTTACAAGGGGACTCTCTTTTCTAGATCACATGATTCCTTTTCTCTCTGATTCTTTAGCAGCAACAGTGATAAACTAAAACCAGAGACAATCAGGAATACATTCTATCTAAACTGGAACATGCATATTCGACTACAGTAGTGGCAGCACAACAAGCTGTGTCTATAGAAAGAAAGTGACAGATATGGAAGCAATTGGGAGAACTGTTACGTTAAATCAGAATACATTCATTCAGTTTTGAAGTTAAAGGTCCCTAGAAAGTGCAGATTTCAGTTTTGAAGTTAAAGGTCCCTAGAAAGTGCAGATTTCAAAACATGCTGACCGTGGCTAAGTTTCCACTGAAAGATGACAAAACAAGCTGTATACCCTACAAAATTAGTTCCAGAATGTTTAAGTTCCAATGTCTCGTATAAGAAGTTGGATACTCAATTAACAATAAATTACTATTACAAATATATATTTAATGTCCTGCTGTTAATTTCTAGTCCTTTTAACTGCACAGACCGCTACTGTGAAACAGAAACATTTCTTAAGGGGGGATAAGTGTATTTGATAAATTACATGGATTAACATGATCTTAAATTAGTAAAAGAATTTAGCTTTTTAGTATCTATTTTCTTGATGTTGCTCAGTTTTTGACAGTGGAAGATATGACAGTTATATAAATATACTTCAAACAGAGGATCATCTCAGGGTGGGAAAGGCATCTTTTTGTTCTTTTTGGTATTTAAAGAACTAAATTTTCATTCCTTGCCAGAGCCACGATTCCAGCCTCGCATTCCCTCTCGCTTCTGGGATAGCACCACCCAGCGGCTGCTCGGCAAACCCCACCTACGCTGCACATGCCAGAGATAGCTGCAAGCAGATGCGAGAACGTGCTGTCACTCCTCTGCAAACAAAACACCACACATACTGGCAGAAGGCCCATTTCAAGTCAGGGTTACCTGGAAAGATGGAATATGACTTCCATGTTTGCATCAGTCAGTAACTGACCAAAAGCTGGAGAAAACTTTACCAAGATTATGAATCTTAATCTCTATTTTTTCTGGTTTGCTTTAAGAATGAAGCACATGTTGAGTGGAGGGAAGAGGGCTAAGAGACAGGGACAGAGTATGAGGGGACATATACATTCTCACTATTCTTTTGTTTACAAAACATCTTTGTAGAAAGTTACGAGAACAGCATTATTTTTCTTCACTGAGCAGAGACCAAGCAGCATTGCCAGCAATGTCTTCTGTTCTCAGCCAAACCTTTCATTTATCTTGCAAGCTGCCAAAACTAAACCTGGCAACAATCTGATTTTAGAACACAGAGGCCCCAACACAGGATGTGAATGCCACTTATATCAGACAGCTGGAAAAAAGGAGCAAAATCACAAAGGCTTTTAAAAAATAAAAATGACATAAGGGCTTTAAGCTATTCTTATAACACCATGCACAGATGCATATGCACAGTAATTTTTTTTATCAGGATGTCCTGTACCAACTTGACAGACAACACTCAACTTGTTGTGTGCTCTTCACAGAAAAGATGAATGGAGGGAAAAAGCATTCAATTAATGTAAATAGGGAACAAGGAAGGAATGGAAGAGACCTAAAAAAGTAGGTGAAATACACCAGCATGGTAACTATACGTTAACTGCAATGAGAAGTATCTCTTACTGAACCCTCTATGCATCTTAGCCAAACTATTTGAGTGTTGCTGCTACTGAAAATATCTCTGGCTACTGAAAAGGCCAGAAGAAGATGAGTTTACATGAAGGCATCAGCATTTCAATTTAAAAATAGCAATAAAAAAAAGTATAATATTTACAATAATTTGGCCTGATAACTGGGAAAAGCACCTACTTGGTTTTCTTCTGACAATAGCTCCGAGGTATAAAGTGACTTGTGAAGTGGGGTGTGGAGGCACATTTGACCATGTATGAGCTTTCCTTCTTGCTTTGCTTGATCAAAATCTCTTTTATCAACTTAACACAGACTCAAATGTAGAGTAGTAGTAGACAGAAAGCTTCTTTGTTCTCCACTTGGGCACAAACCTATCCTCTATCACCAACTATATCCCCCTCCATCTAAACACATTATAAGTGAAAGGAGAAGCAGATTCCTCATTGGATCCTCACTTCTCAGGGACCTCTAAAAGTGTAATTTGAAGGGGGGTAGTCGAAAGCCTTCCAATTACAGGAAAAATTACACTGTAACAGGAATCTAGCCTCTGTAGTATATAAACAGATATTATGATATCAATTTTACCTGTGCAAAAAAAGCTCCAATATAATTTTTTCTGCTGATGTTCTTTTTCTACATGGAAGTATCAAGAGAGGTTTAAATGCATCACCAGATGCTATGACTGGGTTACTGACAGTCCAGAAATTCAAGGCAGAGAGCTGCTGCACAGGCACAGAACTGCATCTACAGCCCATGGACAATAAGCCTACACAGCACTATCTAATGCATCCACCATGTATTTCTACCTAAACATATAACCTCATCTGCAAATGTCACAATAATTCTGCAATCTAGTACAATCCCTTGTACTTAGATTTAGTATTACATATTTTTCTTACCCATGATGAAAAAGATGCTTTAAGAGTGTAGAAAGTATTGAGAGAGGTGTTCATTTGCTGTCTTGTTTGCAAGGATACTGCAGAACTATCATTTGCATATGGTACTGGCATTCTGGCATCTATCCACGGAGTAATCAAACTTTACTTTGCTGTTTTATTTAGCTACAGATCTGGCACTTTCATGTAAGTCAAAGTCAATGAGCTTTAAATCAACGGAATTAGTTCTAGCCTATTAGTATATGGCTTTTATAATTTGTAAGAAAGGATGTATTACATCAGTGCTTCTAAATGGATGGATATTACCTCCAAAACACCTTGATCTACATCACATGATTTATGAACTGTATGACATGGTACACAAGAATCTATCAACTGACTACTGATCTTAGTAAAGGACCAAGAACCAGAAACTGCCGTATTTTCATCCTGCTCTGAGAATGAGCCCTTGCTCTACACATCTGATAATCTCCCCTTCTCTGGAGTCAGGGAAGAATCTTGCTGCACAGGTGTGCTAGAAGAATGCATGTCCAAATAGTAAAAAAAAAACCAAACCAATTAAAAATTGTCCAGAATCAAGTAAGACTTTGAGAGGAACAGGTAGCTCAAGCAGTTACAAAGTTAGCAGAGCTGTGCAGAAAATACCTGTTTTTGTTAATGGACTAGAGAACAGCTGCTGAAGAAGTTTATTCTCTGAAGTTCGCAGCACCACCACTACGTCAGCAGGAAGAGTATCTCTGTTCTTCTCAAGGAATGCAGAGGCATCATATAACACCTAGTGTGGGAAAACAGAACCAGAAATTTTGCCAAAAAGGGTTACCAAAACCTACCATGCTCTCTAAAATGTGAACAGTCAGGATGACCAAGTAGACCAGCTAGCTTGGGTCTGACAAGCAAATGAAATACCTGCATATGACTTAAAGAACTACAGCAGTGTGTTCAGAATGTAAATTGGCTACACACAGCACCTATATTCATAGAATGCCATTGGACATCAAATTGGGTTAAATGGCTTAAATCCTGTTGTGCTATGCCTTGCCATGTCAAACTATTCTATGCATGATGCAATATAACAGAGATACTTCATTAAAGCTCAAGCTGATCATTTACGTGTGATGTAAGAAATGGTTCTCAGGTGGTCACTGTCTATTGGTTGTCTGCAAACCTGTGATCTGTAAGTAGATCTGCTGGTGGAATAGGAGTAAGTTGGACACATTGTAGCTACACCGAAACAGCTTCTCATGGCACTGAAAATCGTATTAGGAAAACAAAACATTCCTCTATTTCAATTGTTTTAACTGCTTTGATTAGAAATTAATGCCTGGATATTTGTATTAACATAAGAATCAGTTAATTTTGCATTTTTTAAAATTGCAATAATTTTCTAGAGCTGTTTTATTATCACTAGAAATATTCTTCTCTAGCCCAATTTCCATTAATTCAATTTACACAGAAACTGAATGTTCTCCTGCAATAGAGAACTGGCCAGTAGTGTTTTTATTATTTGGCCGTGAGGGTACAAAGAACTAACTAAACCTGTGTGAATTTTTATAGTTATTCTTAACAAGACAGAAGACTTGTCAGAATTTACTAGAATGTATCTTAATATTTTGGAGTCTTATAATGAGCCAGAGATGAGACTTCATCGGTAACTATATAAAACATGGCTATTTCAATTTTTTCTGTAAACAAATATTTGGGCCCAAAATCACAAGTAAAGCTCATGTTATGGCGAAAACTGGCCTGTTATTCCCCCTATAAAGTAATATGTGAATGTGAACCTCTGAGAACAAAGGAAGTTAGGTGTGACAAAGTACAAGAAAATATCTCTGCTAGCAAGTCCCAGTCTTTCCAACGCTCTCTATAGGATTTTAAGTTCTATTAGAGATAGTGGTTTACATTGCTTTTCATGCATATACTTTGCATACACTCTCACACAGAACTACTGTGGCACTCATGCTGTTACCACAGCCTGCACACGGCCTCCTCTGGCTCCAGAGAGTCCCTCCTTTGAAATGACTGCAGTACTGGCATTTCTGAGGCCACGTTTCTTGCAGAAAAAAAGACGGTTACTGTCTACACGATTTGTGTAAGAACCCTAAGGACAGGCTCCAAAATGGACTGCTACACATGAAAATTTCATTGTAGAATGTATGTTTGCATAAACTTTATCATTTTTTTCTATTAAAATGAGGAAAAAACTCATAAAGCAGAAACTCTGGATAAAAACAAATAATGACCATATCACTATTATTTGAACTAAATAAAAATCACATGACCTTACCTTTCCAGCATAGTGCTGAATACCAAATGACAGTTCCACTCCTTTTGGTCTCCAAAAGTACTTGCATCGTAAGTTATCTTCAAATTTATCTAGACATTGAGAAAAGACGTTAAGTGACAGAGTGATTCTTCATCCTAATTAGTTTGCTAAATTGCTGCTCAAGAAGTCAGAACTGCTATAAACACATATTATCAGATTGCTCAGAAATACCAAGCTGTCACATCTGAATGGAACAGTTCATTTTAAAATAGCCCACTAAGACTGTCTTTCAAACACCACTGTTTGTGGATGTCTTTGTGAATGAAAAAATATTAAGTAAGAAGGGGCAATGAGAAGATGTTGTGATTTCCCATATTTTGCAATTAATGTACTTATGTATATGCAGGGTTTGGGGTGAGTTTATTTCAACTGCATACAATCAAAAGTGTGCATACATCACGCTCACTTAAATGCCTATTATTTGTATGTTCTCTATCTTCCTTTGTGCATTCATTTAGCTTTATCACGTTTTAAGGATATGTTAATGTGTTCAGTCTCCAACTGTCTCTCATGTACCTTTAGACTTCTGCAGAAAAAAAGAAGCTTCTCTATAAAACCTCTTCTAAGAAGACTTTCTGTTTCCTGCAATTACTCCTAAAGAACTGACAGAAAAAGAAACACCAGTTTCTAAAAAAATGTCTTTTATGCCCTGTGATGTTTTGTAGGCTGTTTAATATTTTGTAATGAAATTAGTGCTGTCTGTCCAACACTGAGGGCCCAGGTAGCAATTCCTGCCTGCTGAGCCACAGAAACACCCCTGGAAGGGAGCAGGATCCAAAGGAACCCATGTTAATAAGAATTAGTATTTATACTGTGAGAAGGATTCACTGCCACTGCCGGAGCCCAGCCCTGTAGTGCTTCCTCCTCACAGTGGGTGAGCCTTTGCTCGTAAGAGCAGCCATTGGACTGGGACCTTATGAATACCCTACCTCACTAGAAAGGACCCTCACCATCTACTCGAGCGCCTCAGGGGAAAACCCGGGACCCTGAGCCCCCGAGCCCCCTCCAAGGGAGCCTCTCCCAGCTGCGTTCGGGAGCCTGGCTGCCGCTGCCCAGCCCCGCTGCTTCTCTGCCACTGCTCCAGGTTCTTCACCACACTCTAATCCTACACCTCCTGCCCGCAGGGACACCCTGCAGCTCCTGCTACAGCTGCAGAGTCCCTGATACATTTCATTTGCCACTCTGGGGTCCGCTTGTCCCTGCTGTTCCAGCCGCAGCCCCTTTCCCCGCCCAGCCCGGCCGCCATCACCGCCTGAGGGAGACGCGGCCGAGCTCGCGCCACAGCGCCCCCTGCAGGCGCGGGGGAATCACCGGCCCTGCCCTGCCCTGCCCGGAGCCTGCAGCGCCCCCTGCCGGCCGTGACCGGAGCTGCACCGCAGGGAAGGGACTGCGGCCGGGACGGCTCTGGTTCGGTTCCTCTCGTGGTTCGTTGTTGCTGCCGCTGCTGGTGTTTGCTTGTCTTGTTATACGGACACACACTAGTAAAGAACTGCTATTCCTTTTCCCGTATCTTTGCCTGAAAACCCCTTAATTTCAAAGTTACAGTAATAATTCAGAGAGAAAAAGATCGTATTTTCCATTCCAAAGGAGGTTGCCACCTTCCTTGGCAGATACCTGTCTTTCAAAACAAGACAAGGAGCAAAATGAAACCATAGCACTCATTCTGTCTGTGTCCTGAATTCCAGTTTCAGCTCAGCCTAGCAGTAGTCAAAAATCTTGTACACCTATTGTGCAATTTAACTGGAAACTGTTACTTTTCTCTAACAGTTTGAGTCTTTGTGGCACATTCCATTGAAGGAAATGGAACTCTGTTTCATATCGCAGCGAAAAACGCAGCTCTAGTAAATAAAAGCAAGACAACAGCTTTAAACATGGCACGCACTGCGTATTTTAAGGTTGGCACCAAGATTTGTTAAAATATATGTAAAATATGCTTGAAGACAGGAAAATACTCAGCCAGATGGCACACCAGAAATAACACACACTTCCTATTTATGATGAGATAATCTGGAGTGAAGCAGTATTTTCTAATTGGAGAAACATGGGCCTAGGAGCCTGGGAGATATAAATTTTACTTTCAACGCTAATGCTACTCACAGTGTGGTCCTAGATACAAGATTCTACTATGTCTCAGCCTTCCCTTCAGTAAATGCGGATAAATACTGCTTGATGTACCCTACATACATGGACAAGATACAGGATATTTCCCTGTAACGTTGGAAAAACAATAAGCCCTTGCCACCTGACACTTAAGACAACTTTTCCAATTTGAAAAGGATAGAAAATGTGTAAGCAGAGAAAAATGATGAAGCACAATGAAAAATATACTTAGAATATCAAATGAAATGACACAGCCCCAGGAGAACTAGGCTAGGAAAACTTTAGAATAAAGATGACATTGTACCGTCTTATAATACATTTGTCATTTCCCAGACCTTTCCCAGAGTTTTGCTTGCACATACCAACTAAAGTTAGGTCTGTTGCCTGAGGAAATCGACTTTCTTCATCTAGCAGAGACAGGAGACCCATGGGTTTCTGAAGGAACATATCTAGAAGTGGACGATTGTCCTCATACTCCACTGTAGCAGCATCAATTCCCTCACTCTGATATTCCATCTACAAAAGTCACCAGCACAGTTTTAATACTGAACCAGTAAAAGCAACATTATCATTAGGGCATTTATGATGCACAACAATGCTCTATAGGCCTCAACAACATTATTTACAAAACTTCAACAGAAAGATGTCATTATCTTGCATTTAAATCACATACCCATTTTATAAAGTACTCCTGAATATGATTATGGTGTAGGAGGGTTGATTCAGCTAGATCTCAACAGAGTTGAATTTACCTGCTCCAGTGCAAAGATGTGTTGATTGAAATAAAACTGGATCTGTTCATTAGCAATATTTATGCATAGCTGTTCAAAAGAATTTCTTGCGAAGTTCTCAAATCCAAATATGTCTAGTATCCCAACATTCATCCCACTTTCAGCATTGCTGCACGTGAAAATACAAACAAAATTCATCACGGGCAACACCAAGTTAAAATAAAAATAAACATGGTAACTAAGATTGCATAATTGATTCACTCTGCTGCAAAAACAAAGGAAGAAAAGTATGTCTGAACCTAAGACAACTTGTGCTTTTGTTCAGCACTGTTAAGACTTTTGTTTTCCACTTGCTTCTTGCAAATTGCCACGAAGAAGGCAGGAAAATCATAGGTACAAAGTAACAGACAGCAGCCATACTGAAACAAAGGGTTTCAGTAGGCAGATCCCAAAAAAAATCTACTCTCTGCTCCTCCAGGCAGACAAAAGGTGTCAAGGTTTAATGGTATGTTTTGCTACTACACTCATTCAGAAGGGTAATTACCAAGTCTGCTGCTGCTACAAGCTGGACTGTTAAAAGTCCATGTGCTGACTCAAGTCCCCTGATACCACAGTCACCATCAGAACTGTATGAAATGGATGAAAATATGTCTATATGACATCATGAAGTAGCAAGCACAGATCTCAGATCAGAGGCATTTTCACATCACCTGAGAGGTTCTCTTGTTTCTAAAATCTCTACAGCTTCTTCAAAAAATCAAACCAGTCGATCAGTGTCTGGCAATGAAATCATAAGGATGCACAATATAATCTTTCTGTAATTATTTAAAAAAAAAAAAATCACATCTCAAGTAGCAGCACAAATAATCTGAAATCTGCATTTATTGCTTGCTTACAAAAGCAGAGGGACTGTAAGGACTCTGAATACATACTGAAATTTCTCAGCGTACCTCAATTGTTTATCAGCCTTTTGTACAATTTTCATCTTCACTATATAAGAAGCATCTTTTTAAAAAAATTGTATGGCACTTCAACCACACAATTTCCATTGACTTCAGTAGCTAAATTCTATTCAGCTCCTTGAAAATGATGGGGTTAATGTCCTGGAAACAGGATTCAGTATCACAGCATGAAAGCCATTTTGAAGCCTTAGCCAAAATAAACATAGCACTCTTTCTGCAAAATCAAAAATATACAAATGGATGAACCCATCAGACATATGCACAGTAAGTACACATGATGCAGTGATGTGTAACTTGCCATATATTTTTATCTGGCTGAAGCAGCGTATTAATACGATTTACAATCCAGCTGAAGAGCCGGCCATAAAGTGCTTTAGACATGGCATCTCGCACGTCCGCGGCTTTGTCCACGGTGTTTGTTCGGATAATAGTCTCCCCCCGTGTTACAACACAGTGGGAGGTTAGGGCCTCTTGGAGTTCTTCTGACCCAATGCTTAGTAGTGCAGCAGCTGAAAGACAGTGGAAAAAGACACACAACTGTGATTATGCAGTGGAAATCACCAGCACTGAGCAACTGCTACCATGAGCTAGAGACTATCATAGAGTCAAACTGCATTTACAGAACTGACAATGTTAAAAAGTATATACCATTATCTAAGGCTTCTGGGTTAGGAACTTCACTTTTATCTGTTTGGTGTTGTGAAGAAATAGCAGCAAACTCAATATTTCCAGTATTTAAGATTCCAGTCAGTATTCTGTACACTGAGTACACTTCCTGTAAAAGATGACAATAAGCACTTTTAAGGAATTTAGTTAGATACACGCATCATATTTAGGCTATGAAAGAAAAACATGGGCACTGGAAAGGCTATTAAAGCTTGTAGCTGTCTCTGAGACCAAATTCTACAAGTTCAAGTAAGCTTTTATTTACACAAGAAATACTGCAACAGAATTGCCTGAGTACTAGCTGGGACCTCAGGCTGTTCTTGCCTTTTGAGTGTGTGGTTACCTTTTCACAGTTCACTTCTGTTATAACAGAGATTTTGTGGCTCACAAAATTTTGTACATCCACAAAACCAAATGGCAGCACTGGAGGTGGTTTTCATAAAGAAGGTCAATAATGGTTTAGCAACGGAATCTCTTACCTCATCAGTAAATCCTATAATTCTAAAACAATGCTGAATCGCTTCAAATTGCCTTCCATAGGAATCTTTAGTAACAATATCATGCATCACTCTTCCAGTTTCATTATCAATATATCTAAACAGAGTGGGAGAAAGAAAGCATCACACTACCACATATGTCAATACAAGCTCCAGTGACTTAAATGCAAGTAGCTCAGTAACTGGAAAGAACATTAACCTCAGTAACTTCCAATTGTATAGTTTGATGCTAATTCATAAGAAGTTTTTGTCTGTTGCATTAACATCTTCTTACTCTTTGTTTATGTCTATTAATGTTGCCAACATTTCACACACATCCCCTCACCCAGCACAGATCAGATGCACCCAAAGCACAAACATCAATTAAAAACCTCCAAAGCATATTCTGGGTTCTTCCTGAACGTGAAGCATTACAGTAAGAAATCATAAGATGGGTTGTCTGCATTTGAAAGTATGACAAAATATCTACATAATGAGCTTGGGTCTTCCTCCTCCTCTTTTAATAGTTCAAGTTCTCAAACAAATACAGATAATATAATGCCTTAGTGTCCAACTTCTTCTTGCCTTGGGAGGATTAAAACAATCTTTAAGGGATGGAGAAGGATTAAGAGAGATTTTAAGGCATCATACTGAAAGCAAGTGCTGATCAATAGTTAATTACAATGAGCAGTTAAAACAAGTGAGCGATAGTTACCTAGGAGGCTTTTTATCAGGAAGTCTATATTCAGAAAGTTTCTTCTGATGATAAAGGCCAGCATAAATATAATAAAATATATGGAAATTTTTTTCTCCCCTGGAAAAAAAAAAGTATCCTTTTAAAGCATCTGTGTTTATTCTTGTGGCATCTTGTACAATGAATGTAAAAGTAGTTCTTATAATGAGCTCACTGAAGCAAGGTAGCAGATCTCCCACTTGTTTTAATAGTGTAGGATCAGCAGCTGTGAAACACAGAAAACCCAGTGAACACAACATTTCTCCACAGAATGAAGAGGCTCTGGTTTCTACTCCAAAAGAACCTGACTATTCTTGTCATAGCACTGTACAAAGGATTATTTTTTTAGCAGAAGACAGAAAAGTATCTAAACCACAGAATTTTTAATAATTAAATTAATTCAAACACTATATAAATGCCCCAGGACAGGCAAGTAATATACCTACACAGCCTGTTTTATGACCCTTGATTTTTCAAGTAGATATTCAGAAATCTTTGCCCCCATTACAGCTCCTGTAGGTGTAAACATCATTTCCAGATATTTTCCAAAGCGACTTGAATTGTCATTGATGGCAGTGCAGGCATTTCCAAATGCTTCAACCAGAGGATTCACCTGAAGAATTTTCTCACGCAAAGCACGGTTATTGGCCTTGACAGAAGAGATACAAATCAGAAGGATAATTAAAAGAATATAATGCTTACCCACAATCCAATTCTTGCTTCAGAAGCAAAGAATCCCATTCTCATGCTTGTATGGAATTAGGTACTGTGCTAACCTTTCTATTTATACAACAAGAGGTCCAACAAACTGGTAAGAAAATGTCCCACAGGTAGCAAAATACAGATTTTTCTTTCTCTGCAATTGCTCCACCTCTGACTTGTTTTATAATTAGTTAAGAGTACCAAAACCACAGTAAACTAAAAATGTCTACTTAGAGTTAACCTGACATGGTTAATTTTCCCATTATTTTGTGCTAATAGCATTACTCATAACATTTAAATGTGTAAGAGCTTCTAAGATTAGAGCCACAGCAATATTGGTCATTCTTTATTATATAAATAAGCAATGTTATAGGTGATAAACACCGTACATAACTACAGGTACTGAACACTCAGAATCTGGCATCTTCTCTTTAAAAAACTATTTACTAGCTTGGTGTGAGTCATACTCTTGCATCTTAATTCAATACTCTCACATGCATGATTACTATGTCCCTAAATCAAGTGTGACAATTCACATGAACAGCTATATGTTTTAATGTTTAAATAAAATGGAACATTGGGGTAGGGTTGGGAGGATTTCTTCATAATTTTACATAATTGGCCAGGAAATACCTTTCCCAAGAAGGTCAAATGTTGGACGATCAGATGGGCACTTTCTGTCTTTCCAGCACCACTTTCCCCACTGATGATAATGCACTGAACACACAAAACAAAATATTTAAGTGCATAGTTCACCACATGGTTGATTTCTGCTATTACCACTCGTATGTGTTACTCCGTGTTTAGTACCAAAACTATCAAATACCTTATGGGTCAACTCCCTTCTGAAAGGAGAGATCAACAAAGGCTCAGTGTAATAATTTATTCCCTTGATTACTAAAATGCTTCTTGCAATGCCTGATCGCAAGGTGAATGTGTGAAGCAGCGACTGAATTTCTGAGGGCTAGAACACTTAAACAAGTGACCATGTTTGCGCTCACCGCATTGACTTGATATGAGTTAACATGAATCACAGGGTACAGCTGTTTTTAACACACTGACCAAAAGCTTGCTCTGAAAAATAATCTTAAATAATACGTCCTGTGTAGAGAGGCTATTCTGTAGGTGATGCTGATATTCAAGCTAGAACAGCAAACTAGCACCTAAACATTTCAGAAAAATGTGCATCTGTTCACTGGATGATTCTGGGAAGACATAGCCACCTTCTTCCTGTGTCAGCAGTCCTTAACGCATGGCATTTTATAGGCTCTTCAAAAGGCTTCCAGACTCAAGAGACTAGTTAGAATGGTCTAAATAACTTTCCTATGCTTCATGGGCAAAATGGAAGTTGAAAGCCAGTTCTCACCTGAGCAATGAAGAATGCAGATCATAGAAAGTTCGAATTCTAACAGCATTTATTATCTGCCCTTTTTTCCCCACGTATTCTACAGACCACCAGTATAAATATTATTCTACTTAAGGTACAGAATCAACTGACATACAATTAAAATGTTAACACTGAGCAGTTGCACAGATTCACATGTTTTTACGCAAACATGTGAAAACTATTTGCACGATACCGTGAACGCAGAAGATTCTTGGCCGGGAAAAGACACAAGGTCCTAAAATACTTGATGCAATGCCACTCCATATAGAACTGAGCCTTGTGAGAAGGTTTGAAAGACACAGCAGTTATCTGTTGGTACCTTGTGGTGCACGACAGCAGGTGCAGGGACTCTACATAATGTGTGCAATATGACATTTGCAGCTCATTTATTTGCTTTCTGACAGTTATTATTGCTCTTGGAAATAGGTAACACATTGATTACACTACCTAACTTAATTGCTTTTGTGTGACCAAGGAAGTCATGCACAACATGGGCCTTACACAGTTAAGGCCCATGAGTCCTTGCAGAATTGGTGAGAACTTGAGTATTGCTTCAGGAGAAATACTAGACTGAAGTAAATTTTCAAGCTTCACAGGAAAAAAACCAAGAGAAAGCTCAATGGATAAAACAAACAGACTCAATACATTTTCAGTCTGGCTACAGTGCTTATCTGGGGCACCTTTATGTGAAGAACCAACATAACACTGGTCAGGTAACAGAGATAAACAAGCTCCTGTAATACTTTGCAAACAGAAAACAGGAAACTGATTTAG
Source organism: Orthonyx spaldingii (assembly GCA_013397795.1). NCBI lineage: Eukaryota > Metazoa > Chordata > Aves > Passeriformes > Orthonychidae > Orthonyx > Orthonyx spaldingii. Next base: position 525,547 of record VZTJ01001437.1, read on the forward strand.
ATCTGAATGAAGATGATTTCCTAAAGAGGTACAAAACATACAATATTAAAGATGCAGAAAGTTAGCTGGATGAGCTGATGTAATCACCAATCTTTTTCCTCAAATAACAAGTTCTCACATAACTTACTCTACATGAGTACTTGTTTTCTTTAATGCCTCCATCAAAGAACATGTAAGTCATTAAAGAAGTATTAACCATCTCTCAGGCCAGTGTACTTTCACATGATCAGTAAAACTCCTGTTTTCTTCATCTTCAATGTCCCTTTCATTCGTCTCCTTTTCTTGGCATTTTCTGATTTCAGGCTTTTTATTACTTTATTCTGTTTTTGTGACTTTAAGAAAACATTTTCTATGAATTATTGTGTAAGGTGCAGGGTAAAATCAGAAGGATTTTATAAACAAAAATTATTATCAGCCTTCAATATTCATGTACACACAGCATATCAAATTAGAAAGAGTGTGAAGCTATAATCTTAAGAATGTAGTACAATCTTTTACAGCATGGTATTTTATTCTCATTAAAATCATTGCTATATAATTGGATTTATGTCCTTATTACATTTGTAATAGACCCATCCTTAATTTATTTTACTAAAAAATTTGTTAATAGTTCCTATTTTTTGTGACTTAGTGTCTTTTTGCAACAGAAAAGTGGTTCAAACTCTGTTAATCTGCTATGGCAGATTAAAAATAGGAACCTCCTATTTTACACGTGTAAATTATTGAAATACCTAAATCAAGACAGGCCTAGAGTGTGCAGCAACACTGCTGCTGGAGTCAACTGCCAGGACTTCATGGGTATCCAGGAATCTATACTGGTCAGGTACCTTCATCACCTTATTTGACTTTCAGTCTCTTTTATATCATTGTACCCTCTTCAGAACTCCCAAATCTGACCAGATTTCTCCTCAGGTTTTGCTGACATAGGAATAAAAGGCTTAAAGAAAAACTTTCCCAAAATATAACAGAACATTAACCACAGCCCTGTAGCACAGTGGCAGCATGATCGATATAAAACAGAACCCAAATTGAACAGATTCTTACCTGATCCTTGCTGAATGTAACCATGCTTTGGTAGGCAGCATCTGCAGAGGCAAATATGTGGGGGGGATTTGATGACCGCTTCACACCATGGTAAAGCTTGGAGAACTAAATTTAAAGAAATACACACAATAATCAAAATATGCAACTTAGCTACATAATTAAAAACTGAAAAGAGGAGAGTGACTACCATCTGCCTGTTCGACAGGATGCAGTTGCCTGTTATACTACAGAATTTCCACTGAATCACCTGGAAGAGGAATGGTGATTCCAATGGTGCCAAGGATGGGCACTGCCCAATTTCCAAAATACAAATTACAACACCCAGAACACACTCTGATGTCTCCCGCACAAGACAATGAAGAGAACTGTATCACAAGGAAGAGAATTTCAAACATAAGCCTTCAATCAAAGAAATAACCAATTTATACAAAAGAAACTTAACAGTGAATCTGAAATCTGGCCCCCTATGTGAAGCCCTGATTTAGGCATCCATAGAGACTAAGTTATTTCTAGCTCTACCTCTCTTCACATTTGTTGATTATTAAACTTGCCTTTATGTTTACAGCATTTGATTCATTTGTTTCTTTTGCGCCAGAGCTGATGGCACAGGACATGTAATAACCCATAGTCAGAGCAATTCTTCAGCAAGCAAAAACCTCAGCATGAGGAGGTCCATATAACCATCTTCTGTTTCCCAGAAGAAAAACCAAAATGACAGACAAGAGGCACAGCTGTGCCTGGGGTAATCTCTGTCCCTCCTGTGGAATTTGTGCCTCCAAGAAGTGAATGAAATCAAATGAAACTAACAAAACAAAATGACAAATGAATTTAACAAACAAAACAAAATGAAACTAACAGAACAAAAAACCAAATGAATTTAACAAACAAAACAAAACAAAATAGATTTTTAGCCACACTGTTCTGGAAAAAGAAAAGGCTGAGGTTTAGTCTGTACTCCTAACTTCCAGCATCACTTAAGTACTTCAGCTAGTGGTGTTAATATAAAATGTAAAGCAACTACCATCCTGAGTTTGGAAACTCTCTTACCTGGGGAGAATAAATGCTGAGATTCTGGAAGGGGTTCAAGGCTATTAAAATGTCTCCAACGTAAGTATAAATCTGTAAGTCAGCATAACGTTTTTGCAGCTGATGGATAATTGTATCCTGAGAAGATTACAAAAAGTTTGATAGTTATACAGTATTTTCCCACTTAGGAAGATTTTTGTAAATATACTGAGAACACTGTTTAAGAAATACTTATTGTAAGTGTTACTAATTATTTTTTAAATGCCAAACCCACAAAATCAAGTATTTTCAAAATTCTTTCTAATGTCATAAAACTAAGTTAAATGGCAACTCCTTATTACAAATTAGAATATTTTCTTATATCAGCCTGAGAAGCAAATCTTCTGAAGAGAAAATGGTGGTAGACATTATTGCTGCACTTCATAGTACATGACCATTTAATTTTTTTTATTTGGCCATGAAACAAGGACAATAATTTTTCAAGGATTAAATTTTAAGTAGTGGTAAAACACTGTTTAAACAGGACACTAGCACAGTTTAGCATTATGTTATTTTTTTCTTGCTGGTATGAAATTTAAGGATTATCAACACAAAAATGTACAGATACTCTGCAAATAGGTGATAGAGTGCAATATGAAATTGATAGTTTTATCACTTTTTATCCAGAAGCTGTAGATAATACATTATCCTATATAAATCAATTACATTAGAAAAAAAATCACTTAAATCTAGATCTTTATGACTAAATGTCACATTTTATGACTAAACTCACAAAAATGATTTAAACTAGCATCACTCACAATTAAGTTTTTCTACATAATAGTATTCACTGATACTACTTTTATGCCACTATATAGATTAACAAAGTGACGGCAGCAGACCAGTCATGGGAGAAATCCTTTGCCTTGGTGAGACAAAAGATTGCAAGAAGGAAGTATTTTCATTCTGCTAAGAGAGGCCTGAAAAGCAGAAATAGGCAAGAATGTGAGGTACAATCATCAGAAACTGCTACTCAGACAGTACAGTACCTCATCGAGAACTTCTAGATTTACCAGATCGTCATCTAGAGAGTACTTGTCAGCTCTGTCCACATGGTAAGGTCTTCTAGTATGTATTCGTTCATGCCTGGAAGGTGTTGGTAGAGCACCAGTGTTATACAGGTGTATTAGAGACAGCAAACATCAAGATGCAAGGGGAAGTCATGGATGAATGTTTTTGTCATGCACAAACACAGACATGCTCTCTCAAATGCATAATTTTGCTTGCAATATCCTTTTATAAAAGCAATAGACCAGCTTGCTGTCCAGTGTACTACCTGTTTTCTTTCACAATATATGATCTTATTTATCACTGCTCAGCAAAAATTTAGCTACAGACTTACTACTCCTCACTCACACTCAGTAAACTATAAAAAAGTGTTTCCTCTTTTCCCTTACCTCCTTGCTCTAAGTTAATAAACTACCACTCAGTTTAATTAAATGTTACCCCCACGTGCCCAGCCATAGTACTGTCATGTAAAGAGGTTATAAGAAGCAGTAAGTAGAACAAAATCCTACTGTTACCTTGATGTATGCCAAAGTACCTCCTCAGATGACCCTAGATGTGGCCCAAAACAACATTTTTGAACCACAGCTGCCATCAGACTCTAAACTGTATGGATGTTCAGCCAGCTTGTCTCCAGAGATTTAAGCCACACAATAAGCAGCAGAGACAAACTGTCACATAACCCCTTTATAATCAGATTATACTGAAGGAATCTTTGAAAATGCTGTGTATATGTTTTTAAACAACACATCATGTTGAAATGGGAACAAATTAAGAGGCTGTAACATGTCTTCCACAGAGGGTGTGAAATATGAATGCTGTAAGCGCAACTAGGCTTTCCTTTACAACAAACATAATCAAAGCATAGGAGAAGGACACCCACCGAGATACAGTCTGCATCCTGCTGAGTAACATTTACCATTGATCCTCAATGACAGTCCTTGACAGATTGTTTTTGCATTGGTTGCCATGTAGAAAGTAAGAATCACATTATCAAGCATCCCAAAACAGGGATAAATATTACACCAAGCACTAACAGAACAGTACTGTAACTTGGCAGGAAACACTTGTTTATCTATAAAGTTCAAGGCTAATATGAAGATGGAGCAGGTCTTTTTTCTTTAATCATACCTTCATATGCTCTTGGAATCCTTTTTAAAAAATTAACATTGAGGCATTTGCATTATTCCCTTTATGTACACTTCTATATTTCAAGCTAATCAGCTTTAATTCAGTAAAGAGAATGTCTTCATATCCAAGAGCTATTACATCATCAGAAGAATTATTGCATGGAAAGCCTCTAACAAAGAGGAAGGAGAAGAGTGTTAGCCATGAGTACAGTTTTCCTGGTAACTGTGAATCACATTTAAAGATCTTTTTTTTTATGTCTATTTTTATTCATTTTCCTCATTTCCTTTTGGCTACTCACTGAGTTCTAGAAAACTATTCTGCAATGGTTTATTTGAATTGTAACTAAATAAAACCGTGTAAACTGTTTTGTCAGCTGGGAAATAAAACAGTGGAAAGACAGCAGGTTTTGCTGACAATCCCACTACACACCCACAGATGGTAGTTTGCTTGATGTTGTACATACGAAGCAATGAAAGAAGGACACAAGAACACTAATAAGAAACTATGAAAGAAAAATTGCTACAGTGGGTATTATTTCCCACGGGCAGCATGGTGATCATTTGAACTTGTTCAAAATTCCATTCAATTAAATCTTCCATTTCCTAGTCTTAAATAGCTATTGGATTGTGGGTTCTTTTTGGCTTTTTTTTTTTTTTGAGTCACTATACGCAAAAACATTACACTTTGCTGACAAGCCAGACCCTCAAAGGTGTAAGAATGTACTACTAGGGTTTTGAAGTGTTGTTCCCCTTTCAAACCAGAATTCAATCTCTTCTTTTACTGCATAGAAAAATGCTGTTGTAAATAATGTAAATCCTTTAGAGATGTGAGCACCCCTCGGTCTACAAATGAAGGAAATATTTTAACAGTTGCTTTACCTCATGAAGATGTAACTAACAAAGCAATGGCTACCCATTATAGCTAACATAACTCAACTGTGAAGCTTTTTCTTCTTCGAGCAAAACATCATAGCCACATCACTGAATTGCAACAAACTGCAAGCAGGGACACATCTACCAGAGGTGCAAGGAGGAGGGGGAAGAGGGCACATTCAACCCTAAGCATGTCTAATTGCAAAATGGCTTTGTAAACTAATCTGTTATCTGATTGTGTATTAAACTCCTGCTGTTTGTTCACCTTAAGTGATAAACGAATCAATTTTTTTTATTGGAAAGGGTTCCTCTTAAGCCTATGTAAATAAATAAGGAAACTGGTCTTAGTTAAAAATAATAAAAAAAAATATCTTTGTGCACATATTTTCTGGCACTTAACTCATTTTCCTAAGTACATGATTAAGAACAGGATATTAGGAGCATAACATCACATTAGCTTCAAATCTCCTGCTGGCCTCATCGGTTTTCTACTGACCCTGTGTCCTGCAGTGCATTGACAGAGTGGGAAGGAAAAATACAGACCGTAACCTTTAATTATTTCCACAATTTTTCATCAGAAATACAATCTGCTTTTAAAATATATATTAAAAATTCTTAAAAAGCAGAAGGAAACACTCTTTACTGGGGAAGTAACTGCCAGTATATTTTTTGCATAAAAAGTAGAATTATTAGCTATTTTTTCCATTACCCTTCCTTTCTGACAACATATAAAAAGTACAAACTCTAAGCAAAAGGAAAATCAAACGTTATTTTCCTTAAGTTTCCAGCAATTTTCTGAAGTAATCCCTGCAAGGTGTAGTCTCTTCACATAACAAAAGAACTGGTGTAAAGGGTGCAGAGGGCCAGTTACTCAAGGTATCTAACTTTATTATAGAACCACAGGATGCTTTGTGTTAGAAGAGACATGAAGAGCACCATTAGATTGATTCCACAAATCTAGTGATGAGCACTGTCTGTGGCTCTGTGCTCCGAAGCACCCTCCCGTTACCATTTTATCAGGCAGGAATAGCTGGAAGGGACAGTTTTCTTGGATTTGGGAAGAGAAGCAAAAGGCAGGGAGCATTTCTCCCTTGGGAGAACCATTTCATGAGGAGGCGGGAAGCATTCATTTGCTCTACTTGTGATAAAGACATAGTTTGAAAGAAAGTAACCAGTTAAAGTAGAAGTGCACTGTAAATAGCTATACACTCATATATCCTCCTATCAAGGAACAGGGGGAAAAAGCTAGGTGGACCACACAGATTTCTAGATCAAAAAGTCATTTTGTTGGCAGGTCCAGCCTGAGCAACAAAGACCAAGAATTTTTGCCTTCACTGGCAAGCTTCTTTAATCTCTGTCCCCTCCACCCCTACCATTCTTAGGGCCTTTCAAGAGGCCTTTACTTTGGCCTCTTGGTGCAGTCAGGCATTTATGTTTACTGTTGGTTTGTTTGTTTCTAGGATTCACAAAAGTACAATGGTTTCTGTATTTGGTCTTCTTTATATTATTGCCAATTTTAAAATTAATTCCTGGGATTTACATGAAAAATACTCAATACAATGAGAAAGAAAAAAGGGGAGAGTGTGATACTGCCACACAGAGATACACAGCCTATTTCCCATACATTGCAAAGACTTAATTTTGTTTCTTTACATCAAGTTTCAGCTTGAAGTAATTTGCTGAAGCAAGGTCATAATAGAGACACTGACACAGCCTTAATTACAATATAAATGCTACAGCAATAGTTTACTGTGGCAGTGACCCAGTCAGTGGCTGTGGTCACAGGAAACAATGGACAATCTGCAACCCCTGCCTTCTGCAGGAGTGTTAATGAAGAAGCAAGATGGTCAAACTATTCCCCTCAGAGCAGTGAATCTGAGGGGGATGGGGGAGACAGGCATTGATAGTTTCCTGCCGTTCACAAGTGTCAGTCAGGTTCCATCTCCTCCCCCGTCCCCTTCACAGTTATTTTAATATTCATCAGTTGCTCGAAAGTTCTGTTATCGTGTTCTGTTGATTGGTTATATTAATGTATTCCACCCCTTTGTTTCCCCATTGGATGTTCCCCGTTCATGTTTTGTTTCTCTATTGGTTTATTCCTCTGTTTCTCCCCTCAGACTGCCCCTTTCTCTCGACACTTTTAAACCCCTGCACACCCTCAGATCTCGGCTTTTTGTGACTTACCTTCGAATTTAATAAATTTGGAATAATAGCTGCAGAAAGCCCTCCCTGCTTCTTTGCTGTCGGGAACTGCCCCATTAACAACTTGTTACTGTTTAAGTTGCCTTGGATGAGGGCGAGCTTGTTCGAGCCGTTACTAAGGAGACCAGAATTTACATGCCCTGAGGGCTGTAAGGTCCAGAGTAAAAGAGCCGAACACAGAAAAAGCCGCACTCAAGCCACCGGGCAGCTTGAAAAGACCCAACAGAAATGGGCAGCGGCAGTTTACAACCTCCAGTAAAAACACATACACTACACTCAGAACAAGGATCACTTTTGGGGGCAACAGTAGCTTCGAGATTCAAAAAACATATATTAAAAAGGGGAAAAAGAGTTTTAAACTCATTTGCCTAATATTCATATAGAAGAAGGCTGGAAGAATTGCATTAAATTACATTGTGTATGGCATCAGAGAACTATTTCTGGTTCTGTTTCTGTTATTATCTCTGAGTCCAAAGGAAATTACTGACTGGATGCAATCGAGTTCCTTGCTGTTAATTGCTTTCAAATCTAGATGTGAGCTGGCAGAGAAGCTTGATACCTGGTAGTAAGAGTTACTTCCTTGGATGGACTGCTGCTGTAATCCAGCTGGTTCATAAGAAGGGGGAAGCTGCCAAGACACTGTAGTGTCATTCTAATATCTGACAAGGTTTTCCTGAACATACCTGCCCTTCTCAAACTATTAAATGCTCTTTTCATTTTTTTTTTCCCTTTTCTATTTTTCCCCAGGCTTCTTCAAGTTTGATTCTTCCTGATGTACAGATTTGCATTTTATCCTTCAAAATGCAAGGTTTCATGAGTGTCTGTTCCCCATTACAGAAACAAACTTCTAAATGGTGACCAGCAGTAGCACACTGACCCAGCATCATCCAAAACCTCAAACTCTGAACTCTTTATTAATAGTCTACCTGAAACTTGTTTAAAACCATATTCATGCAAATGCTGAAGCTTTTTTCATTTTTTTAAAAACTGAAACCAAAGGTTAGTAGATATTGTCTGATTCCTATGAAGAAGCCTATTTACAGACAGGACCATAAGATACCTAGTCTGTAGGAAAACATCCAAGAAAAGAGTCTGGAGTTGGCCACTTCAGACCTGTTGATAATTGGGAAGCTGCCACATATAACCCAAACCATTCCATGCCTGATCAACATTAACTTTCAAACACCAAATCATCATATAACTTTTACATCAGGAGATATTAGGTTATGGAGGAAATGCAGAAGACCATGACTTTTCTTAACTTCACTTCCAGTGACATTTGATAGACAGGGCTAAAAAAATAAATGTAGATGACAACTGGTGATTACTAAATATTTTTGCTACTTTAAAATTAATATAGACTTATCTACTGCACATCATATAGGTGCTCCACATTATCTCCTCTGAAAGAGCAGCCAAATGCCACACAGAAACCCAGAGCATCTAAAATTTTGAAAGATAGCTTCAAAGAACTTTACCAAGAGCAGAATTTTTAGAATGCATTCTGTGAAGATTCTTCATCCTTGTCTCCAGTTCTAAGCTTTTAATCAGGTTTTTTCCTCCTTGATGTTCTGCTTCTCCACCACAGTGAAAAGGCAGTTAATAGATCTGTTACTACATTTGAATTTCTCCATCTCATGTGCTGTTATGACATTTCTTATTTAGATTTACGTCTTAATTGTTGTACATTCAAATGGGAAAAGAAAAAACTAGAACATTTAAATTTCATTCCTTTTTGCTGAATGTCAGTACTTTTCAAGGCCTTCAGTTAAAAATTTAAAATTCTACAGTTTTCCATTAGTTCTACTCACAAGCCACTAAACATTTTTTGTTTTGGTTTTTTATGGAATAAAATGAAGAGTTTACTTTTTTTGAGAAAGTCTTCCTAAAGGATGGAAGATTTTATCATCATAATTTATGCAAGGAAGAGCTGGGACAATAGACAGAATTCCGGTGTTCCAAATGAGTTTCCCTTTTAAATCTCTTCATGACAAGCTCTGTTGTATTTTTAAACATTATTTACAGAACTTGGTATAATTCTTAGCTTAAAAGGTTTTGAAAGCTTTTACATCTGTTTTTCAACTTTTTCAACATGGAACCAGCTGCCAGCTTACCAGCTTCAGATAAAGTCCTGACAAGGACAAAAAAACAGGGATAACATTTGATGTTTATAAACACACACCACAGAATATACCCACTTTTTGCAGTACATTTTGCCAGTGTAGACAGCATGAAGAGTCATTCAGAATTTAGCAATATTAGGAAACAAACTAAATCTCTTCTGACTTTCTCTTTAAGCAGGTTGGCAATCAGCCTGTATGTTGGTATCTCTTGTACTATGAATCAAAAAAGCAGCCGACCACACGATTAAGTTCAAGAGATCAAAAGGTGTATTTGAAAAGTGAGCAGTTCTCCCACAATGGATTATCAAACACACTCAAACATTACTTAACAAAAATATAATCTCCACAAACAAAGCAAATGTTTACTGTTAGGGAGAATTAATAATATCCATAATTTGTAACATATCATTGCCCAGAGCCTTCCCTCAGCCTTCCCCAGACTCTAGGGCAGGAAGAAGGAAAATAAAAATGGCTAGAGCTCCAGGCATTGTACTTGTTTCTCTTCATTAACAGGTTTACGGTGACATAAGGTACGGTATGGCTTTAGAGAACAAGATGAAGTTCTTGCCTTAGACAAACTGCTATTTCTTTTTCATAGGTATAATATATTAAGTAAAGCTATCAATAGCCATTTTGTGAGTGAAAGAAACAGAGAGATATTGAGGGCAAGTGATAGTACAGAGATTACACAGCACATCAGAGTGAGAATGAGGAACAGAACAAAAACCTCTACCATGTTTTTGCATTATAATTCAGGGGGTGCCCAAACTTTCTTGGTATTTTACTGACAAGCAATCATATGAATCTTTATCTTGAAGAACCTATCCCTGAAATATGGTAAGCTTGACTTTTGCACCCTTTTTTACTTAGAGAATACAGTATTAATCACATTCAGACACACTGAGTCTATCAACACTCAGTTATTATCACTGTAACAAAAACATTTGAACAGTTCTACTTATCATTCCTGACCAATGTTTGCTTGTTCTGTTGTCCACACCTTTCTGTAACTTAGATTCCTTCCTTTTTGCTCCATTCTCAAATTTTATGCTACATGAGGTACAAGTCTTTAGGAATGAATGACATTTCTTGTTCTCACAATGTTACTATGCATAAGGACACTATCTGAACAACCATCTCACAGTATTTATGTAAATACAGAATTGGGAAAGTAAAAAAAAAAAAAGAAGGAAAAATAGGAAAAAACTGAGTGAGAGCCTGTGAAAGCATCCTCTCTGATTTTAAGAAATGCTTCCTGCCTAGAGTCAGCTATGTATTGATAGGAATAAGACTACTGTGACTCCCAAGATGAACTAGAAATCAGTATCCATGTGTTAAAAAGGAATTTCATATTTGACTTTAGAATAGATGAGGAAGAATACTTCAGCATGGCTAGAATGAATGCATGTGAAGCAACATTCTGATGTACTAACCTCTATTTTTCAAGGATTAAGGAACTTTCATAAAAATAGAACTAGTAGACTTCTTAACACCAAATACATTTCTTATAATTAGACTTCATACAATTGTTACTATGTCAAAGCTGTTAATGAAAAGTGTCTTGTTCTTAAATAGCAACTATACTTTGGTATTGTTAGAAAACACAACCAGTTAACTGATAACTGATAGCTTATAAAAGGGATATGGATAAGAAAAATAACACCCAGCACTCATCTTTACACAGCTGTGACATTGGACTTTCTCACTAAGTTTCTCCCCATGACAATATAAGACACAGGCAATGCAGGAGTGGAGTGCTAATGCTGAAAAGGCAAAACACAAGAATTTCAGTCTAAAAGATGCCAACAGATGAAAAAAAAAGAATCTTCTTCCTCATCATAAGTGTGGAAAGAGGGATATTCTGGCCAGGTTTTCTGAAAACACCTATTCGCATAAGGATAGAAGTTATCTGCATCTCACCAATGAAAATAATTTAGGGAAAAATAGAACTAGTGGAAAAGTTTCAAAGAGTATCTTTTTCAGTAAAAAAAGCAGGATGAATTGTTAATGTCATTTTTAATTTTAAAAGTGGTCTTTGACTAGCATAAATATTTTCTTTTTATTATTAATTTTTAACCTAAAGGAAATCAAAGAATATAAAATTGTCTAGTAAGTTGCTTCATGGAAATGTAAGAACCATATGTTCGTCAGCAACGAACTGATGTTAGCAGCAAATGTATGTTAACAGACTTCTTTGAGCTCAAGGTCAATAAAGAGCACTTTCAGTTCAGAGGTCTGAAGAAGCGTAGTGAAGTTAAGCCGAGTTGTACTGCACACAAAGAAGCTGACAAAAGATGAGTGAAAAAAATTAAAATAAGATGATGTTTCAGCCTGTGACTCCAGAGGCCAACCCAGATGATCCTGCCAAAAGGGGACAGCCTGTTTCTTTCCACCACTGCCCCGCTTATTTCTGGTCACGTGAAGCATTCCCTCCTTCACTCCAGCTACATCACCTGAGGCACCTCTCTGCAATCAGTAACAGAGTAGAAAATTATCTGTATGTTTCTGCTGGCTTCGTTTTTTTCTCTCACTGTAGAAGTTCAAGCTCAGAAAGTTTAAGATAATAACTGAAGCTGCAATAAAAACAGCATCATGAGTTTGTTCCTGGGAGTTGAGGGAAAATGAGAGAAAGAAGTCAGTTGTCTCCTTTCCACTAGCAGTGCACTGCTAGATCAGCCCTCTGTGTCTCTCCTTCACACGCTCTAAGCCATTAGTACTGACTTTCAAGTCTGCAGGCTTGCTCTCAGGCACAATGACCTTAAGTGATGTACCAAAATAAGCAAAACTGGCATGGCTCCACTGGAAAGAGAATCCTATTAAAAACCCCACATGTGCTGAGTCAGTACAGAATCAAAAGACACAAATCCAAAGCACCGTCCTGGAAGACCTTCATATGAGACAAAACACAGATACCTCCCAATCAGTTGTCATCACCAGTGGCTCCCTGGGCTCTCTGAAAGAAGAAGTGCTGTTAACACAAGCACACTGATGATTTTCCAGTTTCTGGAAATTTTCAGCCTGTGCTCTGAGAACATTTTCTCTTACTCATCTTTTAAATGACTGATCTGTAGCGTTGCTCTACTCCTAAAAATGGGTGTCTAATTTTCTTTATTTTTGAACACCAGGAAATTAATGTACATTTCATTGTAACTCTCACGGGCACATCAATAAACAGAAAAAGCATGTACTATATTCAGTGTTGTAATAGAAAGGTTTTACCTAACATAGGTTTGAATTGGCCTTATTTACTTGGAAGTGGTGACTATACATTCAGATGACTTCTACAGATCGTTACAAATGAATGTCAGTAAATTTTTTACAGTACCATCTGGTCATACGTTCTTCTGCATGTCAAATTTTGTATTGAAAATTATGTTGTAGATGCATTACTGAGGTTTTAAAGGCTTTTAATTGGTAACAATTTTCCTACAGGGTACAATATCCCTATTACAGAGCCAAGTTTTTTACTATTATGAGGCTATGTCAATCCTCTTGGGAAAATTATAATTAGATGCTCTTGGTGGTTGGTTCTTTTGTAACAATCTTATGTTTTTAGTCCAATATTAACTGTCTGGTCCACAGACTTGATATTTTGCAGGGATATGCTTTTGCTGTCCCATTAAAGTTCGTACCAATTTGATCAAGTTTAAAATATTTAGAATATCATTCTGAACAATATGTTTTAGATTTCAATGGTAAACAATAACTAGATTTTTGTCCTCACTGAACACGCACTCAACCCTGATCACAGTGGGCTGGTGCTTCACAGAATAAGTAAGGATACCATAGTATAACGCTAAAACAATCAGAAAGATTTTTGTTTGAAAATAAAATATTTAAGATGGGTTAGGTGGTGACAGGACAGACAAGGAATTAAACTCCCTTAGATGAGCACTGATTCATACTAGGGTGCCGGGAAGCAAAATCCTTCCTACATTCCAGTCATGTATAAGGTGAAGAAGCTTGTCTGTCACCCCTCACCCAGTTAATACATGAAAAGGCTTGAGCAAGGAAATGCTGTCTTGGTCTTGGTTCTTTGTCACTCCACATTATGGGGCTCAGTCCCAGAAGAATGTATTGGAATACCATGACAAATCCATTTCAGAGCTCTTCTTAGCACAAGGATCATTTCACTCTGTCTATATGTGCAATCAGGTCAACAGCTGGAAAAATTCTTATACCTCTTGGGCGAACCATGCCATAGTTGTAGGCAATGTGATCTGTGAGGTGCTATATAGGGAAGGTATCTTAGGAAACTAGATAAAGCAGAAACTCCTACTGTAATGCTGGCATAACTCCCTCATCCACAGTGAGCTTTTCCAGGTATGTTTTCCCAGAAAACACAGAAAGAAACCAACACACACACACACACAAACAAACAAAAACCCACCACCCACAAAAGTTAGCTTCACCTTGAAACTGTACCTAACAGCCATTTCTTTACTTTAACTTGTACATTTTCGTTTGGGCCTTCAGCACCTAATGCACAGAGTGTTATGGCATGTAAGTAGATACATGCTTATGACTTATGAATCATAACATCTAATTTACTTCATCAACATTAGTAGGTGTTTATTTATAATAATGGGCCACAGCTTATCTAACTCTAGAATTTCATATTACAGAATGATTGCTGAGCTTGGGACAGTGTGTTCATTTGCATTTAATTCTCTTATGAAACAGTGAAATTCTGCCACCCTCTGGACAACGACTAAACTAAGATATATTTACAATCAGCCTCAAAAGATGCCACTTCTGCTGATAAACATGCATTGCTTTTTAAACACATTTTAAAATTAATTACTAGGCTGAATCAAAAAATAGAAGTTATTCTTAAACTACAGGCAAAACAAAACTGTCAGTACTGAACAGCTTTCTTACTAATAGGATTTAATCAAACAGCAAACAACATTTCCTTTTCTTAACTTTTTCTAGTAGTCACGTGAACGCTTACAGTTGTATCTTTAAACAGCTGTTACCAAAGTATGATGTAAGATTTCATGCCAACATGTATTTCCACAAATCAAAACATTCTGGAATTATCAGCACCTTTCTGACTGAGCCAAATGAGACCATGCATAGAACAGAGTTCAGTGGGAGAAAAAAAGCAAAGAAGGTTGCATTATGGCTGATCAAACTAGCTTTAAAAAGTAGCAAAGGGAAAACACGTCTCGTAGATTCACATGGCAAGCAGCACTTATTGCTAATAATATTGCCAGTCAACGGGCTAATATGATCATTTGAAACAGTAAAAGTCACATTTGAAGTTTCAATTTGTGCTTCCAGTATCAGTGTGGGGAAGGAGGTCTGTATATATAAGTTGCTACATGCAGTACCTTGTACAGTACCTTGTTTTGACTATGGAGCCTAGCTGCTGTTGTTCTTGGATGAGCTCAGCCAGCTGCTTTTGCAGAGACATATCTTTACCATGTACTTGTTTAATAAACGGATGTTCCAGGAGATGGGTGACTGAAGGACGCTTTTCAAAATCTTTGATTAGACACCTGTGACAGAGAAATAGGGGTCACAGACGACGATCTTATTTCATTACAGCATGAATTGAGTCAGCTTACCGTGTGCCTGTTACTCTATTTTCTTTTTTCCACGAATTTGAGCTCCTCAATATGTAACAAGACTCTTCCACACTGCATTAATCTGGCATAAAATATGTAGCTAAATGAATGCACCCTACAAGTATACTTGTATAAAGGCTACAAATTTGAGCTTATTTAATCTTTCTTTTTAACTGTAACTAGGTTACTAGGAAAAAAAGGCACAGCATCCTGTACGAGCTGTACAGTTAATATACATAAAAATTAAGATGACACAATACTTCATTCACTTTAATTTTCTACCTATTCTCCAATGAGAGTTCTATGAACTGTAGGATATAGCCTACTGAAAATCACAACTGAAACCTGTGGTACAATACCAATCAGAATGATTTGATATAGAGTTTTGTTTTTATAATGAATGTTACGGGTAGATATGCTATATCACAACGAT
The DNA here is from genome assembly GCA_013397795.1 of Orthonyx spaldingii. Classification (NCBI taxonomy): domain Eukaryota; kingdom Metazoa; phylum Chordata; class Aves; order Passeriformes; family Orthonychidae; genus Orthonyx; species Orthonyx spaldingii. The sequence goes on from VZTJ01001437.1 coordinate 540,995, forward strand.
GAGTATTAGTATAAGAATTACAAAAAATTCTGCAAAGCTGCATAAATCAGTCTGGAAGTGAAATGAATGAGTCAGAATTAAATGCTAGCCAGGGTACCAAAGTTCTTTCTGTGATAGGAACAGGTGAACTAGTAATGAGAAACAAAATATGTCCTATTAAATCAGCATAAAACAAAGTATCATGCTAATTTATATAATCGAGATTTAAATTTGGAGAAGTCATCACTCCAGTTGAATTATTTTCTGCATAATAAAGCTGAAATAGTACCGTTAAAACAGAAGAATGGTCCAACAGGATAAGACTGCTTTCAAGTATCCTCTAATAATATTAAATCATTCTGTTCATCTTGCTCAGATAATAATGATATTGACATTATTTGAGAATGTGAAAAAGAAGTGCTGCAATTCCATATATACCTCCCTTCCAGTATCTGTCATTTTAGCAAATTATAGCTCAACATGAATCTATTTGATGAGATGCATTTATATTACATACCTCACAATTTCACTTCAGATTTGCTGAATAAGTACCCAAAGTACTTCCCTTGCAGAGCCAAATATCACTAACAAAGACTATCACTTTAGTCAAAAGTTCAATGACACTTAAATACCTTTTAGCATTTATATTCTAGTAATATAAATAACAATGCACAAAATTTAAACTACATTACAAAAAATTACATTAATGGATTTCAAAAACTACCAAACACATTAGCAAGTTATTAAAGTTTAGCCTCACCTCAAAGATTTTACTGAAGACTAAAGTCTGGTCTTAAAATGATGCTGAAATATCTTTGAACACAACTTTAATACTTTAGGTTCCCGAAAACCATTTTGCCAACCTCTTCTGTACATCTAGTCCAGAAAAGAAAGTCCGTAAAATGTGTTCCCAGTTGTGGAATTTTTTGGTGAATTTTGCTATAGGCTAGAACCGTGGCCTTCTGATAGAAACACTAAAGCGACACAACCTGCTATATCTCCATCCCTCTGAGTGCAAGGCTATAAATACCAGTCCTTCCCCTCCATGAAAAGATCCATCATTAGCCTTGAACAGGTTCTGACATACCCCCCTACTCCTTTTCTTTTTTGTAATCTGGGAGTTTTGAAACTCAATACACCCACACAGACAATATGATCCATGCCAATCCTGTTTAAATTCACGTTTCCTGAGAAAAAGGAAAAAGGCGTTTGAAAAGAAAGAACATTAATCAGGAAGACAGAGGAAAAGAGAACAAAACAACAAATGCGATGCATTATACAAATGCACAGACTGATGGCAAGTATCTGGAGATTTCAGTCTGAAAAGCTCATGCACTCATGATTTTTACCATTCTATCAATAATTCCAAATTTACAGTATTTATGTTTTATTGTTAATATATAAATATTCTTGTTAAATTTGATTTCACCTGGAGTTTTTCAGCGCTATAACTGAATCCAAGTGAATCTACATCATAGAATCATAAAACAGTTTGTGTTGGAAGGGACCTTTCAAGGTCATCTAGTGCAAACCCCCTGCAATGCACAGGGACATCAACTATACCAAGTTGCTCAGAACCCTGTTCAACTTGACCTTCACTGTTTCCAGGGATGGGGCATCTACCAACATGGGTCAGTGTTTCACCTCAACATAAAAAACATCCTCCTGATATCTAGTCTGGATCTACTCTCTGTTTAAATATTTTAAAACCATTATCTGTTGTCCTATCACAAAAGGCAAAAAAAGGCACTTGCTTTTCAGATAATAACATTAAAGTTTAAATGGATTCTCTTCAACAAATTACACAGTTCCAGACAGGATATCTTGTGTTTATCAAAAGTACAAATCTTTGACCTGGTGGCATGCAGTTATTAATAACAACTCTCTGAGCTCTGAACAATGCACCCACAGAGGCACTCTACAGACAGGATACAGAAGTTGCATGAGAATTTTTTCCATACTGATGGCCTCTAGGTGAAACATCCAAATGTCCGGGATACTGCACTCATTGTGGAAGCCCAACAAGAAGAGACATTTTGGAGAAAAAAGTTCTTAACTCTCTATTGCGTGCCTGAAATGTGAGCTCTTCAAGTCCGGCAGATGTTTTAATGAGCACAGCTAAGTTCTGTGAAAGAGATGATCTTGGAGATCTTTAGGATTATCTTTGCTTCTGTTGCACAATCCTGCCAAACCGCCACTGACTATTCACTTTGTGTGCATGCTTCGCCTTTGCAACAATTTGTTTATCTATTGTTTGATCTAAATGCAGCCTTCATTCTCTGTTGGCAGGGTATTGCTGCAGTCTGTGTTCAGGTAGGATTTCGCTGGAAACACAATTGAAACTTTGTTAAATAGCAGAATGACTAAGTCAATGACACAAGACACATCGACATGATTCTGTGATCGAACTCTCTGTTCCAAGCTCAGACAGAGCACACCTCCTGCTGGGCCAAGTCTGTGCCTGCATCGGAAGAACAGAGTCCTTTCAGATGGTTAGTGAGACGACAACAAATCAGAGAGCTAGTAACTAACAGCTGTGCAGGGGTGAGGGACAGCTGCTTAAATTCATGCCTCTAACTTCTTGTGTGAGTACTTCTACTTCAGGGAAGAGACTGACAGGGAATGAACATTTCCACTGGAGTCGATTTAATCCATCAAGTCAAATGGCAAGTTCCTAGCACTTCAAAAACACAGCAGCAGAAAGACCAGGCAGGCCATAGGGAATTGAAGTGTGTATGGCACATGCTCTCCTTACTTAAAAATAGCAGAAGTTTTGACACAGCCACTTCTAGAAATTACTCCTTACTATGTTTCAAATGCAGGAAACAGCTTGCAGCTTAGTCACTGTAGGTACTGTGGGCTCAGTGTGCACTCAAATATTCAGTGCCAATTTGATGTCTCACCAGGCTTGCTGTGATGGAATGTAGGATGGGAAGCTGTCATGTGACACTGAAAACATAGCCTTTATGTTTCTCACTGCATATTCCTTCATCCTTATTCCTCTCTATGTAGAAAAGGCCGATTAATATTTTGAGGTATATTTACATGCTCTGCTTCTACACACTGCCAGTTCAACTCTGTTGCTTTTATTGCAACATGAACGCCTGCTGCTGCTGCTGTTCTTAGTCAACATCATCTGTAAAATAACAATTCTTGGGCCACCACCTAAGTGCTAATGAAAAATGATGCATCAGACTGCCAGGGTCACTGCAAGTGTTCAATAAGGTGTCATCATCATCCTACTGGACGCAGTATTGACACTATAATGCTCTTCAGAAAAAAAAAAAAAGAATATAGAATATCAGCTCTTACAATGCTAAAGCCTGCACAAAGGTGAGAATTATCACTGAGTTTTCTACTGGCCTGCACTCTGACATAGAATTATGATGTGTGGAAAATTTAATTACATGCGTGTCTGAGTTCAAAGTTGCCAGTAAATTTAGTGAGGAGATCTAGCTAACATATAGGCCAGGAAAAAAGACATCCAGAAGTAACAAACAAAAATTCAGTAATATTAACATTTGAAAGAGTGCAGTAACAAAACAGTTTTTACAATTTCAATCATCACAAAATATTCTGAAATCAGTGTGTGCACTGTACAAGGGGAAAACAACATTAAAAAGCCCTACTAATGAAGGATGTGCTTCTGAGGAAAAGAGAAAACTGACACATCTCCAGCTTCTCATCTGAGCATTCAGTTAGGCACTGTCAAACATCAACCATGCTGCAATTATTCATAAAGCCAGTAAATGTGCTGCACCTGCAAATTTAGCCAAATTGTTTGGCTCGCGGAAATTAAAAAAAAAAAAAAAGGTGGTGCATTAGTTTGAACTGAGCAAATTGACCAGCAAACCTACTACAAGATGGGTTTCAAATAAGGTACAATGAAAGTATCACATTTGGTCTGCTATTTTTTGGATCTAAAATAATAGAAAGGCTAAGTAAGTAGAGATTGAAAAAAATATTGTATGTTTGCCTTGATGAAAGTCAATCCATTATCTAATTTGAAATTCTAGTATCTTCCATCATGCTTTCTTAGCTGAAAATTAATTCTCAGAATTCATTAGCGTCACTACATTAAACATAGGTTGCAGCCATTTGCTGCAATCTCACAGCCAGGCTCCTAAGCACCATTTCCATTCTGCCACAATTACAAGCAAAGATGAAGCATTTATTAGCAGAGGATAAGAGCAGCCTCCCATCCACACCGGCCCATCTGAGACAGCCTCTAAAAATTCACTGGCTGCTTGCACTCAGATGATAACATTGTTGGAATTGCTGGGTCTCGGCAGTGTAAACAGCCATTTTGCAAGTAGCGAATCAGATGGCTGAAAAGGAGAGATATTTATCAGCTATTCATGAGCTAATATTTACTAATGAATAAATGGAAAGAAATAGATTTCATAAGAACTGCAGTGGTGGTCCAAGTCTCCTGCGTGTTCAGAAACAGAAAAATAATTACTAACATCACTCACTATTGCAGCCAAACGTAAGGAGAGCAGCAGCAGTTCTTTCTTGAAGAAATTCTCTTTCATCAGATCTATTATGATCTATTTGACCCCAAGTACTTTCTTAAAAAGAAAGAAATGAAGCAGATGCAACTCTCATAGCTTACATTATGATTACATTATGATTTATCGCCAGTTATTTTGTTTTTTTCAATTATTACATTTTGTAAATGCTACATTTTCTGATGATTTCTTATCTGCTAGAAGTGTATTGCTGGAACTCGTGTAGTCTCATAACCCAAATATCCAACCAGACACCAAGCAACTATTTAACATCTACATGCACAGAATAGGTTAATATTTGGAAGAAATTATGACTGTGTATCAGACTCTGTATTAGAGTTGGGGAATTCACACAACAGCCTCTGGGTGACAGTGATATGAAGCCTCTGTGCTGTTCAACTGTTACCTGTTAGCTAAAGTCCTCACTGCCACTCCTCTGGTCCCCAGCTCCCTGCCACTCCCTGGCGCATCAGGGTGCTTTCCCCATCCCCTGCTCCTCTCACAGCTCTAGACCATTCTCCCCTGACCTGCAGATATTTCACTCCTTGCACAAGTACCTGCTGTCTAGTAGTGAGGAATCTTTCCCGGACTCTGCTATTAGGATAAAAGAGCTTTCCAGGGTCTTGAATCAGACTTCAAGTCATCCTGAGGTGCTAAGACCCTCTCCTCCCAATCCCAGAAAACACAGTTACCAGCTTGCCCCCAAAAACAGAGACGGCTCAGCTGAGGTTCCAGAGTGGAAACTTCCCAGAGGAAGAAGAGAAAGAGTAAGGTCATATCCTCTTGAAAGGAGAGAGCATTCTTTCCTAAGCAGGGAGAATGAGGTCTCTAGGTTCTGAGACTTTTTTTACTCTACATACTTGCCTGATTACTTACATCACAAGCTTGCTTCATGATGCAAGATTAATGAAATCAAGACCATGACCTCAACTGGGTTGACTCCCCCTGTTTAGGGAAATGGAAGGACAGACACTGACAAGCAAGATCATCTAGGCCAGATACATTAGGTCAGAAACTTTCCAGTCAAGGGAGGAAAAATAACAGTCTCTGAGATTTTTTTAGCTGGTTAAAATGCTCACTGAGTGTTCCTTCTACCTCTGTACCACATGTAGCTGTAGCAGGCATTGGTCAGTTACATGCAGCAGAGAGGTGGAGAAGACATTTCTTTGTAATAAGATGCAGGAATGTGCCTGCTTCTCTGACACTTCCCTGCTTTCCACTTCCAGGCCTGCCCAACCCCCACTGCTGCAGGTCACTAATTTGCAAAAGTGAACTAAAAAACTGTGACAGCTTTGCCAACAGCATTTCTGTTTTCAGTCCTAATTCAGCAGGACTCAGGACAGAAATAACCTTATCTTCAGGACTATATATAGCTGTCCCTTTGCAAAAAGCAAATGCTGGGCACTAGGGATATGTGTGTAGGTTAAATAGGTCTCCTGTCTTGCACAGCATCCCATGATAAACAATAAGGCTTTTACTGTTCATTCTGCTACAATCAGATATCAGGATGAAAGACTGAATTTATGACAAAGAACTCAATCATAGCATGCATGGTGTAAATTCTGATGGTCAGAACACATTTATAACATTATTGATCTGCTTTTTGGTAGCAAATGTTGTAAATTACTAATCCTCCCTAAGAACGAGACAAATACTCAAATATTATAAAGACACCATCACCTCTTTTCTTAATAAATTTTCTTTCAGTTTAATGTTAAACACCAAGCACCATATAGCATAATTTAGAGCACACATCTAAAACATAACAAAGATTCTATGGCACTGAAATTGTAAAATTAGGTGTAGCAAATACTTTTACCTCTTCTAAATCTTAAAAAATTACAACAGGTTTCCCAGCCTCATTTGGGCTGAGTAAGCATTACAATTTATTTTGGCTCATATATACGGTTTAGAGAACAAACAACAGAAACTCTATGCAGTGGCACCTCTTGCAGCTCTTTAGCACGGGTCCCACAGTTGCTCCGACATGTTGAAATCTTTGAAATTTTACCAGTGACAACAGAAATACCATAAGAATGACTCTAGGGAGCATCTCAAAACCACCAAATACATTTATTTATTGTATGATGAAATTGATGAATAGGAATTGGTCTGCTCTGTTTCTTTGGTCTGTCCTTGAAGGCCCAAAAAAACCAAAAACCTTCAGAACCCTGTACAACTGAAGCTTTTTATTAGAAAGAGTATGTTTTGTATGTGTACCAGATACTCTCCCTTAGGTACCTATCCCACTTTGACGTGACAGCATGCACCTGATTTGAGGCAGGCTTTTTACTACAACTGTTCATTATAAAGTAGAAGATAACTGTATTCATTATATCTATCCATTCTTCTGTATAAATATATATGTTTCATGCAATGTTCAAAAGTGGCGGAGATCTTTTCTCAGGTACTACAGTTTAGTATTCAAAATCCATCTGTAGACAGATTCTGGGAGTCTGCATCGATGAATGAAATGCAAAAATGTACAGATTTGGTGGTAACCTTACACATCACAATCTGTATCTTTCTGACATTTGCAAATCTCCTTGCCTTCCCAGACACTGTGAAACGAATAAGTTATGTCAGATGCGTATCATGTTCTCAATGAAAGAAACAGTAAAATATTCTTTATGTAATATGAACAGAATGTCACTAAACAACTGCTTAGATTGTGAAAAAACTTCATCTGCATTCAGAGAAGCTAAATATAAATGGACCACTTAAAGCCTATATAACCTAGATGATCTATTTACTGAATAACTCTGAATGTAGACTCATCAATATGAAATTCAGCTTGCTAAGCCGTGTTTAAATTGAGTACAAAAAAGTGAGTTTATCAGGACAAAAAAATTATACTTGTACTGTATTTGCAATGTCATTGCTAAAAGTTACATTCTGATGATAAATGTGACCATAAATCCTTAAGTTCACATTTTGACTTTATTACTTCCTGAATTTCTTAATTCTTTAATTCCCTCCAGCTCAAGAATGACTAATTAATTCAAAGAACCATAATAGCTAATCATTGGTTAAGTAAATTTAAAAGGAGAATGTCTGTCTCTGGAGATACCACTACTAATTTTAATTAAAATTAACATTTTGTGATGTAATGTAAATAAAAGTTATTGCATTCTTCTGCTACAGGAACATATTAACTCTTAGAGATCAGTCAAGCTTTAAAGTGCCAAGAAAATTATTTGTCACTGCTGTGCTCGTTTACATGGTCTTACAGAAATGGTAAAAACCCTATTGATAAGTAGATAAAGATAATTAATTATTTCTCACACTATGACTGGAGAGCCAAATTTTTCATGCACAATCACAGTAGTACAGATAAATACACATACATAGAACTTTATTGACCTCTTAGAAGTATGTATGTGATGTCTGTATCTTAGTAGATACCAAATACAAAATTAGGCTGCTGCCAGAGATGAGAGTTGAAATTGTGCCTTCTCTGTCTTTTATAAAAACAAAGTATCTAACTCAGATTCGCTATCTTCATTGTAAAAATCCTTATGAGAACAACACATTACAGTCTTCATCTTGACCAAGGTCAAGGTCAGCTGAGCTGGGAATGGAAACATAGATTCACCAAGCTAAAAGCGATCTTGACACTCTCCATTCAGACTTTGTAAATATTGCATCTGACTAAAATGCTGCTGCAAAATCATCATCTCTTGGGGCAGTAGTATCATAGTTAAAAATAGAGACTTCATTTCTGACACGTATATGATCACTATTTTAACAGTTTAAAGAGTTACCACCAATGAAACTTCCAGCTCAGGCATGTTGTAAATCACTGTAATAATTAGAGACCACTTATAAAAAAAATGCCTCTTGAGGCATTGTTACTTCAAGGAATGGGAATGTGGGGTGAAAAAAGCTCCAGTGACCAGGTTTGGCAATCTTGGCGTAAACAAAATTATCACATAAACCAAACTGAAATAAAAAGCTTAGCCACAGCTACATGCTCGCTTTTGGTCAGTGCACAGGTCTGGCCTGCAACCTGAATAGATAAGCTTGTTATGTAAATGATGTTAGCATCAAGAAGGAGGTAGATAATGAAATTATTCAAAAGCTAACCACTCATCACAAGGGTGACGGAAACATCAGGCAAGGTCCTAACATATGGATAAAAGGCAGAATGGAATTTATACAATCACTGCTTTTAATTTATCATAACTAGGCTGTCACAAGGCAGGCATCAACAAATGCATAACTAATGCATATAAATGAGCCAATTATCAGTAACGGCTAAAAGGTTTGCAGTTGTATGATCCAATGTTTCACTATCTAAATTTTTCTAGAAAATCCACTAATGTAAATCTAAGCCTCCACAAAAACATCTTGTAACCTCTGTATCATAACAACTCTACTAACACATGCCCAAGAATACAACAATGTCAGAGAGAACTCAATTTCAGCATTCTCTTAAAGACAGCTATAACATAGGGCATTTTTTACAATTGTTGCATTTTTCCATGTTAAGAGAACCATGTATGAGCCTATTTCCTTACTTCATTGTGCACATTACTGTAAAAATTAAAAGCAAGATTTGAGAACCTGCAAAAGTTGACACTGAGGAAGTAATTAAGCAAAAGTAAATAATAATCCATGTGATTAAAAATATACAATTTGAAAATATTAAAAACTCAAAGGACAAGATTAAAAACAAGTTTAGCCATAAAGTGTTAACATCTGACTTGTGTTATGAACAGTGCATGCTAAACTAAAAGACTGAACAAATGCCAAGAAATGTTTAACTGAGTTTTTGTATTGTTTTCAAGCTCAGCGGGGACTTCTAAAAGGGAAGACAGCAGGAAAGAAAAACTTACATAACAATGCTGAAGGTTAATGCACAGTGTTCCCGAGACAGGAATGTAATCTTATTTACCAGTTGCAGTGACTTTCTCAAGCACAAGTGGAATATAATCCACCAGTGCTAGTCCCCCAGAATACAGACTACAGCCTTCAAATAAAATACAACCAATGGTTTTTTATAACAGAATGAAATTCATCCACCACTTGGTGACCCTTGTACTTGAACACTGAATCTGCCATAGATCCCAATGTACACTGCTGTGTAAACAAGGACATGCATTATGGAGAACCAGAACTTGGATCAATCTGCTCCAGTGGAATGTACTTCTACTACCTACACTGAAGAGATTCTGAGTTACACTGCAGCAATAATAGTAATGGCCTTCCTCTGCAGGTCAAACATTACACCGTATCTCACCTTCCTGTCTGATTAAAGACCAGCATAGTAAATAACGGCATTTTTCATGGATTACTAATAAAATTTGCATTAGTGTTTTTATTTTTAACTTCTTCTGAAATGGAAAGACACTACTACACAACTAGCTGCAGAAAGTATCAGGTAGGGCTATTGTACTCTACAAGTACTTGGGTACACCAAGGAACAGAACAGATTTAAAATGCAGATGTGAATATTGACAAACTTATCTTGAAAACTCAGTACTGACGAGCAGTGTTATAATAGTATTCTCCACATTACACAATCTGGGCTGTAACAGGTTCCAATGAAATACTGAAGAATACTAACAATCACTCATAAAAGTTGCAGTAAGATTTTTGAATAGAATGCTAGCAACTACTTAACTGTGATTTCCTAGTTTCACTGTAAAAAGAAAAAAGTAAAGCAAAAGCATAATTTAGTTTGGTCACAGCTGCATTCATTATGCTCTTGGTAATATTGGTACTAAATTACATATATTGGGTATACAAACTGCTGAACCTAAAGTTAAAAAAAGGCAATTATTTTCTTTCTTATCTTTCAAGTTCTTATTTTAAATTGACCAGCAGTCATTTTCACTAATTCTTTTTTCTCTTCAACATAAAATTTCACTGGAAAGCCATCAAGAAAATCAGGTAGATTTTATAAACCTGTTCCAGGCCCACCAAAACCAAGAGGCATTCAAATGAAGTAAATTACATAAGAAGATCAAACTGTGCTGTAAAGCTTTCAAAAAGTGAGGCACGGACTAGAGTCTATGAAAAGAAAACTGTATTCAAAAACCTGCAAAAGTAACAACTCCATAAGAAAAGTCTGTTTTCAGACTGGCACACACAGGTCTTGCTGAACAAGCTGTTTTTAAAAGAAAATAAAACTCACTGTGAAATGAAATGGTTGAATCCTCTGCACCATTTTTCAGGATGTAGCAAAGTAGGCGGAGGGTTTCTGAAAAACAAAGATTTGAGGTTTAAAATGTTAATGTTATCTCACAGATAGTCATCAAAGATGTTACTGGTTCCACCAAGGAGAAAATGATAATGGAGAAAGTAATAGTCAAATTGTCTATGTGTTGCCTTCAGATGCCTGATGTTTTTTTCTTGCTGTTGCTTTTTCACTGACAGCTCTCTTTTCATGTCCTTCTCCTTTTATGTCAATACCTTTGAAGTTAGTATAGCTCACAGTGCACTTCCCAACATTTCTCTTTCAATTCAGCCTGACTGAAAATGCAATATTAACCTAGCCATCAAACCACTTTAACCCTTTGCCCAAGACCATTTATTCTGATCAAAACTTTTAAAGCATGGATAAGAACAACCTGTAGGATTTTCAGTCTGGGTTTCAATCTATATTCAGTTTGGATGGCACAGTAAACTCTAAAGCTGTTAGAACAGATGTTATTTTTAAACTGACATCTAGCAGACAGTATTTTTACATTACATAGTAAGATGGTCTTTGTAAAAATAATTTTTTCAACTCTGGTAAGTTCCATGATATTTGACATATAATTCCTTTCCTTCCTGATTTTTACTGTTACAGTTTAATTACATAAACATACAAAGCAAGACCTATAGGTCATATTAAGTAAACAAGATTTTAAGAGGCTCAAATTTAAGTGAACCAACTTACAGCAGGAATTGTTAATAAAATCATATATTATACGATATTATATTAGGTTATATTATATTACATTATATTATATTATGTTATCCTCCAGAGGTTTCCTCTGCACCTTAAAATTTGCTAAGTATTGGCGCCTCATTTAACTTTTCAAGATTAAACTTGTGTTTTATGAAACCTTAATGATTTATCTTTTGTTGCATTTGAGGGCCACATATTACTGAACTGGCAGGGAAACACAATCACAGTAATACTTATTCTACAACAGAAACACACAATAATATTCTCGATTGTATCACAAATCACGTCATTTATACTGTGGCCACATTTCACAGAACAACACTGCTTGGAAACATCTCACAAAACAAAAAGGAAAACAGCATAAGCAACATAAATTAGTGCTGATTTGCTCAATAGTCATGAGTTTTTCATTCATATTCATTGAAAAATGAGTTGCATTTAACAATTACTCTAAAAAATACAAGCAAAGTGGTTTGAAAAGAAATTGCAATGTGGCTTTGTAATAGATTGACCACTTTTGTCCATCTGCATCTTTTCAAAACAAATGTAGTCATCAAATTACACTGCAGACTGACAAGTTTGCTGAGATGACTATCTTATTACCTTTCTCTTTTGCTTCACAAGACTAAGGGAATACCATTTTTTTCATGAAGTGGACAAGTCCAGAATGTTCGAGATGTGCATTAGTTAGCAAATTTATCATTAGGGGAAAAAATATATGATTAGTTTTTTTCAACAACAATAACATTTCAGGGTTGTCTCCCCTCTACGGGGCTCATATGTTCATGCACATAACAGAATCTGACTTTTTCACAAGCTTAAAAAAAAAAAAAAAAAGACAACTATTTCTAGGTATACTTCTAGAAAGAAAAATCCTGTATCAAAGAAAGGCAAACTTTAAAAATATCTTGATCTATAATAAAAATGGCTATCAGCCCAGACATCCCACATATATGACCTCTGCAAGCAGCTTTAAGAAACAGCCAGCTGGGGTTAGTGTATGTTTCAGTCTTTAGCTTGCAGGAATGGTACTCTGACATTTTGGATTCTGATGAATGACCTGCTTCTATTATACTGTGAAGTACAGTGTATTTCCTTCTAGAATTATACTAGCACTGTCTACTGAATGTTTACCGTGAAGTTTTGAATTTCATTGCAAAGTAATTTGCTTTTTCAAAAGTTCAATTACTATTAATGAAATGCGCAGTTTTGTCTTTTCTGTTCACAATGTTCCAAAAGGCTTTCCAGACGGTAACAATGGTGCTGACAAAAAGCTTATGGTTTGGAGGCTTTGTTAACAGTCTCACAAGGAACTTTCTGAAAAAAGACACAGAGATACCTCACATTAGTTGCAGATGTTATGATGGAAACGGGTGGAATTTCATCATGGAAGAACAGATCAGCAGAGTAGATGTCATCCAGGAAACAGAGTTCGTCATTTGCAGGTTAATAATTAATAGAGAAAACCATCTTTCTAACCATACAGAACATGTTTTGTCTAGCCAAGTACTAATCTACTAAGTTCTCACTGATACCTACTCTCTTTGAGTGACCCAAATCAACGCAACCAAGGAAGTAGTAACTCTACAGATGTTATCTTGAGCTTGATACTTTTGTTATTTGTTGATAGAAGATACTACATTATTCTTAGTGCTTTTGTAGCAAAACCATTTAACTCTGCACCTAGACCACTATAAATTGATGCTTGAAGGACCCCATCTGTAAAATGGAGCTGATAAACAAAACCAGAACCTTAATTCATTAGCATCTGTAAATTACATTGGTTCCCCTTGATGAAAAACATTACCTTAACTACAAAGTAAAAAATCAGTTCATCCTTTTCTGGCATCATGTCAATAAATGATTTCCAGAAGGAAGCATAAGAGCATCAGCTTCCTACCTTCATTTTGCCTAAGACACTAGAAACTCTTTCAGGGCGATAGCAGAAAACACCACTGCTTCATGGCACCTCCAGGGCTGGATTTCTGCAGCAAAGACTCTATGTGCTAGGGCAACAGGAAAAGGCAGATATGCAAAGGTAACTCTAAACTTTTTTCGTAAGCACATCTGGTCTTTTGCAGTTTGAAATTAATAATCCATTAAGATATCTGTAATTCATATCCTGATTCACATCTCATTAAAGAGAAAAGGTAAAACAACTCATAAGCATCATCAGAGGCTAAACCACAGAGAAATAACACTTGCCGGACCACCTCAGCTCAAAGATGAAAGTAGGGCCTTTTTGGATTCCAGACTATGTTAATTCCATTATATGGAGTTCAGTGGCTTTTGTGTACTTGCACTAGCCATCATCATTGCATTTTGCCAACTGGCTATTTCTGCAGCACTCAAAACACATTCATAGAAAAACTAAAAAGCTACCTCTTGTTCACTTGCTCACATAACTTACTCTACTTTTTTCCACATAAAATTAGAACACTCTGCATGCAATCTTTCAATCATCTTTGCCACATAAGAAGCTGAAGCACAATATAGTCTTATTTTCTATTATATGTGATGGAAATAGCAAGAAGTAGATAGGAATATTATTGGAAAAAACATCTATAATTGGGTTTGTCTTTTGAAAATGTCCCCTTTTGATGCAAGATGAGTAATCAACCACTTATTTCCCAACTTTGTCTTTTTTCCTTTAGTTCTTTCTATAATTCATAATTAGTCACAGAACTACATGCTCTATTTCCTTAGGCAGATGCATTGCCCTTGTGTGTAGTTTTTCTATCCTTGTATTCAGTGCTTTCCATGGTCATACCAACACTGTTTTTCACTGGGAGTTTTGCTTCAGTAAAGAATGCAGGGTTGAGACTACACAAGACACCCATAGTGAGGAACAGTGTTCCTTCTAAGGACAAGAAGACATTAGCGAGCTTATCTAGCAAGAACTGCTGCTGAATTCTGACTGATACACACACAGCTGTATGCTGGAAATATTTTAATCTGCAGAGCTTTATGTGTTCCCATCATTCAAACTGCCTCCAAAGTCACAGCTGGTGAGACAAAATTGGTCATTTTACCACAGTAAAGCCAATGATGCAGTCCAATGAGCACCACTCATCCTTTACGTTAAACTGTGAACCTAATTACAGATCATGGATAATAGATACTTGTTGGTAATAAGAAAACAAATATTTTCATTTATGACAAAATTTTAAAAAGCTGAAAACACATCCACTCTTTTTAAAACTATTTCAGTAAACACGGTCATACATTTTATCAACAGAAATCATGACAGTGCTTCCAATGACCAAATTCCAACTGATTAACCTACCACATTGTTTCTAATGAGAAATTAGCAGATGAACAACCAACACCTGTCAACATGAATAGGCTCTGACAATCACCACCCCATACCAGCATGTTGTGAACTATTCTTCTAATGGCCTGAAGAGACTATGGTTCTGTTGACAGTTTCCTAGGTTTATGCACAGCTACTTTTTACATGAAAATACACTTTTCGTGCATATTTCAAAACAGTGAGTGAAATAACCAAAGAAAAAGGACAAATTCAGCCACGCAAAATAATAAGATTTCCTTACTAAAGGTTACAGAAAAAGAATTATTTTTATTAAAATATATGAATAATTGACAATCATTAATACCTCATAAATTCTCGTACAAGTTTAAAGTCCTGCCGCTCCACAGCAGGACTCTTCATCTTGGATAATCCACCAAAAATAACCAGGTAATTCTCAAAAGATTTCAGAAGATCAGAATATTTCCTGATACACTTGGTTTGTGGCCCATTCAAATCAATAAGAGCTGTTCACTGACCTGAAAGAAAAATTCAGACCCTAAACGCTCTCCTATTCATCTGTTTCCTACTAAAGTCCACTGAAGTTCAACTGACTTCCAGTAATGTATTTCCCCTAAGTCCACTCAGCAGGAAGCAGTGCACTGTAATCAGCTCTGTTAAGACAGAAACTGTAGAAACTTGCAGAAGTGGAGAATCAGTACAAAATCCTCTGTGTCTATGGAGACAGGCCTTTGAAGTTCCTTTTTAGGTCACTGGAAAGATATCACCAATCTGAATGCTGTTACATGAAACCTCCACAGTTGGGTACCATAGCAGCAATCGGCTCAAGAGACCAGGAGATCAGAAAGAATACAATAAAACAGGAAGCAATATCAAAAGCATGGGATTGGGGTAAAATGGCTCCAGGCTAAAGCAATTGTTTGCCTACTGAGTTGATCTAGGCAACTCCAAAGGCAATTGAACATCCTCAAAATGCCAAGAACTGTGCAAGTCTTGACGGTATCAGGAACCAATCTCCCTTAAGTCTTCTTAACCAGCTCTGTAAGCATGGCATTCCCATGCTTATCCAGATAACAAAGCATAAGACTGTACATACCAAATCACAGCATATGAGACAACTGGAAAAGGTAGTAGCTACTCACAGCATCTTTAGTTTCTTAGGACTCAGCATAATTACATAAAACTTTCTTGGGCAAGAGAACAGACTAATGCTAAATCATAGTACTCTAACTACATATAATTATAGAATATGTTGAGTTGGAAGGGACCCATTAGGATCATTTAGTCCAACTCCTGGCCTGGCACTGGACATCCCCAAGAATCACACCACATGCCTGAAAGCATTGTCCAGATGCTTCTTGAACTCTGTCAGGCTTGCTGCTGTGACCACGTCCCTGGGGAGCCTGTTCCACTGCTCAATCAACCTCTGGGTGAAAAACTGTTTTCTGATATCCAACCTAAGCCTCCCCTGACTCAGCTTCATATCGTTTCCTCTGGTCCTGCCACTGGTCATGAGAGTAAAGAGATTGGTACTTGCCCCTCCACAACCCTTCATGCCAATGCTGAAGGCCGCAGTGAGGTCTCCCCTCAAGTCTTCCCTTCTCCAGGCTGAGCAGACCAAGTGACACCTCAGTCACTTCTGATACAGTTTCTCCTCCAGACCTTCCACCACCTTCATGGCCCTCCTCTGGACACTCTCCAGTACCTTAATGTCTTTTTCATATTGTGGTGCCCAAAACTGCACACAATATTCAAGCTGAGGCTGTACCAGCACAGAGCAGAGCAGGACAATCACCTTCTTTGCCCAGCTGGCAATGCAGTGCCTGATGCACCCCAGGACATGTTTGGCCCTCCTGGCTGCCAAGGCACTGCTGACTCATGTTCAACTTAACCAGGAGCCTCAGGTCCCTTTCCTCAGTGCTGCTTCTCCAGCCTCTCATTCCCCAGTCTATACACACAACCAGGGTTGCCCTACCCCAGGTGCAGACTCTGGAACCTGCCCTTGCTAAACTTTATACAGTTGGTGATTGCTCATCTCTCTAGTCTGTCAAGGTCTCTCTGCAGGGCTTCTCTGCTCTCAATGGAATCATCAGCTCCTCCGAATTTGGTGTTGTTGGCAAACATAGTATTCCTTCAAGTTGTGCATCCAGGTTATTAATGAAGATGCTGAACAGGACTGGGCCAAGGACGAAGACCTGCAGAACCCCACTAATGACCAGATGCCAGCCTGATGTTACCCCATTCACTATAACCCTTTGTGCCTGACCTGTTAGCCAGTTGCTCACCCATCACATAACCAGGTTATTCAGCTGTGTGCTAGACATATTGCCCAGAAGGATATTGGGAGAGACAGTCTCAAAAGCTTTGCTGAAGTCCAAAATGATAATATCTACTGGCTTTCCTAGATCAACTAGATGGGTTACACTGTCATAGAAGGAAATCAGGTTCAACAAGCAGAACTTTCCCCTCATGAAGCTGTGCTGGTTGTGACTGATGACCACGTTGCCTTCCAGGTACTCTTCAATACCTCCCAGAACAATCTTTTCCATAATTTTACCAGGCACTGAAGTCAGACTGATGGGCCTGTAGTTTCCAGGGTCCTCCTTCTTGCCATTCTTGAAAACCAGCATAGTCAGATGGGACCTCTCTGGATTCTCAAGACTGTTCAAAAATCATTTGGAGAGCGTTTGCAATGACATCAGCTAGCTCCTTGGGGATTCTTGGATGAATCCCATCAGGCCCTATAGATTTGTAGGGATCCAGCTGGAGTATCAGATCCCACACAATTTCAGGGTTGACTGAGAGTTAGTTGATCATTCTCACAGTCATGGTCCTCCAGTTCAGGACACTGAGACCCCCTTGGTCCATCATCTGTGTTGAAGACAGAAGCAAACAATGCATTAAACACCTCTGTCTTGTCCATGTCCCCATTTGTGAGATGACCATCCTCATACTGGAATGGGATGATGATGTTTCTACGCTGCCTTTTGCCATTAATATATTTGAAAAACTCTTCTTATTGTCCCCCACAGTTCTGGCCGGCTTCCACTCCAGCTGAGCTATGGCCACACAAGTTTTTTCCCTGCAGTGGCAAGCAGCATGTGTGTATTCTTCCTGTGTCACCTGATCTTGCTTCCACTGGGCACGCACTTCCCTTTTATGTCTTATTTCTAAGAGAAGATCCCTGTTCAGCCAAGCTGCCCTTCTGTCTCGTCTGCTTGACTTGCAACATTTGGGAATTGCCTGCTGCTGTGCCCTTAGGAGGTGATGTTTAAAAAGTGACCAGCACTGACAGACCCCAGCACTTGCAAAAGCACTTTCCCAGGGGACTTCACTTATTAATTCCCTGATGAGCCTGAAATTTGTTCTCCTCATGTCCAAAGCTGAGGTTTTGCTGGCACTTTTCCTCCTGTCAACACAGATTTTAAACTTGTTCGCTTCATGATCACAGTGGCCAAGACGGCTGCCTATCTCTACTTTGCTCACAAGATTCTCTCTGTTGATCAAGGAGAGTATCCTTCTGAGTCAGCTCCCTTAGGACCTGTTCCATAAAGTTTTCATCTAGGTTTTTTAGGAATCTTCTGGCTTGGTTTGTACCACCTGTGTGATGTCCCAGTTGATTTCTGTTAAGTTGAAATCCCTCATAAGGACAAGGACTTGGAAGTGTCCCTTCCTCAAAGAATAATTCATCAGCATCATTGTCCTGGCTTGTAAGTCTACAACAGACTCCCATGATGGCATCCGCATTACTTATTTATCCCTTGATTCTTATCTAGAGGCTGTCAACTGTGCCATTGACAACAGTGAGCTCCATACATTGTAGCCTTTCCATTACATACAATGCCACCCCAATCTCCATCTCTTCCAACTTGCCAATTCCTCCTTAAGAGCCTGTAACCATCCAACAGGGCACTCCAGTCAGAGGACTCATCCCACCAGGTTTCAGTTATGCCAGTGATGTCAAATCTCTAGGACTGGGCCAAAGCTCCGAGCTCCTGTTTGTTCCTTCTGCTGTGTGCACTAGTGCAGAAACATTTCAGGTGTTGTACTTTGTAGCCAACGTCTTATGAAGCAGATTGAGGGGTCCTATTAGCATTCATTTTCTCAAGTTTTGGCACACCATCCCATTACTCATCACTAGCAAGCCTGATATTTTCCTTTTCCCTCTTTCAAGCTAAACTTCAATCAATGAGTCCTTGCTAGCTCCTGCGCTAGAGCTCTTTTTCCCCTTTGAGAAAGGCACAGCCCCTCAGGTGACAGCAGACCAGTTGTCAAACAGATCATGCCATGGTCAAAAAACTCACAATTTTACCCATTACACCAGCCTCAGAGCCGTGCATTGACCTGATGGATCTGCCTATTCTTATCAACATTATTCCTTGCTACTGGAAGGATTGATGAAATCACTACCTGTGCTCCTGATCCTTCAACGAATTGCTCCAAGGCCCTGAATTATCGTTTGATTGCCCTCAGATTTATATTTATTATTTCATCGCTGTCAGCTTCAATAACCAATAACAGACAGCAATCAGAGGTCCTTACTAGACTGGAAAGTGTTCCAGTACCGTCCCTTGCCTGAGCCCCTAGGGAACACTGGTAAAACAACCTTTATTCTGTGAAAATGAAAGATACAGTACATCCTAGCAAAAGATTTGAGGAAAGGGGGAAGAAGGAGTATGCTCCTGCCAAGTTTGCTCTCCAGACACCTTTTCACTAGCAACTGATACACTTCTAAACAGTGTCGTCTCCTTTCCCACTCTCCCCCTTTCTTTCCTTTGAGGACTCTTCTTCATCTGTAAACATCTAATTCAAAACTGTTAACATACAACTTCAAGAACTTCTCTTCTAAAATTATCAAAGGCATATATTTATTCAAATAATGTGCAAGCACCATAATTCAAACAAGGTTATGCAGCTTTAAACCAAGACCAAAAATCTACTGAGGGAAAAGAATCAGAAAAGCAAGCAGAACACAAGACATTGGTGCCTCATTATTGAAACAAAAATGTTCTTCTTGCTTAAGTATTTTACTATCTTTTAATTACAGAAACAGAATTATCTGATATTTCCTCTTCACTGGAATTTTCCATAGGCTATACACAGTTACAGAAGTCTGGAATCAATCCAACAGCATATGATAAATTTATACTGAATTGAAAGTTAACAGACTGCAGGATTCTAATTACCTGAAAAGGTCAAGGGTAGTAATCCACTTTTTAGGGTTTGGCGTTTTTTTTGTAATACAGGCTCCTGATCTAGTAAAAACCAAACTGGATACCTGTTTTCCCTCTTTCTTGGAAGAGAGTGATGGCTACGTATTCTATAACACATAAACACATCTTTGCCTCTTTTTGCTTATGTTTTTATATGACTATCAATTTTGCTGCCACTAAGTAGTTGACTTAGCAGATTAACAATGAAATATGGGCTCAGCTGCAAAACAAATGCAAACCCACCAATGAACAAAATATTAACTAGCTCTTTAAAGCACACTTAAATCAAGATTTATTCACAAGTCTCCTGCTTATAATAGTTCATCAGGCAGAAAAATAATGAGCAAAGATAAATGGTAAAAGGTAGTCAGTTCCAGAATTATGCACAATCTCCTTTTGATTGTCAAGATTCACTTTATGCATTGCCAAAAGAAAAGTGCTTCAGGAAGACTATAAAGAGGCTGTCAAAAGAAACTTTCTAAGAAACTTTCATCACATGAACAATCTGTGATTCAAAATGGTATGTATCTGATAAATACCACCTTTAAAGTAATGAGTAGGGACAGAAATAATGTGCTAAGCACATTAAATTATCTTGAAGGTCAAATAATAACCTTCAGAAAATGTATTGAACTAAATCTCAGTTACATAATTTTTTAGTCCTTACAAACAGAAAGAAAATGGATGAAAAAGTATTGCAAAGTGTTCTGCTTGGAAACATCTGGATTATCTTTGACTTTTTCCCTTGAACATTGCAATTCACAGGCTACTGGTTTCAGTCAGATTTGGCAGCTGCAAGGTTTCATTAGCCTTTTTCAGAACCTGACAAGGCATCATTTATTTCTGTCATTTATTCTTCAGTTTCCAGTTTCAGTTTCTGGCTTCACTGAGACAGAAACAAATGTTTCACTTCAGAAATATTTTTGGATGGAGGTGAAAACATACAGCTTTGCATTCCAGTGGTCAAGCTTCCAACCAAAAATTTAGCATAATTGACTTATAATTATGCTTTGTTACCTCATTTATTCACAGAAGTTTCAAAGAGTTAGAGGCACAATCAAATTAACAGCAATTGAAACAGGGAAAGTAATAGGAACAATTTTTATTTATAACCAGTTCTCATCTTTAGTGCAATGTAGTATTTTGCTTTTCTATTAAAATCATTGCTCTGTGAATTTGCAAAGCAGTAGAATGTCAGTTGCCAAAAAGATGAAAATGGGACAGCAGTACTTCTGTGCCTGACTGAAATACATATGGTGGTGTCTAGACACTACACTTCTGTAGCTGGAATATTAAAATACTGCAATTACACAGTGTATTTGTAGAAATTTATGGAAAAGTAAAATATCTTTTTCTATCTGAAAGTGAAAATCCCACAGGTAAATCTCTCAGAACAATTCCTGAATTGTATGTGTTTCACACTCCCGCTGTACATTAGCCAGTTTAAGGGGCCTGAGTAGGTCACCTGCCTGAAGGCACTGCCCAGTGAAGCAGATCCACTCTTGGAAAGCTAAAAGTTGGCTCAAGAAAGACACAGAGGGATGCTACAAACTGTTTCTTTTAAGCATAGGAAGATTGCCAAGGGAAGAACTAGACCATTTGGAATATGACATGGAACAGTGTACCACAGTTCTGTGCTCCTGCTGAGACCACCCTCTGCCCTGTCATATCATGGTGACTCTGCCATTAGGCTCCAGATTGCCCTGGACACAAGGTAACACAGGGTACCTGGGATTTTTCAGCTCACTGAAACACGCCTTTTGGGGCCTTCTTTCCGTCAACGGTAAGATGTTTTCACTACATTGCTCCTATGAAAAGGGGGACTTGCTTCACAAAACCACGCAAGTGGTTTTTCCACTTTTGTTTCTTTACCTTAATTTTTGTCTAATTTAACTCTTATTTTCAATGAGGAAGACGCCTTCTTATCCTTCCATTTCACAAAGGTGAGCATTTTCTTAGTTGAGGCTCTACAGAAATACAAATAAACCTACCAGTAAACCCCATAAAAGAAGTTTATTACCACATGATTGATGTGGCTGGTATTGAACATGCAATTCAATCACTACACTCAGCAAAAGCAAGCACCTAAACCCCACATTTTCAAGGGAAGCAAGAACTATGCCTTCTTTGTATTTTATGACTCAAACTTTACTTATGGTTTTCAGTTTAGCACTGTATGAACTAGTATTATTCTGACAGCTCTACCAGTCCAGTTCAGAAATAAACACTTGCAGAGGGAATACATTAGTTAATGGTGGCATATTTCCAATGGACCATTAGGAAGATCATTATAAATATTCTGAAGTAATAGACTGAATAAATGCTGAAACATAAAGAAATGTACAAGATGTGTAAGAGTACCATTTTTTAAAAAAGGAATTATCATTTAAGGTAATACGCCTTCTGAGCAAGAGGACTGTATGTGGAATGAAACCTATTTGTTCCCTCTCCCATTCCATCCAATAAGCTTTAATCTAAAATACTTAAATTTTTGTCTGTTAAAAAAAATAATAAAACCAACAAAACAAACCTGTATGGCTTATAAATTCCTGTAGATTATAACTGGAGCAAAGACTAATAAACACAGTATGATAAACATGAAAAATTTATTCATTACCAAAGAAAGTCCCATGAAAGCAATTCAAAAAAACCCCTCTCTTATGCAGAACTAAACAACAATAATGCAGTAAGACCGTATCCCAGTAAACCTGTAAATATGCTAATTTAAAACTCGTGTTCCTTGAAACAGTTGGACAGGCCGTGGAAAATATCTTGGGAAAAATATTGACTCACATAAGCTAGAGAATCTAGGAAAGGATGAAGGTAGTTTAAACACATTTAAGGTAAGAACCACTAATGATGCACATAATGTGTAGCAAAGCAATTAGTGATGCAATAAGAGATCAAAAAAAAAAAAACCTACAGAGCTGATTAATTAAAACATCATAGAACACATGAAAATCAAGAGGGATGATTTTTTAAAAAATGCAGTATTTAACCTACAGCTCATGCTGAATACTCTATGGCAAGCTCTGAAAAGAAGAATCTCCTAGAGAAGTTTAAAAATCCAGAGAAAATGAAGAATTGAAAAAAGCAATGGTAAAAGACAGACATAGGACAAGGGAACATTTTGAAGATGGGAAACAACATCTTGGCAAAATGAAAGACAAGACAATGCCAAGATTGGGAAAAATATGAAATTGCTAACAAAGTGAGAAGGGCAGAAAGTGAAAATAAGAGACAAAAAGAATGATGAAGACAAACAAATCAAAATCCCCAAAGGCCAAACTAGGATAGAGAAGTAAAAATACATCTACAATAAAAATAGAGGGTATAATATGGAACACAATTCTTCCTTCCTTCCTGAATTTCCTCTCAGTAATTAATTATGAGTAACTAAGGTGATTACATACTTGTTAACATGACATGAGCACTCAATTTTCAATAACACATAGAATGGCTAAACAAAGAAGAAAACTACACTTTCATCAAGTCAGACCTCTGGTTTTGCTGTAATATAAGATGTTTTCTGTTCTTTTTGTGTCCCCAGACAGTTCAAGCAGATGCTGCCTGCTCTAAAAGTCTGACGTGTTTGCGAGTTGGCAACAGATCATGGACCATCAACTTGCCCAATGAATCTATCTTATTGTAATTCAAAACATCTTTATCCAATACTTGTACTAATATGTGAACAGTCTAGATACGTGGGAATCTGACGTAATTATACTGAGAATGAAGAAACCTAGCAGTTACATTTTAGCTAATTTAACCAAACTAAACTGCATAAAGTCAGTAACTTTAGTCAGCCAGGTAGAAAGATGAAAGCTGTTACTACTATTTTTTTCCTAATGCTCTCAGAGACTGGGGTGCTGGATGCCAAAGCAGACATACCAATTCTCTCAAAAGGAGAAAAGTTCCTTTCCCCTGACACTCTCCAAGCTACTGAAGAAAGGTTTGCTCAGAAGAAAAAGTGAGTGCTCCCTTTCCAAGAGCACAAGGGTTGCTTCCTCTGTTCTCACAGACATATCTTTTATTTTTTTTGTAAATACAGCTTTCATTCATTGGTCCACAATATTCATTTGCCAAGTAGATTAAAATGCCAGTCTTAAAGATCTTATACCTTAGAGATCTTATATCTTAGAGATAAGTAGGGCTATGTTCTAGTTGCCTCTTTTTTTTTTATACACTCTAAAATTTCTGACACTTTTTCAATAAAACAAATATAGACCTCGGTAAAAATAATTACACCTGCCCTGGAAAATTCACTTGGTTTTGCTAAGTTTTACCGGGGTTTTTATCAGTCTTCAAACCTAGTTTTATACCTTTTTACCTGTATGCGTTCAATGCACATTGTTAAGGGTTACTCACAACACTGGACAAATTAGTCCAGTGATTGTTTATTCAGACTGGGTAACTAAGTGAACTATCCTGTTTACTATGTGAATTCCTCCTAAAACACCTATATGGATGAAGTGAACCTTTTTCCCACAGCATAGACTTATACAAGTTCGAAACAACCTCGGAAGGCCCCTACTCCAACCTCCTGCTCAAAGCAGGATCATCTATGAGTTCAGTTCAGGTTTCTCAAGGCTTTATTTTCTCGGGTCTTCACACTTCAAATTAATTTTCAGTCAGTTTTCAGTAAGGGCTCTTTAGTTATCATGAAAGTCAGCACTTTGAAACCCAGTCCTCGAACATGGCCATTGCTCTGTATCCCTGCACTCCCAAGATCACATTTAGCCACATATAAATACTGAGCCTTAGCACAGAACCAACTTAAAGGCCATTTCACCAGGGCTTTATCATTATTTACCATTTTCCCCCTGTTCTTTTTTCTTTCTCCATTCCCTGCTTGCTATTTCTTCAAACAGTACTGTAACATTTGGGAACGTAGCATTGCCAAGGCATTTAATCTGACTACATTTCAGTTTGTTCATATGTTAAATGTGGTGCCTCTGCAGAGAATGCACTATCTAGTGTCTTGCCTGGGAATTTTTCCTTGGCCTCATGACAGCTGTGAAAACTTGCACCTCCTGTAGGAACTCTTGGGAGAAGTTGCAATACAAGAGAAACCTAAATGACCTTTCATTATCATGAAATAAACCCACTGAAATAATTATTAATTCCCTGAATACTGTAGTTATAAAGATTTATAACCAATGCCTATTTCAATAAATATTTCCTAAAAAATTTTATGAGTTCTAACTTATGACTATATCTGTGATAGGAAAGAAATATAAGCCACTAATTGTTAATAGTAAATGTGCAGATATGTGTAGTGCATTATTATTACACTAATCATGAGTAATGATTAAATATACTGCATAAAATCCTACCATTAATCAAACTGATAACTGCAACAAGCAAATCAATACCTTTCAAAGCACAGCTCCTTTTCACCAAATATGTTTGCAAATAGCGTGATTACTTTTTATTGCGTATTTCTGATAATTACTTTAGAGAGCAAAGCAAGTCAGCATTTGATGACTTTTTATTGCAAAAAAATAACCAACACATTCACTATGATCCCAAGGATAATTACAATCTTGCTAGAATGTGGTTAGTATCTAAAAGTTCACCTTCTTTTTCTTTAGCTTCTATCAGTCAGTGAATTAATTCCTTTACAAATATGAACATCAATATTCTATTTCTCAGAAAGGCATGTTTTTCAATTACATCCCATGGAAGTCTCTGGAACTGTGAAATGTACAAGGTGTCTTATTCAGTCTCCAATACCAAATATGTGAAGAGATTAGCTATTTTTCATGCAAAAATGTAATTTGATTTACTTGGCTCGATTCATTATAAGTGATGTGGGCTACTGAACTCCAATATTAAGCAAAGGCTAAAAAGTTTGTTTTGGAACCCCACAAGGCTAATGGCATGTAATCGAGTTTCACTTCTTCAGGACCACACTACAAACCAGAACAGAATTTTATTACTTTCCTTCAAACATTAAGTTCTAACTTGCATTTCTAAGGCACAAGTATGGCAAGTTGCCTGCACACCAACAGCCCTGCAAAACCATATGTAAAATGCACAGTAACTCAATAGAATACAAGTGTGTATTTTGCATGTGCAGCAATATAGGGATAAAGATGTATTCAAAAAAAGGAAATGTTTGACAGAGGAAGACATCACAGGCAAAATATTAAAATTTTATGAATGAAAATTTACAGCACTGATATGGTTTTAAGTGTGTGTTCCAGACTTCAAAAACTTTTTTGCAGTCTCCTCTTTTTCCTCCATGACTAACAGATAAGCTTTATCACCATTTCATATAAAATACCTCTCACTAAAATTTAGTTACACACACATGAGAGACTGTATGGTCTGAGTAACCTGCCTGTCAGCATTATGGCTCTGACACCATATAACTTTCCAATCAGAAACCAATTAAAAAGGCAACTACAAGTTTTTCCACCATGCAACAAAACTTTAATTCAAACATCACCTTCTCCAAATGCACTGCAAAAACCCAAACATCTCTCTGGACTAAGCATGAAGATGGTTATCATGCTAGGCCATTCTTGACTGGCACAATCACAAGGGCAGGTAGGCTGACTAAGGATGTTTGATAGCCAGGAAGTCTAAGGGAATTACTCATCCAGTATTTTCCTCCGGCAGCGCCGAATACAAGTCTCTTGTGAAACTTGAGCTCTACTTTAATGTAGAGCTCCCCTCAAGGAAGTTAGGTGTGGGAACATTATGTGTCCTCAGTCGTGGGTAAATCCCACGTGCAAAGCCAACATAGTGCTATTTGCAGCCTTTGTGTGCAGTTGCAATACTTGGTATTTGGGGTCTGCAAATAGAAATCAATAAGAAAATAGAATTTTCTTCTTTCCAGTATTTAGAGAATTTAGCACAGTAACTAAGGCTTTATTTGGTTGCAGCTGTTTCATAGGGGAAAAAAAACGTGAAAAAAACAACCAAACAAACACAGGAGTTTACACAACTTAAATGCTGAAGGATCATTTTAGAAGGGAAGCAGAATGCAATTTTAACAGACCTTAAGTAATCTGCTTCATGCATGTTCACTTAATGCCAGACCACGACATTCTTAAAATTTCAAGCAGGGAAACCTGCTCCGGTTACCTTGGTGATAAACTGAAGACAAAATAGCACATAATTGTTGCTGATGTCACTGCTCCCAATTGTTTCCAAGGTTACAGAGTACCTCAAATAATTGTGATGTTTCATTTCTAGACTGTATTGGAAGCTCATTTTCTGTTCCCAGTAAATTGTTTAGTACTGCAGGTAATCTATCTAAACCTTATCTATTAAGGCATCAGCAGCCTCTCAGCAGCCTCTGGCAATGATGTAGACTTGCATGTTGAAAATGTAGCCACCTAGTTCTTTACTGAGCAACTTGACTCCTAGATTATCTTAATTATTTTTATCCTAAGAATCTATCTTCATAACAAAGTATATTAATCAATCATATAAAAATATCTGAACATTAAAAGTCTTAGGGCAAAGCAATATTACGTGTGAGCTATCTACCTGAAAAGAAGCTGTTCTCTGGGGTAAATGGTGGAAAATTGGCTGTTAACTATTGTGAGATTTTCTCACAGTCTTCAAACTCATTTTAAATGCAGAGCACAAGTATTTTGCTGCACTAGAAACAAAAGACAGACATGCTACATCTTCTCCATTGCAACCACCAGTTTACTGTGCACCATTAGCATGAATCTCCTTAAAAATCAGTATGTACTCTATGTGAGGATTACACTGACAGTATTACTGCCAAAAGACAACTACAGACAATGCTGGTAACTACTGTAGCCTGTCAAGAAATAGGAAGCAGTTTTGAAAACACACTAAAACATATTTTTAGTCTACAATAATAAAAGCAAGACTTGGCAGTCAGCTCTATCCCCTAAATCTAACTAAACCACATTTCAAATCCTCACTTCTGAAGGAGACAACAGTAGATGTCCATCTCCCACCTCTCCTCCTGCTGGATGTGCCTTTCATCACATGACTGCTCTCACACTGCAGGGCTTGACCTTGTCAGCAAGAAATTTTCCACTAGAGCAAAACAAAATGGCATTCACAGTATCTTTGCAGTCTGATATTACTTATGCAATGGATTCTGAAAAGTAATAATTTACTTTAGAAACTGGATGACTAGAACAGTTTATATGCATTTAATGCATGAAATTAACTGCATATGGAGTCTCTAAAAACATCTGTCAGGCATCTCAGCTTCTACCTAGTGTTCAGAGGCAGTTGAGTGCAGCATGGAGAGTAACACAGAGCATCAGAAGTGATTCTTTTTTATTTGCTCAGAAAATGGTTGAGAGCTGAGCATGTTTATTTTCATGATTATTCGAGTTTCTTGATGAATTTATTTCAGCTGCATACATTTCAGCTCTTCTGTGTTCTAGCAACAACTATAGGGGCAGGAAACGTTTGGTGAAACAGTCTGTTTTAAATAAGCACCAAAGAATATACCTAGAAAACAATACCCTTCTATTCATGAGAAAGCCTGTTGGAGAAGAGACACTTAATGAATCAAAAATCAGAAACATACTGTGCAGGTGAAGTCCTCCTTAACAGCTGAAACAGTAAATGCTTACAACAGACTATTCAACAGCAAGCTACAGAGCACAAATTACAATTACTTGCTGAAATTAGGCTATGAATATATATGAACAAATAGTGCATCTGCAAAATCAAATTCTATCTGTATATGACTTACAAAAAGGAAGAGAAAGACAAAATCAGTGAGAAACAGGCAGCTGTAGACAAATTATGTGATAACTGAACAGCTAAGGAAGGAAAGGAGGGAAATTGCACCAAGATGATTTAATTTTAGGGCTGATTCCCTATTGTCTCATGTAATATATAAAAATACTTACAAATATTCTACTGCTTTCTCAAATATATTAAAATGTTGTAAGGCAAATGGAAAACAGACCCCATTTTGCTATGATATAGCTGCTAACTGCATACACTTCAATTTCTAGTTCTACTGTCAGACTTAAAGGACCGGTTATACATACATACTTGGTACAGTCTAAGACAGAAATAGCTCTCCGCTTTTTAAATAAAGATGATATAATGAGGGTAACAGTACTACAAGCTACTCATTACTCTGTTAAACCCTGGCACAAATCTATTTAAATCTGATATTCAGACCCCAGGATGCATTTGACTTTTTATCAATTCATAAACTTGTTAGGAATGAATTAGTAATCAGTAAGTCTTATACATTCTTACGAGGGCAGAGCCCTTGCCCTGAAGTCTTTTGGTACTGCTGCATACTCTGAGACAATGTGATAGTAACAATACTAAAATACCTTGTCCTCATAGCACAAAATTGTTTCCCCGTGGACTTAACATATGTACTGTCAAATCATACAAACACCTACATCCACCACTAGAGGTGTACTGCAGGGATCAAAACAGTCCAGTCCCATTCAACATCTTCATTAATGATGAGACAGAGCACACCCTCAGCAAGTTTGCTCGTGTTCCAACCTGTGAGGAATGGCTGATACACCACAGGGTTGTGCTGCCATCCAAAGGGAAGGAACCTCAACAGGCTGGAGATACAGCCAACAGGAACCTCAGAGGTTGAGCAAAAGCAGTGCAGAGTCCTGCACCAGTATTTGCTGGGAGCTGACCATCAGGAAAGCAGCCTTGCACCAGAGGAACTGGGGGTTCCAGCAGACACTGAGGTGAACATGAGCCAGCACTGTGCCCCTGTGGTACCAGAGGCTGGTGGTACCTGGGCTGCATTAGGAGGGTTGTGGGCAGCAGGCTGAGGAAGGTGATCCTGCCTTTCTACCAGCCCTGGGGAGGCCACAGGGAGAGCACTGTGTCCAGTTCTGGCCTCCCCAGTGTCAGAGGGATACAAAGCTACTGGAGACAGTCCAGCAAATAGTCACCAGGACTGATTAGGGGACTGGAGCACCTCTCACCTGAGGAAAAGCTGAGACAGGTGGGACTGTTTAGCACACAGAAGAGAGAGCTCAAAACAGGTTTTGTCAATATAGAAATACATGAAGGGATAGTGTAAAGAAGACTGAGCCAGGCTCTTTTCAGTGGTGCCCAGTGACAGCGCAAGATTTGACGTGCACACAGGAGGTTCAACCTGAACGTCAGGAAACATTTTCACTGTACGGGTGACTGAGAACTGGCACA
This sequence comes from Orthonyx spaldingii, assembly GCA_013397795.1. NCBI lineage: Eukaryota > Metazoa > Chordata > Aves > Passeriformes > Orthonychidae > Orthonyx > Orthonyx spaldingii. The sequence continues at coordinate 571,019 of VZTJ01001437.1, forward strand.
GGTTGCCCAGACAAGTTGTGGAGTCTCCATCCTTGCAGATACTCAAAAGCTGTTTGAACACTGTCCTGGGCAGTCTGGTACAGATGACTCAGGTTGAGCAGGATGGTTGGACAAAATGACCTCCAGAGGTCTCTTCCAACCTCAACCATTCTGTCGTTCACTGGAAGAAAATACAGCCAAGCACACACACTTACTGACATTTTTCCAAAACACATCAATGCATCACTTGCTGTGAAATCAGTGATCCTGAACTTTTTGGAAAAAATCAAACACAGAATAGAGATTTAAAGCATTGTAACAGAAACAAAACACGAAGTGCTTCTTGGAAATTCCACTAGCTATCCAATAATATATTTGGAGACTTAAATAATTTTGAAAATCAAGTCATATTTCACTTGTTCAAGATTGTATGACAAGTCTGTAACTTCCTGAACAACTAGTAGCGGTCTTCCCAATGCCTAGTCACAGACCCATCTCTTTTTCCACCTAGAGTCAGACTCTATTCTTGAACTGCTTTGCTGTTCTTACACCAACTAAGGAAAATTCCAAGAACATTTAGTTTTGTTCACTAAATGTAATGCGTCACCTTACATTTTTAGTATTTGGTATTTTCTATAAAAATACAATCACAAAATAATGGAAATCCAATGTATCAGACAATAAAATATTGTATAAAAGTCAACTTATTCAGACAATTACACATAGCTTTCACAGATACCACGATGTCCTATGTATAACCACAGGCAGAATCTGGTCTTCTGAAGTACTTTAGTCACATTGCTGTAACTGCACTTCACATTCCTATTCAGAAATAAACATTATGCTCTGAAACGTCTATTCTTAATGTCAAATTTTGACCAATATTCACCACAAGAGTATTTTCAGCATATTCTTTTAATTACTTTAAACACTTCATATAAAGTAACTACAACCGTATTAATTCATTTGGATTTTGTATTACAAAACCGATCAACTCTCAGCTTTATTGTCCTACAACACATACTTGTGTTTCTTTACTGTTCCAAGCAACAGCAGTACAGGAACATGCTACATGATATATTAGGATCATGTCAATACCAATGCAGATGGCAAAATTACAGAAAAGTTGGAATATGAGAAGCTGCAATATGAAAATTTACAGAAAAGCTGGAATATCAGAGGCTGCAATGTGAAAGTCTGTGTTAAAAAATGCTAATATTTAAAATGTCCCTGCAATGGATCTCACCTGTTCAGATGGATGAAACTACCTGCAGGACACCAGGTGCCTCACACGTATACAACAAAGCCAGGTGAAGGTGCAATAGGCTGTCCCACAGTCACTCTATCTACTGAAGTTATATTCTGCTGTCTATTCTCTCTCTTGACATGATCATACCTTAAAAATGGCAATAATTGAGTACTCTTGAAGAACTTCTTCAGAGTTTATTTACCAATATAAAAGGTGAATGTATGGTGGCATAGCAAGTACACAGATACTGCCCATGTACAGACTACCATGAAGCTTAAGTTGCAATGGGTTAGGAGATGGTTTGATCCTGCTAGATGCAGGTCAGCTGCTGAAGCAGTCAAGTATCACTAAATTCAAACTAATAAGTACTCTCAAGGGCTGTAAGTGTCAACACAGTACAACACAGGTGAAGAACTGCACGATTCAACGAGTACTCACAAGCTCAATTCCATTCCACTCCTGGCTGTTTAACATGAATTAATGAAGCATAATAATTTAAGATGAAATTTCACTTAATTCTCAGATTTTGTGAGTTAGAAAATTAAATAGCCATTTCTTATCACCAATCAGTTTTAAAACAGGTGCCTTCCACTGCTCTCAGAAGAACACTTGAGTGATACAGACATGACTGGAGAGTTTGGTATAGTTTCTGTTAGTGTCAGCTGTCAGTGTAACCTAGAAAAATTGCTCATTAACCATGTCCCTGTAAAAAAGAATATATATAGAGACAAATCCTGAAAAGCAGCATCTTTGCAGCATGCTCTGAAATCATCACTTTACACTGCTACATACACCCCACCAACCCTTTCCAGATTACAACGTACCATCTTTATCTCCTCTTTGCCGCACTATTCTTTATAGTCATTACTTTTCAAAATTTCAAATCACTGCCAGTGATTTGTCATGATACCTGAAGAAATAGTACTGATATGATGTAACATTTCTCACAAGATAGCATGGTTTGAAGAATTTATAGACCTATTTTACTTTCAAAAGCCTAGGTGCAACGGTATTTGAGAATCGTTCACTCTGTAATATTTTGCCAAACAGACATACCTAAGTAGTGACAGCAGATGGAAGAGGTTAAAAGTATCAACTCCCAAATTACCAACTTTGCTAGGCCACCTTCCTTTCATAATTTAGACCCTTCTGTTAGAGATTTGAAAATATATTCTAGGCAGATGACATGTTAACAGAATAATTTCATGGTTCAGTGTCTTCGCACTATGATTTATCTCTTATCTCTAGGCACTGGAGGTCCCTTTTCAGGAGATTTATTAGTTAGATCCAAGAATCCATTTGGATGAGAGAGAATATGTGCATTTTCGCAAAACAGAACATTAACATTTGCTCTAAGATAATGCTTCCTTCTCATTAGCAGTTTTGAGAAAAGTCTCATGCACATGTTACTATAACTGTTTCCAAGATACTGCACCTTCATACAACAAAATATTCATGAATGAAAGAGGTTTTTAAAATTTGCATTAGTCCAGGAACTCATATTCCCTTCTCTTCTAAAACTACATAATATACATAGCAATAAGGTCCAGAGTCTAATGAAAGATCTGACTTAAAAATTAACTGACATTTTCTTTTTCACTCCACTTGTGCTATCAGGTATTTGCTGCAGACTCTACATTTTCTTAGGACCAGAGAAGTGTTTAACTATTGGAAGGTGTTTAAACATCTGGCTCACATCTAAGACCATATTATCAAAAGTATGAAGTTAATACTTAGACACCTTAAAAAACCCACTGTGTTTTCAAAAACATTTAGCATCCAGCATCTCCTGTTGTGAAACACTAGTCAGACTTTGAGGGAAGTGCAGCACAGTGGGATAACATTTTTGTTATGCCCAAGTTGAAGTACTTGGTGATTTCTGAGGGTTCAGTTGTCCTCTAAAAATAAGCTACTTTGTTGAGATAAATTCAGTCTCTAATCACATTTTATGTTGTTTGACCCAATGACAGAAAATCTGAATTTAAATGGGCATAGGAGGCCTCCTCTTCCCACAATGCCATAACACCTCTTGGGATCCTATGGTGCGTCCACAGATGTGCTCCTTGCAGACCTCTGAGCTATTCAGTCTGGAGATTAGTCTGTCCCTGGTCCAAGTTACATAATGCAGATGTGACTCTATGTCAGCTGGAGGCAGCAAGTTCAAGAGAGGTCCTTAACTTGAGTTCTACACAAGAAGATCTATCCAAAGATCTTCAGGGTATGCAACTGCTCTGACTGCCAGTACAAAATTATTCATCTAATGGTTGATTCAAATCCTGTAAAGACTCATTGATTTAAATTATACTCATTTAAAACTAAGGCCTAGCTCTGCTGCTCACTATGTTGAAACTCAATGCAAAGGCTAAAAGCACAATTGACTCACTCTAGGAAAAAAGCCAATGACTAAACTGACATAGAAACTCAACTACTTGAGAATGGAAGAAGTCTACAGAAACACACACAGAGATTTCTGTATCTAGTTTTGGCAATTTTGCCATTACTAACATTTTAAAACATTCATGAGAACAGATTATTAAACAATGCTTCATAGCAAAACTTGAAAACCCCTGCAAAGCTTTCTGGTAATGTAAAGAAACCAGCATCACAGAAAACAGACCAGTCTAGTACATAGAAGGCAGTATGAATAGAAAGATACAGATCAACTGGAGTCAAGAAGGTAAGAGGATGAGGAACTAACTCTTGATAACGCTCTGACTGAGTGATGACTGTCTTTTACTGCAAATAGCAATGCCACCTCTTCTCCAAACTACAGTCAAATCAGCCCAATCAACAAAAAATTATCCTGGGAGAACACATACAGAAAACACATACAAAAATCAATTAATCAATAGCTCATTACACTTATTGCTTGTTACTACCTGTTACATTTATTGTTTGTTATTTGCAGAAGCTTTCTGCACTTCCAGATAAAATGGAACTTGACTGTAGGGAACCACAGTCACATCATAACTGTGCTCAGAGGATTTTGGATTGAACAGTCTCAGAAGGTGAGCTCCAATGCTTCTATATGTCACTGCTTGACACTCAACATCCAGTGTTCAGAAGAACCACTTTCTGAGCAGAGCCTCAATGCTCTTTTTGAAAAGGTTGTTAAAAATGTGTGCATCTCAGCATAGTTACCAGGAACTGCTCTGAGAATACTTTTGAACTGTCAAGCTACTCTAAAAGGGGAAAGCACCTTTTTGTCATATTTGCTATCCCTCTGAATTGATTCCAAACAAGTAGCAGGAGAGGAGTTCTATCTGCTATACCCCAGGCGCTTTTGCCATCCAGCACTCATCATAGTTCACTTTGGCTAATAAGAATGCATAGTTAGAAGCAGCAGGGTTACAGCTCATATAATGCACAGCAGAGGAAAACATCTCCACTTAAAAATTGATACTATTCCGTAAATGTGTGCATTATTTGATTAATCAGATAGATAATTCACCTCTGTTTTGTTAAGTCATGCAGAGATGCAACAGCACACAGAGAAAGAGGCAAACTAGACAGAAATCAAAGACTCTACATGCCCTACTTCACATATCTTCCTATTGCTTGCTCTTACTTTTGGTATGACTTCTATCCTTTTAAACTGTTTGAAGCACTGATAAAATTTATAGATATTGTTTTAGTAAACTGAAGCCTCCCTTCCCTTAACTGCCCAGACCTGTTTTACACTCATGTAAAGGCAACAAGATCAACTGCTGCTTTCGGATGAATAATTTTGGAAAGAGTGGTGGTAGCTCATGTCTGGGCTGGGGAAAAGGAGATAACTGCATGAGCCAGAACCCAGCACAACTGCATCTGCATATAAATAGACTTAATCAGAAATGCAAATTGCAATCAGAAGAAATTTTAAAAGCCTGTGATAACCGTGTAGATAACAAAAGGTCAAATACTTGTATTGCTGAAGGTTTTAAACTGTTAAGTCGGTGGTGATTCTTCATGAGCCAAAATGTGGAAAAGTACAAGCCAGTCTAATAAATGATGGACAATTTCTATATTTCTTCTATTATTACAACTGCTCTGTTGCTAAAATCTATTTTACACTGTCAATCTCAACTTATTCAGGAAGACTCAATGAAATGAAAACAAATGAAATCAAAAATAGACAGTATGAAATAATACAGCTAATTTACATGACTATATATAGAAGGATATTTATATCCCTTTCTCATATCCAATCCATCATCATTCATATTGGATTGTCCATGGATGACAATCCAAATCTTCACATTTTAACATCCTCAGGTAAATGAAAACATAAATTATGACTACAGTTTGCTGAAACTGCCAGGCTGCTTCATAGCATTGTCAAAATTGTAATTTTTTCTTTTACAGTAAAACAAGCCTAAAGCTCTAGGGGAATAATATTTGAAAGTGTTATTTAACAGTTACAAATGCTGGCTTCTCCTTTTGAAACAAATCTTTTCATCAATAGTAGCTAAGAAAAGTTCTATTGAAAAGAAGGTTCCTGGATATTATATGACTTTATATCCTAAGGTAAGAATAAAATAAATAAGCCTTTATAATTTCAAGGAGTTCTAAATATAAATTGTTGTAGAAGCCACGCTGAGAAAAAACCTTTACCATTATAGCTTTTAATTGTCTTTTTGTAGAAGAGATTCTTAGGATTTGAAGACAAACATTTACCAAATATTTCTCCTCTGACTAGACTGCCTTTGAACAAACTAGTGAGTGAAGAGAGCCATCTAGTGCCATACCTTGGAATTTTAAAAAGGGTTTTCACCGGATGCATGTCAAATAAAGGAGGGTCTCCATCCCCCAGCTCAATAGCTGTTATTCCCAAGGACCATACGTCACATCGAGCATCATATGAGTAGTCATACTGCTGTTCACAAGCAATGACCTATCAGAAGAGAAGCAGAGAAACCAATGCTTTAACCTAATGTACAATTCATGTCATCCAATGTAACATGAAAGTACTGCTTTGAGTCGTGTCTCAAATGCTAGCTATCAAATCCATATCATTTTGGCCTGTATATACCAGACAGAAGAAACACCACAAAAAGATAACAGTAAATTAGAACCTCTCTTAGGTTTGTTTTAAAAACAATCTCTTTCTTCTTTTAAAATACATTAAGTTCCATGGGATGCTTCAAATATCTATACAAAGAACAGTAATATTAAATTCTGTTTCTGAAAAAACTACTTACAGAAACCTATTATAATAGCAAAGAACCCTATTGATGTTATTCTTACAAACTTCTATGACTATTCATGAGGATAGACCAATATGTACGGCTGGTTTTTAGATAAGGATGTTCCATCAGTAATTTCTGCCTTTTTTTGATTGTTTGTTTTGTTTTGTATTTATTGTATTTGAGTAGTTTAAAAAAAATCTTAGGTAACACACCACATACTTTTCTAAGAAAAACATAAGTGAACACGAATTTCTCCTTGGATATCTGAACTGTTTTACATCACAGACTGAATGCACACTTCCAAGCCAACCCACTGATCACATTCTAATATGCTAACTATTCATGTAAGCTGAATCCAAATGTGAGATCCAAATCAAAGTTTAAATTTAGCTCATATCTTTGCAAAAGGATGAGACAAAAATTGCAGCTTCACTGCATTTTATTATGATTTGAAATTCTGTCTCAAGTTTGTCTTCCCAAAACTCATCAATTAAACAATTACTTTGAAAATTTGTTGCATCCCTGCATATTGCTAACATCAACTCCATGATTTTTCTCATAGTTTTTAAACTATCTTTAATGATCTGTACTTAAGATAAAAGGAACATGTCCTAGGGTGGCTGTACCAATGTTCTAGAAGAGATTTTATATTTTTTTAACTTCTGTATTACTTCTGAATTCCTGTGTTAGGGCTTCAGTTTGGAACAACATTTTGCACAGATTGCAACATGCAAGTCAGCAACCCAAGCAGCTGCTGGCAGAGAGTCACCTGTTATAAAAAAACCCCTTTTCTGAAGAAGCTGCTGATTCCAGCTTAACCTCTTAGTTACTTTCTCCATAAACTGCACCTAACAAAGGCATTCCTGACTCTGGCAGTGATTCTATCCAACAGGCCCACAGGGCTTGGCTGTCTCTTGTTTGGGACTCATGACTCCACTGTAGTGCACTCATCATTTATTTTATCAGAAATCAGGAGTGTTGAACATGGTTAAAATAATACTGAAATGTTCAGGGGTGGAGGTTTGCATTAAAGCTGCACATCAGTTAATTCCTTTTGTTTTTCTAGAGCAAACCAGTCCAGAAAAATCACAACCTTTCTAAATTTGTTATCAATGTTTTGACAAGTGTTGAGATCACTCTTTCTCCTCAATTTTTCCAGCTGGCATGCCAGGGAACAGGGGAAAATGACAGTAAGCACCGCAAAAGACAATTCAGAGATTTTTTTTCTTCAACTTGAAGAGGCAGAGCTTTGTTAGTTAATCCGGTGTTCTTCGAAGTTGTCACACAAAGATTGTTTCTCCTTCTCCCTTCTCTTCAATAGAATGTCTTAAATGAAAGCTCCGGAATAATTTTTAGTTTTTCAAAACGTTCACTATAGTCTTGATTTCATCACAGAGATCACTCTATCTCCTGAAATATGCACAGTATACAGCTTCTACACAGCTCAAGCAAAGTGCTTTAAAATACCACCCCTCTTTCAGAGGCCTTTATGATAATTTCATTTTCTTATATCATTCATAAGAGAGAAAAAAATCAAATGCAAGTATCTGGAAAGTCAGTGTAGAGATCTATCAGAGATACTTAAATAATATATTCTAAAGAAGCCATCACTGAAATTTTGCTCAGACATTGAAGAGGAAGCTTATATTTCTTGTTTATTTCTGCGGTTTTCTATAGAGTTTCCCAAATCATCTGTATATTCAATAACACTTCCTCAAAAAAATCATCCAAGTTGGCTTCCAAGGCCATGATCTGGAAGCTTATCCATATGTGGCTATTTTTATGCACTGTGCTCTCCTTCCTTTTTTAACACATGAAAAATATTTATCTGCTTAGTATAAAATCTGCTAGAGCCCATTTCCTGGGGCTGAATACCTTGGAAGTTGCCTGGATTCTCATCAGTGTGCTGAGTCCTTTTCAAACACTTCTCTATTTGTTCTCAAACTTTCTGACTCAGAGGAATATATTTTCATTTTCAAGAGAAAGAAAAGAAGGACCTGCTCAAGGTCACACTGGACTTCATCAGCAATGCCACACACAGAGCTGGTCCCCCACGTTCAAAGATACCATGATTCTTTCCCTATAAGCACATCATGATTGCTTCTAACTACAGGATGATGACAAACTTTGCTGTATATCCTGGTCTTACAAAGTTTAACAAACTACCCTAAAATTATTATCATGAGAACTCATTGCATTCATACTGGGTGGGGAGAAGAAAATATACTGCAACTGTTGTTTTAAAAAAGAAAAAAATAAGTCTTAGGGCTTTTTTTACCTTCACAGTGTACTACCTACCAAACAAAGACAATGCAATGTTTAAAGCATCTTTGTATCTTCTGCTCCACAGCTAACAGCTACACCTCCAGTACCTGGCAGTATAATGACACTGGCAAATACTGGCATTCTAACCAAGGGGAATTAGACACCATTAGATTCTCTTCCATTCTATTGAAGAGGCTATAGTGATTATTTTAGAAAAAATATTCCCCTTAATATGTATTCTTTTTTAAAAAGAAATTCAGCCAGTGGATCATACAAACCAGTACATTTTAGACCATTAGCTTGACAATAGTGAGATCAACCTCACAGAAATGATACAAGATAAACTGCTCTTTACCCAGTATGCAGAATGTACATGAATCTAACAAACACTTTGGTTTGAAACAAGCGTTCCATTTCTGTGGAACTTATTATTAGAATCTTACCAACTTATGCACCCCTTGGAAAAACACAGATGCCACCAATATTAATTTTTAAAACAGGAATCAAATTTTATAGTTTTCTCCTTGATGGAAGGTGCACATCAGCAGTTGGCTTTATATGTTGGCTAGCATAAAACACTCTCTTGCAATGTGAAGCAGAAAGTGTTCTCTAAGTCACAGCTTACAAGCCAGCCAAGTCCTTGGGAATGCCCCAGTCCTGTTTTGCCTTGAAAACTATTGCAGGCAGAGCAAAAATCTCAAAAAGCCAAATACAAAAGGAGAATATGCTATTGCCTCATCTTTGATCATATTCCTGTCACTATCAGGAACTCAGAGATACTTCTTTTTTGAAACATCTCTATCTTTTGTTGAAGTTTTGGAGCTGAGAGTACCACTCAGCACTGCTGATGCCTCCTCTGCCCAGTGGGGCATGAAGACAGAAAGCTCAGAAGAAATGATCTGAAACTGAAGAACATGCTACTCCCTTTCTCTTCCTTGTGCAAAGACATCACATTTATACCAATTTTATATCCAGCAAAATCCTCCCCTGCTTGTAAAAGTGAAACAGAAGTAGTTTGCTTTGCTGCAAACATTATGTTCATGGCAAAGTTTCAGGGGGTGATGTAGCTAATCTTGAGATTTGCTAATAAACACCACAGGAATAAGCACGAAGTCTTCAGCATGGGCTGGCTGCATGCACACAGTGGCCTGGGTTGCTAAGGAGACAGGCTGTCACCTTTTGTTTTAGTTGTAATTTCATCACAATTTCATGCCTGGTCATACTGCTGTAGGTTGAGAAGCATTCAGACATCAGACAGAGAAACAGAAAGTGTGATGGTAGTTGTCAACATTAATTGTGCTGAGGGTCACACTGGTACAGAATGAGGAGATGGGGAATTCACAGGTCCGGAAAAAATGGAACATAAACAGATCAGTCACACTAAGTGGAGGAAATTTAGAGAAGTCAGTGCCTAGGCATTCTGTGTGCCCTATAGCTTGTACAGAAACACACCAATTCACAAAGATACACAAGATGATTCACACCCTGATAAGAAAACTTCATATTCAAGGATTTCTGCTTGTTCTGAAATCAGTACAAATACTTCTCTGAACTTCAGCAAGCCCAGTAGTAGATCAAAGGTGGATTTAAAAGAAGGAAAACAGGTAATACAGAGAACGACCTATTATTTGGACAGTAGACATAGTGACTTGTGCAGAGAGAGGAAGCTATACATATATTTAAGTGATGCAAAATACAACAAACCCTTTTAAGTTTACCCAGAATTATTAGAAGTGAACTTACTTTCCCTTTGCCTGAGTATCTACAGCGCCTGTACAAAGCAGAGCTGCAAGCACACGCTCAGAGCAGCAGTGCAGACGCGCTACCTGCAGACGGGCGCTGCACAACGAGCGCTGCTGGCGCCCCGCGGGAAGCAGCCCGAGTTAGCGAGGTGCTGCTGCCGGGGTGAGGCGGGGCCGCGCTCGGCTGACGGAGCCAAATAAGCGGCTTAAGGGGTGTGTGAGCACTGCTGAAAAGCACCGCGCATGGAAAATGAACGTGGCACAAAGTTGTTACCCTTGCTGCAAGGAAAACGAGATTGCAGGCTGTGCCACTCAAGTGAAATAAACCAAATGAACTTCTGGGCTCCGTCTAACACTATGCAACTCAACTTCATTTGTGTACATTGGCAATATAATATTAAATATTCTTCTAATTCTTACGCACCAAAACCAAAATAGTCTTTCGTGATAGCATTTAACATCAGTCAGCCAAACAGAATTAGCCAAACCATAGTGATACTTTATATCTCTCCATCACTTCCTCTTTCCCTCTTTTCCTTCCACTCTTCAAGCACATTCATATAATTTAAAAAAAGAAATTTTGTGATTGAAATTGGTTCCATATTCCCACATTTTCTTATTTGGATTTCAGTTCCTTATTTTGTACCATCATAGAAATTTTTCCATGGTATATCAGAAAATTATTACATTATTATAAATGTTACCCAAATAAGTAGTAAATAATATTTAAAATAAGTCTTACAAGTAATTATCACAATTAATATTGATTCATTGTTAATTAATTATATGTCAAGTAGTCAAATTTTAACAGCTGTGAGTAATCAATTTTTATTTTTAACTCACCCAAGGGAAATATTCCTGAGACCATTAGACTACTCTGCCAACAGGCTACTTTTGTAGGGGAGCATAATACCTTTTATTGGACCAAATGATTCAGCAAGGAAAACCAGACAGGCTTTCAAGCACACAAATCTTGCTTTTATACCATGAGACCATCACAAACTCAAACCTGCTCATAATAATATAATTGACACATTTTGCTTCAGACTCACTAATTTACTCCTGAGGAGTAAGTATATATACTACACACCTCACACAGATTTTTAAATGGTCTTTCACAAAGAAAGCAAAAACTAAGAGCCAACTCCAGCCTCCTAAGTAAACACATTTCATGTAGGCAAGTCAGTGCACACCCACGTGGTATTGAACTGATTTTCTCTGATGTTTTGGGCTTGTTGTTTTGATTTGTCTTTTAAATCTTTAAACACCCTACATGAAAGCTTTACAACCCCTCCATAGCTGTTAAAACAAAACAGAACCAACTCCTCCGCAACCCTTCACAACACTACAGCTACATCCTCAACGTTACTGGCAATGTTCCCTGAGGTTTCCTCCAGCTGCCATGTACTTTTCAACTCCTTCCTGCCATGCAAGCCCAGGTGGAGGTCAGCTCTCCTGGAGACAAAGGAGGAGGTGATGCATTCTGCCAGACCCTGCTTTTGAGGGAGAGCTTGCTGGTGCTGCCCCACTGCGCTCTCTGCCTCTCTTGTATGTAATGTCCTTTAAAGTTTCAAACCTCTCTACGCCAATTCAGCTTTCTAAATCCACCGCTTTCGTTCTGGAGTTTAAGCAACTTCAGTGTAACTCCTTACTACAGCAGTTTGTTAAAGCTTTGGTTGAGAGTCACAGAAAAAGAAGAAAGCAGGGGAAAACCAGGACAGAAATGGCAGTTTCCTTAATATCTTTACAGAAATAAAAAATCTGTATTCACAAAAAGAAATCTTTTTAAAAAATCATGTCAGCTCTCAGAAGGTGGCATATCAGAGTCACAGGCATTTCAGTCATGTGCAGCCATTTAGAAACTTAATTCTACCCCACATTCTGCCACTGACCTGCTGGGAGTTCTTAAGCAAATCACTTCCATGTCCCTCAGTTCTCCCATGCAGCCTTGCCCTAACTATTTAGAGCAATTGGTCCCACTCTTCCCCCCATGCCTTCCCACACTTACACTTCAGCAGTTCCTCTCTGGCATGCCTATCCCTAGTTCCACATGAACCACAGCGCTGCACTCAAACCCAGTGCTGCATTTCAAGAGGACAGCTAATATTCCCTAAAAATAATTCCCAGTACACTGCAGTGTCCCAGCACCTTAACCTTCTGAAAAACAGGATGTAATTTCATAATGTATGTCAAGTGGGACATTATTTCCACCCTAGGCTTAATATAGTATCACCTATGTGACAAATTATTTAATGCTACTTATCTTTAACATTTATTTATTGTATTTATTATTTTTACCCCTTAAATGCATTCAAATATTTCACTGCTAATTAACCATGATGCCAGATATACACAAGTTCTATAAAAGCAGCAGCAGGTTTGTCTAGTCCATCTGTAAAGGATTTTTCTAAAGACAGTTGTTTGGGGGGGGAGGGTGGGGTTGCAAATTATCCCTTCAATCTTTTCTCATTTACTGTAATTTACAAGGTAAAAAGACTATAAAACTGAAAAACTGTAATAAGAGCTAATTTAATAACCTGTCTCTTATCATTAGCTGTAAGATAATTGTTACTATACTTTCATAGAAGATGCTAAAATATTTTCAAAACTTTCCTTATTAGAGAAGGTATAATATTATTTATCACAAAACAAGCATACTTTTCCACTGTACAACTGTTTTCAAATGGCTTTCAGGCAGAAAAGTAAGTGTATATACATTTGGGAAATGTATATCCTATTTATACTAAGTGGTGGATTCCTACCGTACATTATAAATCAGCATGTACAAAATTCCTTGCTTAGCTGGCAATTAAAAGTATAGTGAAAATGTGCATATGTGAAAAGTTAATTTTAGCTGATTGACCTTGAATCTCATGATGTAAGCAAAGGGCTGGCAAACAGAATAGGTTGAAGATGAGACTATACTAAATTGTTTCACAGGAATGTATCGCTGTACTTGTTTAGAGTTAATTAAAAACATGAAAGAAAGATGGAGAGGGAATGGATTCAAACTGACAGAGAGAAGGTTTAGACTAGATCTTAAGAAAAAATTCTTTACTTTGAGGGTGGTGAGGCACTGGAACAGGTTGCTCACAGAAGCTGTGGATGCCCTGTCCCTGGAAGCATCTAAGGTCAGGTTGGCTGGGGCTCTGAGCAACCTGGTCGAGTGGAAGGTGTCCCTTCCCAGGGCAGGGGACTTGGAAATAGATCATCTTCAAGGTCCCTTCCAACCTAAACCTGTGATTCTATGATTCAATAAGACCAGGTTAGTGATGGGATTATCTCTTCTATGCTGTTTTCCCAATTCAGTATTTAACTACACATTAAATGTATTTACAATTAAATGATTTTTTTCCCAAATGCTAAGATCTGAATACAGCCCTTAGCATAATAAATATTGACTTCAGCAGAAAACTTGCTGTGAGGTTCTTGCAAAATTAATTTTTTTCCTTGTATATTTTTAAATTACATTAATGCAAGTTACTTGTTGGGGTGCTTTCTTACCAGCTAATTTTGTTAATTTTTCATTAGATTATGCAGAGACACAGCTTTGTACTGAAACAACGCAAATATTATTCATTGTTTCAGGATTAGACTTATTTCACACACACATGATCAGATTTAAAGTCTTAAAAGAATACAAAGGAACATTGGGAATAGAAAGACAATTTAAGCTAATCACCTACTGTTCTAACACTTTGGAAATTCATTCTCATCCTCAGATATACTGAATTTTACCCCAGGAGAATGCCTTGATTCAGTAGGAGAAAGGAAAACTGTGTCTGGGGCAGTCTTACTGATCATTACTTCCTCCTGGCAGGATGGTAACAAATATTCAAAACAAAGAGTTGAGACCGCTTTAAATAATACAGGGACATCTGAAATATCTCTGGAAAAGGAAAACAGACCCAATATTTTACCTCTGGTTAACTCATTATTACAGAATTCATATACCTTTACCACAATGTCACAGCCTTTCCTACTTATGTGTCATATGTCATATTTCAACACTAATACTTCAAAGGGTCAACTATGTTTTAATTATGTTCCTTTTAAAATATAAGTATACATTCACCAGAGTAATTTTTTTAGTGGTTATCAGTGAAATGTAACAGCGTATTCCCTGCAGTTTTACATTATCTTCAGCATCTCTCCAGTTCTTTCTGACTTCAAGTATCTTTGTCTATTTCCATTCTTAAAACTAAATTTGGGCCAAACATGTACATGTATCTGTACATGGAGCAGATAATTTTGAGTGTGGTCACATGGCATACATAGGACAACCAAGGGATCAGACCCAGCCAGCAGGAAGGGCCGGTCCTGCCTGATAAACCCCACCTCCTTTTATGGCCAGGTGACCCCCCTAGTGCATGAGGGCAAGGCTGTGGATGTTGTTTACCTGGACCTGATGGTCCTTTGACACAATCTCCTACAGCATACTGCTGGAAAAGCTGGCAGCACACATTTGGCTAGGGGCACTCCTCACTGGGTTAAGAACTGGCTGATAAGAACCCAGGCCAGGCCCAGAGAGTGCTGGTGAATGGTGCTGCATCCAGTGGCTGTCTGGTCACTAGCAGTGTCCTGCAGGAATCACAGCTGGGCCTAGTCCTGTTTAGCATCTTTACTGGTGATCTGGCTGAGGGGATTGAGCATGCAGTGCTACAGGCTGGGGGCAGAGTGGCTGCAAAGTGGCCCAGTGGGAAAGGACCTGGCAGTGCTGGTCAACAGCAGCTGAACACGAGCCAGGGTGTGCCCAGGAAGGCCAGTGGCCTCCTGGCCTGTGTCAGCAATAGTGTGGCCAGCAGGACCAGGGCAGTGACTGCCCCCTGTACTCAGCACTGGTGAGGTCACACCTCCAGTGCTGTGTCCAGTTCTGGGCCCCTCAGCTGAGGAAGGACATTGAGGTGCTGGAGGGTGTCTAGAGAAGGGCAACGAAGCTGGTGAAGGGTGTGGAGCACAAGTGCTGTGAGGAGAGGCTGAGGGAGCTGGGGGTGTTTAGCCTGGACAAGAGAAGACTCAGGGGGACCTTATTGCTCTCTACAACTCCCTGGAGGGAGGGTGCAGCCAGGTGGGGTCAGGCTCTTTTCCAAGGCAACATGAGCCAGGACAAGAGGTCATAGTCTTAAGCTGTGTCAGGGAAGGTTTAGGTTGGACATTAAGAAGAATTTCTTCACAGGAAAGGTGATTAAACATTGGAATGGACTGCCCAGGGAGGTGGTGGAGTCACTGTCCCTGGAGGTGTTTAAGGAAAGACTGAACGTGGCACTCAGTACCATGGTCTCGTTGACATGATGTTGGTCATAGGTTGGAGTCAATGATCTCAGAGGTCTTTTCCACCTAATTGACTCTGTGATTCTGTTCCTTTGTAATATTCTAACTGACCTTGTTTCAAGAGTCAAGTTTTCAGTTAGATCATGATAATCTAATCATATCTGTGGAAAAAGAAATCTGCAATCCTATTTGAACTAGGTTTTGTTCAGTTATGCACTGAAAGTTGAAAACTACATGTTAATGCTTAGAATCACAGATGTAAAGACAGTTCAGTACAAAAGCCTCAAATCTGATTCATCCTGCTAACATACAACACAATTTGTTTCAGCATAAAAGAAGCAGATTTTAGGTAACTTAAGTGTTTGGCAACTAGCAGCTTTAAACATACTAACATTATCCTGCCTTATTTATCTTTTATTGGTATGCTTGTATTCAGTGTTTCAGTTTCTGAAAGTCTACGTTTGTAAGCATGAAACAATATTAAGCTAAAAAACAACTACTCATTTTCAGTGAGTCTAAAGCTGCTCTCAAACTGACTTATCCTTGTCACGTTCCTTCGTTGCTTCCTCACAGCGTAATTTTCACCTGTATTTTCACTTTTCAGCAAAATTTTTGTTAATCACAAGGTCTTCTCAAAACAAGTGCTCAAGGACAGATCTTTTTTGTCCTGATTCTGCTAAACAAGCCTCAGAGTCACCAAAAAAAAAGGAGCCAAGATGCTTGAGTCACTCAAAAATGTTCAGCTGCTGCTTTGAGTGCTGCCAGTAAGAACACTGAGTTGAACACCTTCCTTATGCCACCCTCAGTCATTGCTATTTTCCTATGAACTTTTGCTATTTCAAGTACCATGCCATATAATCCCTTTTATATGTTTTGCAACCTTAATCTTAAAATATGGTTTTCTTCATTTTTCAGACTGTTCCTGGCCCAGGCTGATCTAGTGATTCCAGTTTCCAGTGTATTTGTCTCCTGCTTAAGTCTAGTTACTCCTATTTGTCAGCTGAAACATCCTGTATCATTCTTCTCTGGGTTTTATTTTCCTGGGGTTTATACTGGAAAATACTTCCTGTCAGCTTTATTCTACTCTGAAACACTGCTGCAGTCTCTTCCTCCAAGGCAAGCTTTTTCATCTCCCCTCTTCACTCCCCCTTCAGATTAAATCCATCTTTCTCACTGCCAGATGAGGTCCCATGATTGCCTTATGCATTGACCAAGGTACCCATGTTCCACATGTAGATAGTTAAAAGTCCGATTAAAAAATCGGTCTTCATGCTTTCTATTTCTCTGATTAGTAACATTTCATTCCTGTTCAGTTATTTTATGCAAATGCGTGCAAAAAACCTGAGTTAAGTGCCTTTCTAGTGTTTACTGATCTCACCACAGTCTCACCTAGAAAACACTCTTCCTGTTACTCAAGCACACCTTTTCATCTTACAGTCTCCTAACCTTCCGTCTTTCACATAAAAAACTGGGTGTATATTTTAAAAATACCAGGAAGATCTCCCCAGAAATAAAGTAAATTGCATCTTGCACATGACTTGAAACCTGCCATTTATATGAGCAACTGCAGTGACTTAAAAGAAGCATGTTATGCAACCTGTCATTTAAAAGCCATTCCAACAACAGCATAATGGATATCTCAGCACCTTACAGCTGTTCTGCAGACTGGTACACCTATGAAGCCTGGCACATCTCACACTCACACAGGCATATAAATGTGATATGGGTTACTGTGTTTATGTACTGGGTTGGCTCTTTCAACAGATCTTTTCAAAACAGTAAGTATTCAAAGCTACTCCTGTTCCTGTTTGATGTGCTATGTACATAACACACCTTGGTTACACATGTGTTGTATTTCTAGGCCAAAATTTTTTAGATCAAAAGATCTGCTTATCTCTTTGGCTTTTTGCCATGAGAATAAATATTTTCAACCCAGAAGGGAAAATAAATTTGGTATGATTACTGCCGTTGATGGCAATTATTCAAGCAAAACAGTACCATAAAAACAACCTATAATAATCCATGTTCAATAAAATCTTTCATAATATGTCCATTATTGTCTAGAGAAGTATTTTACAGAGGTCTCATTTTAGAAATGCCACCAACCAAGGTGATTCCATAAATAATGCTTGCACAGTGGTTTCTAAGGTATCTTGTGTCTCCTTTGTGACGTAAACTGGTTGTTATGGAGATGGTGAAATATCAACCATTCTTTGTGAGACTGTGCAAGATCAATTTTAGACCCATTACAGCAGCTTCTTTTCTCTGCTCAGCTATAATCAGCCTTCCTTAGCAACAAAAATAGATGCATAAAAAGTATGAAATGTTTTAAAACAGATGTTTGCACAAACTTTTAACTCTTTGACATACAGAAATAGACCTGTGTGCATTTGCAATGGATATAAATTCCAACCCAAATTCCCCAAGCTTCATATGGCTTTTAACAGAAAAGAGGCTTGTACTGTTACAAAGGCTGAACAACTTACAAATAAACAGACCTCTCCTTTTTCAATCCTTGTTTTTGAATTTCATAATCCACATCTTTCAGAAGTACTTTGTGACCTTAAAGCAGGGAGGGCAAAGATTGGTATCTTTCACCCCCAAGTTTAGTAAAGTACAAATGGGACTTTTATTCAACAATGTGTTAAAACTTGTTAGAGCTTCATGAAATAGAAGGCAAAGGGTTATGTCTGGGTAGTAGTATGTAAAAATAGGGTCTAACATACTTAAATATGGGCTAACCTACCTGTATATTATTTCTCTCCAGTTTTTAATCTATGTTAGCCCATGTGTCTAAGTTTAAAAGTCCCCAGTCAATGATAAAGGTTAAAGGACACATAGGTCAGTCAGGGTTTTGCAGTGTGCAAGACTATAGCAAGACTGGAAAGAAGGAATTCCTCCTGCTCCCCCCAGTCCGTATTGACATCACAGACGAGCATCCCAAAACATACAATATTTAACTGGAAAGTCATAACATTGTCAGGACCCTCAGTTATTTGTATATTTGCTGTACTTTTACAGAAACACTACAGAGAAGAAAATAATTAGAAATCCATTTTGTATACTCTAATAGTATACTATTTTTACTGAACAGATGACAAGATGTACAGCAGAAACACAACCATAAGGGAGGGAAGAAAAGATCCCCTCCTACTATGGGGAAGTGGCAACAAGGTGTGTATTGCAATGAATGGAGACAACCCAGACAGGCACATTTGCCTACCTCAGGTGCCATCCAAAAGGGGGTTCCCACTGAGGTGTTTCTACGCAGCCGTGTGCTGGTGAGCTGGGCTGAAACACCTGCAACAAAACAGATCAGAGACACTTGGCTTCAAATTCATTGTCATTCCGGTTAAATTTATTTCAATATCTGGAAAACAAAACCCAAATCTGTGAGTACAGTTGAAGAATGCCTGGCCAAGGTAGGTGCAAATTATTTGTTTGATTAATTCCATCTTGCTGTTTTCTTTGGAGCTTCCGAGAGTTTTGGGGATTTTTTTGTGAATCACTCTCAGTTTGAAGCACTTTCATTCAAACTCAAAAATTCCATTGTCAAATAAATTTCCCTGATTTCTTTCTCCTGTTTTCATAAGTATAAATGGGAACTACTAAAATTGAACTGAATCTGAACTTCTGTTTCAGAAATTTACTGCCCAAACATCACTGGCCAGAAATTTGTTCACTAGCATACTTGCAGAGGCTCCTGTTCAACAAAGCACTTATGCACTTGCTTAAATCTTTTCCTAATGAGAAAAGCTCAGAAGCTCAAGCTCACACTGCAGCTTGTACTTAGGGAATTAAGCACATACTTAAGACAAAACATTAGCTTCAGAGCTTTGCTGATTGGAGTTGGACTACTGAAGCACAACTGAAAAAAACCAAAAGAATTAACCAGAGTGCAATGAAATGATATTAACAAATCAGAATGAACTTTGACAGCAAATCTTCTGTGCTCTGGTCAACATATAGTTGAATGAGTTCAGTTCAGTAGCATTCCAATGAGGTGCCACAAAGCCAATATTGACTTAGAAATGTATTTTGCTTTAAATTTTTTTAAAAACAAAAGCTACAGTGGTTTGCTCTTTCAGCATTAACCAGAGACAAAAATGAGCAGAAACGCATGTAATACACATTGACAGCTGCCAATAATTTAAAAAATGAGATTTGTAAGTTAAATTATTTGATTTCTGAATCCAATATTCAATTCTATATTTGTTTTTAATTTTTCAGTGTAATTGCAAGTCTTCAATGGTTTCCTGAGTACCGCTGTGAAACAGTTAATGGCTAGGACATAGAACAAACCTCTGCCCATTTCACTGTGATCTCTCTTCAGCCAGCTTAATTCATAGCTGCTATCTAGGGATTTTCCAAAACAGTGCAGAATACCAAAGAACTGGGAGAGGGAGAGCATGAGCATAAGTGAATGACAAGTTGCAGACATTTTGGGTCAATTTACTGTGACCATCGTTTATTCAAATATATTATGCTGTCGACAGCAATTGAGGGAAGAAATGTGTGTTACATGGAAAAAATAAGCTGTAAAGTCATACAGCAAAGGAAAGAAAAGTCTCAATTAAAGATACCTGTGTAACCCTCTCTGTGACCTAATATCCATATGTACAGCCTTCAATATGAAGCAGCATTTTTTTTCATCAAGATTCTGTCTCATTCTCTGGACTGAATGGATAGCATACACTGAATACTTCATAATTTAATTTTTTTAGCTCCACTGTTTTGAATTCTCATGACTTATTTAATATATCCAATCCTATACTAAATTTAAAATTATTATTTTCTTTTTCTTTTGGTCTATTTCCTTCCTCACTCATCAAACAACAAATCTGCTTAACATTCCCACAAAATGGCAGAGGATTATTAGTTCCAGGGATTAACCTAAAAATATCCAAAGCATCCACTGTGTTTGGGTACTTAATCTGAGATCTTTTGGTTTTCAGGCACTCCACATGCCTCAAGTAGAGCTACAATAGATCTCAGCTGCAGTTCAAGAACACACAGTTCTTCTGCAAAGGAAGACAAGATGTTTCAAACTGGCTATTAGGAAAATGAGGAACAGAGTTTGATGTAAGTGACCCTCCAGCATCACAGGGAAACACAGGCAGAAGCAAGAATAATCTCCAATTTGATGCCATTCAACTGTCTCAACTGCAAGCCCTTCTCTTCCTGAACTCCTTGCAATTTCACTATTTATCTTCCACCTTCTGCAAAAAATGAGACAAAACAGTTCTACAAACAATATCACCTGTGACTCAGTCCTAAATGATTCCCAGAGACTCTTCTGTGGCTACAGCAGTAGATGAGACAGGAAAAACAGCAACTTAATAAAAGCTTGGCGCCTGATGCTTCTTTAGTCAGAAAACCCACAGATATGTGGGCATTTCTTGGCATTTCCTAACTGCTAAGCAGTAGGGAACACTCGAGATTTTAGTCTCATTTTTTCTGAGCCTGTCATATTTGTTGTGATTTTCTAGTGCTATTGTCGTGACTTAAAAGTAGAAGAAAACCCCTGAAATGTAAATGTGGAATCAGAGAGACCCACGGGACACCAGAGAGACACTGAGTCCCAGTTTCATTGAATGTGCCATTTGGGGTTGCAGCACACTGATCTGTCTTTAAGGCCTTTAATATATCTGACAAAAACATTTTGCTTTGGGGAGAAAAGCCAACTTTTCCCATAATGGAGTAAAAACAAAGATCAGACTGCCAAAATTCCCCCAAATGAGAAGGGATCTTCCTCTCTTGTACTAGGTCAGGGTCTCACTCCAAGTTTTGCTTCAGGTCATATGTTTCTCCTGGTACTATTTGCATTCCTGCGTTTAGAATTCAAGATAATGAATTTCTGTCCCTAGAAGGTACTAAGCAGACTCCTATGTGCCACCCTACTTTAGCATCTTCAATATATATGTGTGTTAAATTTATAATACCATGACACCATCAGTACACAATTTTCTTTCCACTGCATAAAATTAATATTTTAGAATTTTTAAAAAATTTTATTATTTGCAGATTATTTTGACATACCATTTTACCCTACTCTTATTTTGCAAACATTTTTCTTTACCTTCATGCACTGCTAAACAAACATATAACACTCTTTTCAATGGCAATTACCTTATGCATTACGTGGTTTCATTAATAAATCATATTACTAATAATCTGCTTCTGTTACCTTTAATAAAGTTGTCCACTCCCTTGCATACATATCTGAGGGACTAAAGCATTTATTTATTTTTCTGAGTGCATGTTCAAAGGGAAAAAAATTGAACTGACTTTAAATCTATTGCCAAGTCCCTTTCTATCATCCTTCCTCCCTTTCTCCCTCTTATTTCTTATGATGTTTCCAGACTGGCAATGTGCAAATCTAAGAGCAATAATCACAAATTAAATGGATGTTGGGTTTTGGACCCAAGGGACTATTTTACCTTCTGCTCAGAGGGGAAAAAATATGCTTAAGGCTATCAAAAGCTATTTCAGAAATAATGTTTCCTTTTTATATGCAAAAGATAGAATATCTAAATTTAAATTAGGAGGACAACTGCCCTGAACTGACATTTCTTCTGAAATGCAAAAGAGCTTTGTAAATAAAATGGTCCCTTCAGAACTTTCAAAAATTATTAAATTAAGTTTAAGCTTTTAAAAATTAAAACTCTATTACTGATTTTTAGTTAGAATTTTTACTCTTGCTGTAATCAGGTTACTTTTGCATTTTTCCTTATTCAAATAATTCTGAGTATGCTTCTGAAAAAGTCTCTCGCTATGACATTCTGCCTTCCCGGGGGAAGGCAAACAGATGCCTTTGGCTAAACTGCATCTATCAAGAAAACAAAGGGGAAGTGGTCATTACCAAAGTCAACGAGCTTGACTCCACCTTCTGTTGTCAGGAGAATGTTGTTCCCTTTCACATCCCGATGAATGATCCGGTTATTGTGTAAATGCTGAAGGCCCTATATACCAGCAGTAACAAAAATAAGTTTACTCCCTTATTTAAAAACCATTACCCTACTATTAAGGAATGTAATGAAGAAAATCTGCACATACTCTACAGAAACACCTGTCCAGGGGGTTCCATGCCTTTATACAACCCCTGCTGCTGTAATAGCCCATGTAGTATTGTTAACATTACCATACTTTATAAATGGAAAATATATGTATGCCATG
This sequence comes from Orthonyx spaldingii, assembly GCA_013397795.1. NCBI lineage: Eukaryota > Metazoa > Chordata > Aves > Passeriformes > Orthonychidae > Orthonyx > Orthonyx spaldingii. The sequence goes on from VZTJ01001437.1 coordinate 593,869, forward strand.
AGTAAATTGCACCCTCTGCTGTCATTACAAGCCCAATGAACATCCTTACCAAGAGAGCACCATATAAGATGTATGAGATTATAGCTTCATCCAACCTTTGGCCACACTTCAGCAGGCCTTTGACAAGCTCCGTGACAGAACCTCCATTGCACAGCTGCAAAGGGGGGAGTTGTGAGGAGGGCAAAAAAGCAAGACAAGTCCTCAGTTACTCAGTATACTTATTTAGGCTACCATGCAAAACTGTGCTACAACACAAGTCTGGGAAAAACAGAACTCATTTTATTAGTGATGCTAATAATAAATCACAGCAGCCTGAGTGAGGGAAGTGAAAATTGAAAATTACTAAGTGCAATTTATAGAATGCAACTAAAAAGATAAAAATATTATGAACAGGACTGCATTTCAGTGTTAAAAGAGGATTTATAAATCCAGTTTACATTATTTGAGTATTTTCACAACAATACATGCATTGTCTTTTTGAAAAAATCCTTTTGTGCAAAAGCCAGACAAAAGATTTACGCTCTTGATAACTGAGAAGCAACAAATTAGTAATTTTAAACTTTCACTCCATCAATGCACTTGATGGCAGGCAATATAAGAGACAGAAGCCATATTTCTATACTCAGATTTGATGCCATGTGCTGTCAAAAACAGAGAATCATGCTAATCCAGAAAAGCAGCTTCTTGCAAACATTTTCTCCTAATGGCTGCTAAATATCAAAAGAGGAGAAAAAGTAAAATTAGAATCTTTGTAAATATGCTGTCATCCACACCTTAAGTTTACTGTCCATGCCATTCTAAGCAAGTATTGATACCTATCCTTTATCCTCTCTTTTCTTTTATTACCTTGATATTCACAATTGTTTGACACACACAAACAACAAAAAAAAAAAAAAAAAGAAGAGAGAGAGAGAGAGAGATAATTGACTGCCTTTCTTTCACTGAGTTTTCTTCTCTGTGCCTGTTTTTGTGGCCAGCACCCTTACCAATGCTTCTGCCAAAGAACCACATGTATTTCAACACAAGTTCATTTTACATTATCAGTTTAAAATACCACAGCAGAAATCAAGAGGATAGTACAAAGTTATATAAACTCTTTAGATTTGCATCTTTCAAACAGCTTTTATGAACTGTGTATCAGTTCAACCACTAATTTCTGTTATACGCTAATATTTTCCTTAAGCTATTACTAACTTTCCCTTGTATCAAAAAAATTTCACTAGACTAAAAGTTTTCGTTCGTGGAAAGGACCTTGAAGCAAAATTTCATAACTTAAAACATTGATAAGTTCTGTAGGAATTTGACTATTTTTTAATTCGTTAGTAGGGAATTTTTTCTTATCTTTAATAAATTTGTGGGAGCATTCAGGTCAATATCAACCTTCAAATGTATTTACATGAAAGTGCATGTTTTTCTTTCCATGGGTAACCATTTGCTGACAAGTCATTAAGTCAAAGTTTTCTTTTTATTGCTTTCATTGCGTTAAATGTTTTGTTTAGACAGACAATACGAAACTTATCTCTAGCCCGCAAATAAAATATATAAAAGTTTGCCCTAACTTCAAAAAAACCCCAAGCTGGTTGTGACTGAAAAATAATACAGACTGACAGCTGTTTGGTAGGACATGTTAAATGAATGACTGACTAAACAATATATCCCACAAACACTACTGCAGCTGTCTGTGACACTAGTCTTGACACTCAGCAAAGAGCTAGAACAAAATGAATTTGAAAACTTCATTACCACTTCACACCTAATGGTAATACTTTAAAAGGTGGACAGATGCACATTTAAGTGGAAAAGTAGAGAAGTTTGCTTTACAGTTGTCCAAGACTTGCAGCATCATAAAAATACTTAAGGTGTCCACTGCTGCCACCCTTCCTCATCACAAGCATTTATCAAAGTAAGGTCCTGCTTGTAGTGAGCAAACATGGCAAAACTGTGCCTAAAGGAAAAAATCCACCTTTTTATTACAAATTTTGGAAGTCCCACATCACATGAACGTATTTCATCAAAGACTCAGGGATCAAAGTCTGAATACTTTGTATACTCCCTTTAACTGAAAATGTGTCATTAATTGATAATATCACAAGATACTGCTGTGCATGCATAAATCTGCTGTAAATTCCAAGGCAAGGAATAGTTTGGGTTGTCTGGTAAATTTTTCCATATAAGGAAAATACTTTTTTTTATAATGTCAAAAATTTCTTCCAGACTTTGGATTATGTGCACCAAAAACCACCTGAAATGCACATACTTAATTGATAAAGTTTACACACACAACTTGCTCAAATTCTACATTCCATTTTATTACATAGAGTATATGATGATTTTGCTCTATAAAATTCTGTCACTTGGCACTTGATAGATCTTTAGAGACAAGACTCTTTTATTAAAAAAGAAAACACATAGCAAACCAAGCCCAAACTCAACACAAAGCAAGCATGCATACAAAAAAACCAACTCCAAATCAAAAATACTAAGGTCTGTTTTTAACAGTTACTCACATTTAAGAGAAAACACATCCAAAAGTTTTCATTCCAGCTACATACTGCTCCAGTACATAGAAGTTAGATGGTTTGTTGGCATTCCACAACTTGTAGTGGAAATAAATATTCCCTATTCTGATTCTAGTCATCATTCAAGAACAGGGAGTGGAATTTCTAAAACAATCAATAATTAAAAAGTGAATCCTAGCTTTTACCAATCTAGTTATGAGAGAAAGGTAGGTTTGAATGGTTTGTTACTGCTCCTCAGAGCAGTAACTGCTTGTGCAGAGTTCTGTATCAATTAAGCCTAGAAATTCTCATTTTACAACCACCTTTGGCAGTCACTTAACTGGAAACAAGACCACCAAAATACATTTGACATTGTAAGAATACCGACTGCCACTGAACAAGAAGAGTTAATAGAAGGCAGTTTGTGTCTAGATTTCCAACAACAACCAGCCCCTCGTTTAAAATTACAATAAAACAGAACTTTTCCATTACACTTTCTCTGTTCACTTTTGCAGTAGGCAGCTTATTTGTTAACTACCCTCCCATGTCACTACTTCACCATCTTTTGCATTCCCCTCAATTGCCTGAGTCCCCCAAAAGTTTAGATAAATATCTTTTCTAATGTTTCCTCTAACAAGAAAAAAGAAAGGATCTGCTTGTTTTGGAGGCAGAATGTAGCAATTCAAACATAAATTAAATGCAAGACCATTCCCTATTAAACAAATTTTTTAGTTTGGATGTGATTTTCAATAGTAGGCTACCACACATCATCTATCAGAAAATTATGAAAGCCTGTGACTCTTTCAGCAATAACAAACAAAAACCCAACCAGACTTGCTAAGGTAAGGTGTAATATCATCAAAACATTTTTACCTCAAGTACTAGCCAGAGCTGTCCTCCCACATATTGATCTGCTTTGTAAAACATCCCATAAAATCTAACAACATTAGGATGATTGGGAAGAAACTGCAAAATATTATATTCAGCTTCAATTTCTTCATCTACATCCTAAATAAAAAACACAAACATACAGAACATATAAAGACAGTGACTCCCAATAAAGCAAGAACAAACTCTCATGGATAAAAAGAATGATTTTTAATTAGTTTGTACTTTTAAACAGTTTTATGTTAATGCAGCTGAAACGACACTATACCGGACATTCAATGCACACAGAATTGCACCACTTGTGCTCTTCTTACATACAAAAAAGTGAAGCCTGTGTAAATCAAGCAGTTGTTCTTCAAGAATTCTTTCAGTGCATGACATACTTAACAAGAAAATAAAAAATTATACTTAACTCTGCTCAGTTGTCTAAGCAAGAAATTTACACGTGTATGACTCTTAACCTGTTTTAAATCATGCATGTTTTTAACATGCGAGCTAAATGTAAATACATGAACCTCTGACTTATTTTTTATGTGGTCATCAGATAGGACTAAACGGAGAACAATTTCATAAAACTTCAAAGGGGCCATCAATAAAACCAAATATATTCTTATGACAAAAGACATACACCAGAAACAATGAAAGAGACATAAAACTACCATCCATGAAATAAGAAAAGGTTACTAGGTATTTGTTAATGAAAGAATTCTGTGACAATTACAAAACACTGTTTATAGCAGCACACAGGTCACAACTCAGAACAGTGCTTAATAGCTGAAACTTTCCTCATTTCACCACAGACTTGACTATTAGAAAATTTAAGGTTGTGCCTTCCTCAGATTTATACAAGAGAAAACCATGATGAATTTCAGTAGTGGGTGATGTCAGAAAAATAACATTTTTAGTAAATATTTTAGCCCAGCTGTCATGATCAAACTCCAGCTTGATCCAGCCTGAACAGCTACCAGTCAAATTTTCCGTTGAAAACTAGGGCCTTGGTTCTCATGGGAAGCTAGGCATTTAATACCCACTAAAACCAGAGCTGGCACAGAAATACTTCTGAGGATCTGGGATGTGCTCTTCTCTTTTTATCTTAACTCACACTTATTGCCTCACACTATTATCTGCTTATAAAAGGTGACTCGAAAATATCCTAAAGTTCCCAGTGTTTCCATGACGGGGAAAAGTAATTCTTTTAGGGAGTACACAGAATAAAACAAGAACATTAAGGTTAACAGCATCTTGTATCTTCCCTGCTACAGTAGGCCCTATGAGGAATGCCTCCGTGCCTTGTCATAATTTGCATGCTCCAAGCAAAGATAACTAAATTTGTAGCAGAAGAATTACACAGACCTAAAATAGAAACTAGGCAAATGCTGTCCACAAATAAGATAATGAAATTCTAAACTGTGTCGTTCAGTTGCTGGTACTAAATTCCTTCTGTTAATGCATTCTGTTAAAACTGTTCCGTCCTGGATGTTCTCAATATCTTACACATTCGATTTACATTTCACCTCTGAGAATTCTTTTAAATTAACATTGAAGTTACAGTTTAATATTTTTTACTTACACTGACAGGATCCAGAATCTTTACTGCTGCCAAGCTTCCATCTTTCTTATTAGCAACCTTATAGACTTTACCATAAGTGCCTTTCCCAATAGTCTCTATAATTTCCCAGGTATCTGAGGGATCGGCTAATGATTCTAGTCCAATCATACTGGAATTATATTGAAACAATCCATACAATGGCTTCCTGGAAAATAAAGCAGACATAGATACAGTGGGAAGCCCTAAGTAACTCTGTACTAGAGAAGTCATCTTATGATAAAGAAATAAAATATTGCCCTAATTTAAGAGGCAATACAGACAGAATCACAAACGAGGACCAGACAGAAATGTAAGATCACTCAATGGAAAGAATGGAAAGAAAACTCTGGAGATCACTTCTCTTTCCTTACTTTAGTGTATTATTTGATTCAAACATTGCCCCATATGCAGCACCATTCTAAGCACATCTAAACACAAGTTCTGGCAAAATCTACCCTCCCCACTACTGCACATTCTTTTAATGGACATTTTACACAAATGAATTAACACAGCTCATGAAATTTCTGGAGCTTTAAAAAGCCATATCAGGGTTTTTACATAAATTTGTGTAATGCTCCCTAGAGATTGGCAGACAGGTATTCAGTAGGTATAGCCTCGTTATATCTCATATATATATACAACAGGGCTACATATAACTAACAGAACTTAAGACTGGGATGGCTGGTATCAAAAAATACAAGACAACTTGAAAATAGACAACAGGTACATCACTGGGGTGATCCATCACTGTTGAGACGTTTCTCAACAATTGCACTTGTCTCTCTCTCTGTATGCCAGTCAGAGTGTGTAAGGGTCTGTTACACTGGCTGAACACTCCCAGAAGATCTCCAGGTCTGGGGACTTGTTTCCCCAAACACTCCTGAGTGGATCCTGCAGCAAAATAGATCTCTGCAGCCTATGCAAAGGGCTCCTTCCCACCCTAGAATTACATACATGGTGAGTTCTGGTGATTAGGAAAATGACAATCTATTTTAGGATTTCATTTAAAGTACCTAGAAGATACATCTTGTCCCTGATCTGGAATTACAGAAAGATGAAGTTTAAGATGGGATTAACTTAACCTTCCTATATTAATCATTAGTAGGGAAGCTCACTGGTTGATGGTTTCCCTAAGAAAGAAAATTATTTGCCCATTTGTTGGCTGTCAGTAAGTGTATTAACTATCTGTATGCTTAACCATGAGATATAAAGTTCAAGTGTGTCCGATCATAAGAGTGTGATTGTGATAAAAGCAATTGAAGACAACACCATCACTGACTGCAAAAGTTCCTGATTTTTGGAGATGGATCAACAAGCACCTAAAACATACACTTAAACTTTAAGGTTTGAGCCATTTCTTTCTAAACATAGCTGATATCCACAAATCTGCCTGAAAGAATTTTAAAAACTTGCTGTCTTACCTCTTCACCATTTCTAGGATCAGCAACTACTAGAGAAAACCTCTATTTCCCTTCTTGGTAAAACTGTATTTGCACCAAAGCTGGTACTACATAATGTATGAAATTGCTTTGGTCTCTCCACCAAAAGAAGGCAAAGGAGGAAAAAAAAAGCGGGAGTCAATATCATTTATCTGTTATGGGCCAATAATGTAAGTAATTAGGACAGTTTCTCCATAGTTGATCCAATACAGCATGCTGCAAATAAAGAACAGTATTCTGAACACATATACTTAGTACATCAACAGAGAAGCAGGTCAGCTGAAAGACTTCTCTGAAACCAGTGAACAGACTGTACTACATGCACTGAAACAGCAGCCACAGATATGGAGCTCCTGATAAGCCAACCTTAAAAACAAGGTTTGCTTGCAGGGTGGGGGTGGTGGAGAATACAAACACGGGAACAGTTGCACCTCTCAAAAAAACCCCAACACAACAATGTATTGAACACATGGTTTTAATGTTTTACGTGAAATGCTACAGACATTCATGTGAAAAGAAACAGGAGAATAGAGTGGAAATATCTTTGATACAACCTTACAAAGAAAACAAAGACATACTGATATTTAGTTCTCTATAACAACTACCCTATCACATAGATTTGCCAGAAAATGATGCATGGCACACTTTGTACCAACATAATATTATGATGTATCCCTCCAAGCAGCTGTTGTGGATAAATACATCTTTCCTTGAAAAAAATAAAAAAATCTGATGTCATTGCCTGCTCTTGTTCTGAGTACTATAATCCTTAAAATGGTAATCCAAATTTCCAAAACACATTAACATTTCTTTATACCAGAAGACAATGCTGGCAAAATAAAATCTAATGCAAAATTTTTATAGATGGAGTCATGATGGAGGAATGAAGAAAATTTTTAGTGAGCATTTTTGGGCCTTGTGATAACATGGCAGCATTTAGAGATAGCATATTTATGCATTACGTGGAATCAGATGTGAAATATGTACCATAAACCTCTTCTGTTTAAACTGAAACAGCCTCTTCTTGAACTCAAGCAACACCTATCTAAATGAGGTTCTATACCTGTCATCAGTAAAAGTGCCTTTTGCCTCTATGACATTATTGCATTCCTACAATAGAAGTGAGTATTTTACCGGACAAAAAAAAATCAAAAGAACAGTATTTGCTATTCTCTTCAATAAGATAAAATCTGAATTCAAAAAACCTTAAACCACCACAAAATGTAAACATTTTGAGGAAAGGCTGAAGTTGTAAAGTGAGTTTGTGCTTTTCTTTTTCTGTTTTCCTGATTTGTTGAGCTTATTGAGAAAATAAAACATCCTCATTTTAACAAAGGCTGCCATTCACTTTTTATTTATACAGTGAAAAGTTATGTATGAACACAACCACTTTGGCAACAATCACACATTCAGATCTTAGCACTAAAATACTGCAGCTGAAATTTATTTAGGAAGAAATTTCTCCTTTTAGTCCCCCCATATCAGGCCTCACACATCTCTGGGCTTTGAAATGATGTACAGAGAGTGGCTTCTAGCTGTAAAAAACTTAGCAACACCGTCCCCAGAGGAATCCTCAGCATATTAGAGACCTACCAATTACAAGTATTTCTGCCATCAGTTGGAGAAAACTTCTGAGTGGTTAAATCTGTTCCTTGTAGGCAAACAAAATAGCCCACACCAGATGCTGAAAAATTACACTTTGGCAATTAACTCTACTGGATAGGGAACATATTACACAAAGCTATTTGGGACTGCACATGTTGATGTAATTTGAGGCATGACTATATGCCATCAACAAGCCCCTAGCACTCTACCCTGTTTTGCATAGTTGGGAAAAGACAGAACGAAAGCACAAGTAAGGACAACATGATGGAGTCTAGTCAAGCTGCTCTGAGGCTGGAATAGGGACAAACAGCATGATTTTTTTCTTTTAAGCAGACATAATAACTTAAAATAAATCTTGAAAAAGTTGAGCAACCAAGACAAACAACAGGGTAAGACAAATATTTATTAACAGGCTTCAGCCACTGACACTTTCTTTCTTCTATCCATGAAAAAAAGATATTCACCATCAAAGTAAATTTCGTGATTCTCTCATGACACCTGACTTCTTCTATTTTGTAAACCTTTACCATCAGAACAAATTAAATCAGTCCAGGCATGACAGACTAACTTAAATGGTAGCCATACAAATGTGCAAGGAACATTTTTCTACTTTAAAAGAAAATATTTCTCTCTAAGATCAACATTAGAATCAACGACTGCATATTACCATTCCTGAACAATATCCCCATGATAAACAGACCACATGTATTATGCATATAAGATATAAGATACCATAAAAGATCTATAGGTTACGGACAGTGCACAAACCAATTTTCCATTTGTGAACCATAGCCTTTCAATTTTATTCCATGGCTCTAAACAGCCTCAGAAAAGCCACCTGGAAAAATACCTGGTGTCCCAGAAGTTCTACTGTGATATTCACCTAGGTTGTGAAAACAAAACAAAAAAATCCAAACTCTATATAAAACATGCAGATTTTGTGAATGAAATAATTACATCTGGAATAAAACCAGCAACTTTTTCTCACGAATTTATTATCACAGCTCTCTTTCTCAAAAACTATAGGAACAAAAGGGACTTGTAAGTCAGAGAAATAGCTTTACAATAGTTTTACTTTCACTACCACTTCACTCACAACAGTGATTCTCTTCTGCATTTCAACATACACCCTCTTCTAGCTTACAGCAAGATGGATCATCTGTAGAGATTTTAGCATTAGAGCCTCACTTCAGCCGGGTGCTTTCTAACAATCGTGATACACAGTACTGGACACTTTTCAGTTCTCTTATAGCTGGTAGGGACATGATAGCAATACCAGCCAATACTAGTGAAAGTAGTGAAAATAGATTCCATACAAATAATTCATGGACAGGGCTCCTTTTTTGCATTGTTCCATTTGTCTTAGCCCGCTTGCCTCTCTCATGAAACAGCTGCACTTCTGGCATTTACAAATACTGTGGACGAGTAAGAGTGACATATTCAAAAGTAAATTATTTCACTATTTATAGGGAACTCAGTATTGGTCCCACACTAGATTATAACTCCTTGATAGAAGAAATCAGAAGGTAAAGTTGACATTATCAGCTATGGCCTCACCTTGCCATGACAGACCCTATTCTGCTGGCTAGTAGTGGCCACACACAGACAGCTACCTCAGAAGCAATTGTTAGAGGAATTAATGAACCAACAAAAGGCACAAGAAAATCAATAGTCAGAACAGCTTCCTCTGCTACTCTCCTCCTGCTGTTTCTTACTGGCTAGATTAAAACAAAGAGGCTGTCAATATCTGGAAATGAAGCATACAAAAAAAAAAATCTATCAAGACACCATCCTATAACTGTTCTCGGACTCAGAAAAGAGACTTCAGAATGTGCTGTGGATAGTTCTTTTTGGGATAAAAGTCAGTGATGGAAGAAGATGAAGGAGAAGGATAAAAGCATGTTCAAAAGCTATTATTGATGCTATACAACTTACAAACAAAAAAGGAATCATACTTGAGCTGATCACATATTTTCACTAGGCAAACATAAGGGACAAAACAGGACAACCAGGAATAGAACTGCTGTTATTTATAGATGAAAGGTAGATCTCTGAGAACACTCCAGCTAAATTCAGTTCACAAAACAAATCTTGCTTGAATATACAAACCATGAAATCAACTTGGGGTGTTCAGAATTGGAAACAGAGAGGACACAAGCGGGAAACATGTTCTCCCTTTCCACTTGTTCTAAGTTAAACTTTTAAAAGTTATTATTTGTGCTTACATATGTTCTGTTTGTCTACACAAAGTCCTTTAAATTCAGGAATGTGCTTTTTTTTTTTTTTTTTCTTTTGCTTCCTTTTCTTTTGCTTCCTAGGGATGGACTAGATACTCTAAGCTTTTGGACTTCCAGTATGAGCAACAGGGCCAGAACTGAGTGATAACCAGTGGCAGTGGATTGGTCTGGATGCCAGCTCTGATGAAAGCACTGTGATTATTTGCTCCCTTGTCTTGTCTGTGCTTCCAGTTCATCACAGTATGCATCAAAACCACATTCCTAGTATCAACTATAATGAACTGACCACAAAACCAGTTACTGACATCATGGCACAGAAACCTAAATGTCGCCTACTTCTCTAGAAATAAAGAGAACAAAGAACTTGATTTTTGAACACTTTAGTCAAATGATTAAAATTTCATGCCACCACTCCTAAAACAGTTGTGAACTGAAGGCACTTGGAAGAGCATAACCTTAACTCAGATTCTTGGATCAAATATTTGAATCTAAACCAGAAAATTCTCCTTTAATATCCTGGAAAATGTATGGTAGGAAGGATGTATGTGCCTAGACCAGACAATCCAGTACATGTTTTCGTTTAGATTCACTGCATCATCATGTGTTGCATTACAGATGTTTGTAAGTAAACTCTTATTGGACCCTTATAAGAACAACATTAACCTTTGTCCAATTATGTTTGATGAATTTTGTATTGTCCATATGAATCAAACTCCTCGGGGTGAATACATCATCCTGATCAGCCAGTTCCATAAACAAACAGATCCAGGATGCATGAAGGCAAAGTACAGCTTGGCCTCTGACCAGCTCCCCTGCAGTCTTCTAATTGGGTGTGCATGTGTCAGATCAGGAGGCACTGCTGACTCCACTGCTGAGTCACAGTTATTGTACTCCAGAACTATCTAGCACCTCATCCTGTGACTCCTAAGTAAGTGCCAGAACACTCTTGATGAACTTCCATCTTTCACAGGGTCCAGGTAACATTGCATCTTGGATCCTACATAACTGCATCTCCTATAGAAGTCAGATTTCTTCTGCTTCCCAGAAATTAATTCTGAACTTGCTTCCCTCTTACCACAGACCCACAGCTTCATGTCATCTGCATGTGAATACAACAGTCACACCAGTTTGCTTCACCTCAAGACATTTTCTAGATGAATGGTACTTGCAAGCACTGTAGTACTGGTCTTAAACAGATCTGCTTAACATGCACAGAATGGGGTCATGCACTTTAAGATAAATCAAACACTGCCTCAATCTACTGCAGAACCAAGAACAGAACAAGCGAGGACTGGAATTTTCTAGAGTAGGAAGGTCTTAAAGGTGAGGGTAAAGTCTGGTCACTCCATCTTTTTTACTGTAAATATTCCTTAATACTTCAGAAAGTTTCTTGGGTGCTTTGATTCTTCTATCTAATTTTCACTGATGTCAATGGTATTATATTAACAATCCAATCTCCTTCTGTTAGAATTAACCAATCCCATTCATTTCCATAGAATTTTATAGATAGAATATGTTTTATTCTGGTCTCCATAGTTGAATTTCTTTAATTGAATATGCACAACAGCTGAAATCTTACTGGAATGAAAAGATTTGTAAACAGGAATTCACAAAACTAAGAAAGCTAAAAAGCAACTTGTTTGATGAAGTCACACTAATGAATTTGATCAATCTGCATCTTTTACCCAAGATACCATCATGATAACTTAGATTCTTTCTTTTCTCTGATATCTCGAAAAGTATCTGCAGTAGCTGGCACTGTTAGCATACAGATAAAACAACCAAACCAGAACGTATCAAGAACAAAATTCAACCTATACCACCCCTCAGAGGGGACTGTGTTTATGGTTGATTCCTCTAGCCTGACAAAGATTTTTATGAAAACTGTAGGACTGTCTTTATTTGGGGGACTTCTACTTCTCTGTCAACTCCGGATACAATCTTCTGTATGAAAGGATTTTCTTACACAACTTCAAGACTGTTTTATTAAGGTTCAACATAAATATCTTAACATCACTGTTGACGTTGAAAGTTAAGCAAAAAAATGGTCAAAGCAGATGCAGACTGCATAATTCACAGAGATGACTAGTGCAGCAAATCTGCACTTCTTGCCAATATGCAAAAAAATATATTTCTTTTGCTTTCACTAAATTATAAAAATGTATTATTAATGGAAAATGACACAAGGTTTTCAGGTAGGCATGGTGTATTTCAGAAACTAACTGGGACTAACGCAGAAAATTGTATTCAGTAATGAAAGACTGACTATTTTGCTGAGAATCAAATTATTGCAAAACATCACTTGCTGCACATGGTAAACCAAGTATTTTTGAGAGTCATCTTATCCTATGAGGTAAAGAGCACCTTGCTACTAAAACAGAAATCAACAAAACTTCTATTGAAGTTTTGTGTACCACTGAAAATAAAGCCCCTGATCATTCAAATGGAGCTATAATACATTTCATTTATTTGACTGCTAATTAATCAGTTCCATATCTTCAACTCTAAGAACCAAATGCTGAATAAAATTATGTACCTAGTCAGTTACCATGATTAATTATTAAATTAGTTAAACATTATTAAGCAGAAATTATTTTCCAAGACCAGATCTAAATATCTGAAAGTCAGTTAAGAAGAACAACTCAAACAATAGGTTCTGATCAGTGACATTCTTACTGCACAAATGCTATTTATGTTAGCTATTTAAATAGAATTCCAACAAGCAACATACACTAAACCAGTTACAAACGACTAACAGCTAACACATCAGTTTCACCTCAGGCTGTGAACTCAGCACTAAAGTGAAGCTTATAATCCCATGAGCCCACTCAGTTATAAACTGCAGGTGGCAAATCAGGTGACTACCAGGTACACTCCCCATGTGTGAAAAATCAATACCTGAGAGGGTTTTCTCTGCCTCCTTTGGTAGCAATTTAACAGGGGAAACAAAATGCATGTGTTAGTGCTAAAATGGAAGGATGAAGGGCTGCAACAGAATGACGACTGACAGACCAAAACCGGGCTCTTCACTGCAGTCTTTATCAGAAAGTCTGACGTGCTTTGTGTACGGATGAGGAAAATGAAATTTAAGACAGATGTAGGATAAATTTCAGAAGAAAATAACTGCAACCTTACATTAGTGACCTATTTTCTGAAACCAGCTTATCTTATATTGGATTTCTGCCCCACTAAGCGTATCAGAATTCTTCAGCACCAAGACAGCTTCCTCACAGGGAGTGCTTGTATCAGCCAGTGCTGCACAGAACTGTGTGTTCTGTGTACTGGTTCTCATGCCCAGCATTACAACAGTAGTGTGTGTACTGTGTGTTAGCTTAAGATGCTGTCGTGAAGCTACGAATAAATTGGTTCAATCCTAGAAGCTTCGCTTCATTAACGCTAAAGATCATTGTGACACTAATTGATACTGAGCTTGATCTATTTATCAAGTCTTTTACAAGCAGGAGCTGAAGAAGTAAAGCCACTTCGTCATTCACAGAGAGTGAGCAACAACTACTTAATATTTTGAAGGGATCGTCCTATTGTTTCACAATATACCTTAATTGTATAATGTAATCAATCATAATTCATCACCATAATTCTCCAGTATTTATTTTACAGCAGTTTTATTCTAATGAGGATTTTTAATAAGAAGATATATTCTCTTTTATCCATAAGAAAAATAATACACTGTTAATCATGATACAAAGAATCTCTCTTAGTGCTGACAATGACTCTTGCTTAAGATGAAGCATTTTCATCAGTGAGCTAGTTGTTATGCATTACCAGCATGTGTGCAGTAGCCTAGCGTGACACCAATTTGCATAATTTCTCTCCTCTAACAGGCTTCAAAAATAATAATAGGCATATGAGATAGAATCCACTGATTTTAAACTTCTTTCAGTAGCTATCTTCAAGGAGCAGTTATCAAAAGAACCTCTAAAGAATTAAGTTTAATAAATTATAAATGTATTATTTAGGTTATGCTTTCTGGGCCTATTGCCATCTAAGTTGAATTCTGTAACAAAGAGTAAGGCAAAACCACAAGCAATTGGCTTGACATCTTCCCAGACAAGAGGCAGGACTGGAAGGGAGACTAAGCAAGTTTGCAGATGATACAAAACTGGGAGGAGCTGCTGACTCCCTCAAAGGCCGGGAGGCCCTGCAGAGAGACCCCAACAAATCAGAGGGCTGGGCAACCACCAACCATAAGGAAGTTCAATAAGGGAAGGTGTCGGATTCTGCACCTGGGATGGGGCAACCCTGGATGTACAGACAGACTGGGGAATGAGGTGCTGGAGAGCAGCTGGTCCATGGCAAGTTGAATGTGAGCCAGCAGTGCCTCAGCAGCCAGGAGGACCAAGCGTGTCCTGGGGGCATCAGGCCCAGCATCACCAGCCAGGCAAGGGAGGGGGTTGTCCCACTCTGCTCTGCGCTGGGGTGGCCTCAACTCCAGTCCTGTGTGCAGTTCTGGGAAACACAGTGTAAGGTGTTAAACATTAGACAGCACCTAAGGAGGACAATGAAGATGGTGCAGGGCCCTGAGGGGGAGCCGTGTGAGGAGTGGCTGAGGTCACTTGGTCTTTCAGCCTTTCAGGAGAAGAGGAGACTGACGGGAGACCTCACTGCAGTTACAACTTCCTCGTGAGGAGAAGAGGAGGGGCAGCACTGCTCTCTTCTCTGTGATGACCAGTGACAGGACCCGAGGGAATGGCCTGGAGTTGTGTCAGGGGAGGTTTAGGCTGGATATCAGGAAAATGTTCTTCACTCAGAGGGTGGTTGGGCACTGGAACAGCCCCAGGGAAGTGCTCACAGCACCAAACCCGACGGAGTTTAAGAAGCCTTTGGACAATGCTCTCAGGCACACGGTGTGATTCTTGGGCATGCTGCTCCAGAGGGCCAGGAGTTGGACTTTATGATCCTTGTGGGTCCCTTCCAACTCAGCATATTCTGAGATTCTGTGACTGTCTAGAAGTGGCTGGACAACGTCAATATCCACTGCTGCTCACAATGAACTTGAAAATCAGTTAGGGTTTGGGGGTACAGATAAAAAAAGGAGAGATAGTGATAAATACAGAAGCTGCTCAGGACTGTTATACCTGTGTTACACTTGTATGTTATTTAATAATGCCTTAATCTGCAGAGAGTAACAAAAATAACTTTTTTTTTTGGCTGATCTGAACCCAAAAGAGACCTTACCATTTGTTAATATTTACAGAGAGCAAGAAGAACAATGTGTTAGCAAACTGATACGACTACTGGTGGACCTTTTCTTATCTTCTTGGCTTACGCATTTCTACATTGTGAATAGGAAACAATATTGCTGCAGTATTCTGATTCTCTCAGATATTCACCCAGTAAAATGTCTGGCATTATAAATCTGAAGAGTAATTTAGACCTTGGTCCACTTTACTACACATTCTGATATATGGTCATCAATAAGAAAGATCTGATTTATCTTTATCACACAAGGGAAGATGCCATAAAGTCTACACAATTGACATTTAGGCCTAATGTCCACTAATACAAAAACAGATCACCAAAATATCCAGCTATCCCATTAAGTGAAAAGATACAAGCACCCCAGTAGAAACAATAGATGCCAATACTGACAAGAGCAAAAATTCTCAGAGCTTGCTCCTGTCAGCTATTTCGTATTGAGAAGCACTGATCAATTTCAATTTCTACTGATTCAGAGGATTTGAAGGAGATTAACACCTCCAACAGCTGTGATCTTGAAGAGAAACAATTTAATAACAACAACAAAATTGCCCATGAACTTTCAGAACAGAATTTAAACACAGAATAAAGTACCAAACTGGCCTTTCTCCCAGATTAACTCTTGGGCTGCTGCAGATGGTCTAGACGAAACTTAAGAGAATGCCTGAACTTAATTTACAAAGAGAAAATATGACAGGTAAGAATGCTGTATCACACACTGGGTACAGTAACTACGACCTGGAATAGTCAGCCTTTAGCAGTTCATTAGCAGCTATTCAGTTTTCTTTTCTATATATTGTTCAGTTTATGGAACAGTTCTGTGTTCAATACTGTGGGGTTTCAGAACTCAAAAGACAAAAACATTTTGTGATACCATTTGAAAAAACAGAGAGAACAGATAAAATAGTTGTATGTCACCACCAGCAGCTCTGAGTTGAGATATCAGTTAAGGTACACTAAAAGTAGATTAGATTGCACAGACAATATGAAACAGGATCTACTGTATTAAATTTTTTAAAATGCTTCACCTTCAGCCATTATGTTCTATCACTTCATACGACCGTGGGTCATTTCCCCTTTAGTAAGGATACCCTTTGCAAACAGTCCCAGCTCCTGACCTACTGTTTAAGCAGAGAGTACCTGCTAAAAGAACAACGTCTGAAGCACAATAAAAGCATGACGAGCAAAACAGAAACTGACATTATCCATTCAAGAAGGATATCTTTATATGGTTTGAGTGATGTGGTATAATTAGCATGCTCCCTTTACAAGATAGCATTACAAATAGAGTCTACATTTCAAACACAATCCCAGGAGTTTGGAGAACTCAAGAGCTACTCTTGACTAAAATTCACCTCCTGTATTGCAGAAATCATATTTTATATATGCTTCAGGTTCTATTTACAAACTGGACAAACTAGTACCTTTCAACAGTAATACCTTGTATTGAAATGTGTCTCCTACACAGACATTCCAAGCTACAACTCTCTAAACATTACAGCAATGTCCCACTTGCAAGAGCCCTCTCAGAAATCTCATCAGCTGTTGCCAGGTAACAGTGCAGAGGCAGCCCCATGGTTTGCTGTAAGAGTCCCTTGAAGGTCAAAGCATGTACATTTTGGCTTCTCTCTCACACACGTGACTTTGTGGACTATCCCAGACAGCCACAGAGGCAGGCTGGCAGCTTGTTCTCCCGTGCCTTGAAACCCCCTCTCAGCTCCACAGCAAGGGTATTTTTAAAGATATGTGTGAGCTGAACTAAATATATGCACAGACTTAACGAGGTTTCTGAAAACCCCGTTACTTTAGCTATTGCAAGGAACATAAATAAACAGTAAAACCAACAGACATCTTGTTTTGACTTCACTGTCTCAGCTTCTTGACATCTCAAACTCTTTCAGCTTCTCACTACCACCAGGAGTCCCCAGTCTCTTCTTTCAAGCTTGTGACATTTAGTCTGAAACACATTTGCTCTTCTTTTCTAAGTCACTCCTCCTGATCTCTGCAGCATGCCGCTTTTTTGGGGAAAGAGAGGCTGATTTTCCTTCAAAATGGCTGATAAGAATCCCTCTCCTTTAATCTTCTAACCTGCCTTGCTAGGTCATTCCTCTTCAAACACTCTCTGTGACCAAAATTTCCCACTGAAGCCTAGCCTCCCACTTTAAGTTTAGAGTTTGATAATTGATTTGTCACACTGAGTATTCAATCCTGTATTTAATACCACTCAGTCATCAAAATTTAATTCTTCCTCTTTGTTAGCTGTTGGCAGGTGCAAAGTTTATTTCAACCAATCTACAGAAGCAGAACAGATAAGACAAATAAAACCACATTCAAAATGGTGTTTGTAGTCTGATAGATTTACACAAAAACCTTCCCAATGCCAAACAGAAATTACATATTGTATACAGATTCCTTGAATTGTCCCAGCTGTCAATATACCTTTATTATATGTACATTTCTGTAAACAGGCTTCCCCCCATCACTACTCTTCACATAATGGAAGGTTTGTTACCCAGCTTAGAAAAGCAATGGTTGCAGCAACAAGATACTCACTTGAGGGTGTTCCAGCAAAAACAATATATTGTGCTGCGTTTTTGGAAATTGCTATCTCTGATTTATATCCTTGTGGTATCAATTGTACAAAGGTAATTCTCTATAATGAATTATTTATTTCCTGTTGTAATAGACATCTGAGATAGTCATAAATATTTACATGTTCAGTTAATTCACTAATGAAAACTGAAGTAATTCTGAAGTGGGATGTTATCTCATGATGACCTAACAATCTGCTCAACTCTTACATTAGTGAAGACAACCACCGTATCGAAGCAACAGGAGGTGGAAGAAACCTACTCCTGAAACCATGGTACAGCAATGGGCTAAGGCATCAAGACAGAGAAAAGTGAGAATTCTTTTCTGGGATACACACAGAAATATTCTATCTCTGTTTCTGAATTTGTAAAATGTGTGGTAACATCCTCTAATCTTACTCCCTTGCAAACCCTGGCCTTCTCACTAGCATTCCAGAGAGATTCCTCTTCAACAATGGAAATATCCCTTCTGAGACAATGAGTTATTGGTTTGTGCATTGACCTGTGCAATTCCACTATCTTTACAGCATCTAAGAAATATTTTGGGCTGCCGGCTGCCTCAAAGTAGTTCAGTACCACCTATGGATTGCAAGTCTACAGGCACAAATTCCTTCAAATCAGTTGGCTGTACTGATATCAGCGTGCACCTAAATCAGGTCAAGGTAAACAGCTAGAAAAAGGGCTTGTTTACTGCATTCATAGTAAGACAATGTGTTTACCAAGGTTTGTAAAGTATAAAGAGAACAGAAATTTTTTTTAATCCATTTAGACTCAGAGCATCCCTGAAAGGTCTTACCTAATAAACTCACAGCTCTTTTTCAGCCCATATCCCCCTTCCATCCCTGTCTCTGGGGCAATTGACCTTTGTCTGCACCTCTAAAACACAAACTACGAGTCGTTTATCTAAGAAGGCAGTAATCTATTCCTCCATCAAACAATTGCTTTCCACCTTCTGGAGAGACTGACTGCTTTAGGTCTCATGTGAAAAGTCTCACCTAACCTGTAACCTACTTGATTATTCACATTTGGCTCAACTTTTCACAATCTATTAGTCCGTTGTGAAGCATAACATCAGCTAGAAAATGGCAAACCTCAGGAAAAACAAGCCTCTCTAAATGGTAACATTTACTTTTTATATATTTGTCATGTAAATTCACAACCATCCTTTAAGCAGACACATAAATGGGATCAAGATGTGTCTCATAGTTAAATGAGTCTTTTAACAGAAGCTGCATGTGATAATAATGAATGTTGCTGAAGTCAGATAGTGGTTTAGCATACAATCCTATTTTTGAAGTATGCTGTAACAAAGCATTTCCAAGGTAAGACGACAGAGCCCTTGCCTAATTCAATCCAGAACACAGGGGAAACATTACTCTCATGAGTTTGGCAGCAAAGGTACTCCTGCAAACATTAGGAAATAACATTACAGACTACATATGTTGCTTTCCTCTCATCACTACTGACAAAGGTCAGCCACAAATGAATAATGATCTTGAAACTGCAAATTCACATCTTAGCTTTAGGGGGAAAAAAACCAACCCATCTTACAGAGACAGGTTAGGGAAAGCCATGTTCTGCTAGACTTGTTCTCTGAAAAATAACTCTTTCAAGGACCTCAAATCTACAGTGATTTCAGAAAGTATTCAGAGGCCTCCTGGACTCCAGGAATAAAAAGGGAGGAGAAAAAATGAGGAGATGTAAACCACAGTTCATTCTGTACCTTCAACTACTGACTGTCAGTGAAACAGGAAGAAAAATGTTTCAGATGACAGTCAGATTCTAAAGCAGTTGATGTATTTGCTAGTTCAGATGTAGAAAGGAAGTGCAGTGCAGGAAGTGCAGTGCAATGTCACAAAATCAGAAGCTATATGGTACTCCACATAAAAATGAAAGCCATTACAGGTTTGAGTTTCACTACATGTACAAAGAAAACACTTAAAAAATGTGACCGTCAAAAGATGAAGAGACAATCATGCAAGTTTAAAAGTTAAATAAGTCACTGGTAGAGAACTTAAGGAAAATACTGCAAAATCCAGAATGAATCCCTGACAAGGTAATTAGATTGTGTCAGCAACTGAAGTCATCCATGCCAGAATGACTCCATTCTTGAGTGGGCTGTACTCTGACATAATCAAGGTGTTCACGAACCCAAAACATTAGGAGAAACCAGACCTGCAGCAGACAGGCATGTGGGCTCTGACAGAAGCAAGATCAGCACGTAAAACTGCCTATCAACTACAACAATGAGCCCAGAATAACGCCCAACACAAGCAGCACCATGGATTACATTATTTTGCAAAATCTTGCAGTGTCAGGGCATTTACTTCTCTTGGAAGCTGCATTTAACCAAGGCTGTCGCCCTTGGTCCCTGTCCAGGCTATCCTGCAGCCATGGCTCTGCCTAAGCACCTACCCCACTCACGCAGACTCAAGCACTAACCCACGGACCCGATCTTAACAGACCCTGAGTCTGCCTTGTCCCTCCACACTGGCCTGGCAGTCACTGCACTGTCAGCTCCCTGCTGCCATCCCTGGGCCTGTCCCACGCCTGCCTGGGGTCCTGTCAGGGTCCCCACGCTCAGTGTGGCCACTGGCCCTGCTGCCTCACAGGCACCCACGGCTCCTGCCTCATCTGCCCTGGCAGGGCAGCCCAGCCCACGCTGCAGAGTGCTCACTGGGACTTTACTCAAGCCTTTTTTCTCCTAGCCTCCCTCACAACATGCAGAAGCTTGCACACTTTTCAAACCAAGGAGCAGCCAGACCTATAGATCTACAGATCCATGAGTGTTTACCAAGACAAAAAACCAGTGAGATCAAACAGCTTGATTAATACATGAGCCAGACAGATTTTCCTCATGATCACTATTCTCACCTTCTGAAAGGAAGACAAATGAAAATACACATGCTACAGCATTACCTGGTCATAACTCTTGGGGTTCACAGACTCTTAAACTAATGTTTAATGTGCATTTCTGAGGTTAACACCGTTTATATAGAAAACATTCATTGAAATAAAAAGCAATGTAGTGTGGAACTTGTTATGCAAATATTTTAAGGCAAGAAAACTCCTTTTTGTATTTTTTTTTTTCTTTTCCTCCTTCACACAGAGAATTTGAGGCCATACGGACATTCTGTTCTTAGTTAAGTAATTATTTATACAACCAATATTTAATTACACAAAAAGCCCCACTGTAAGGTAGAACATTATTTCAGGGAGAGCTTTTAAAAAATCCTCTCTCCAAAAATCAATTTTAAAATTTAATATTTTCTTCCTTCTATTAAATAAACAGCTTCTGCAAAATTCTGGCAATTCATTATGTATTATTTAACAAAATTAGTCTTTGTCACAAATAATAAAATGATTCTGATTTGTATGTGTCTGGAATTCATGCAAGAGTAAGACCAAGTTTGAATGCTAACAAAGTATTCTTCTGCCTAATGAAATATTCATATTCATTTGTCATCAAGACTTGAATAAGAAGGAATATATCCTTCTCACTTCTGTCAGTAAAGGACTGGCAAAGATCTTTCCTTCTTTTAATTCTGAATGTCTTCTGAACCACTCCTAATAATTTTCTTTTCCTGTACAATACAGTACAAGAGATATTTAAAATTTACTTACAAAGATGACTCCATATTTCAGGTAGACAACATTTATATACTTGCACCATCCAAAACTTACGTAAGTTTTCCCCATTAAAACTTGACACTACTACTATGCTTTCCCCATCTCTCCAGATGTATCATTAAGACCAGAAAAATCAGATTAAATAAAGAATGAAAGCTACACTACAGCATGTGGAGGAAAATACAAAAAAACATTAGACAGCTTTATCAAGAACCACACCTTGAGGAAATGGCATCATTGCAGCCTTCTTGTCCACAATATAGCCCTATAGGCTGAAATGCTGTTTTCTCTATTTCAGTTCTTGTGGAACTAATCAGATTGCAAAAGATATGCCCCTGGACACAGACTTTTACATGTGAAAAAATCACCCTAATTTAAGAAGGGGGAGGTGAGGTGCATATTCTTCACCACAACTGTTTACAGGGAAAGCATATTATCTTTGAAATGATAATATGAAATGTTAAGAGTGCCACAAAATGGCACTCTTAGGTGTTCCTTGTAGATGTTTCATCCCCAGTCTTTCACAGCCTGTCACAAAGAGCACTCGCCTTCCAGCTCAGACAGTGGATGATTTTCTATTCCAAAGGCCTTTGGGTGGATTGGTCAAAAGGTGTTTTGTTCACAGCACCCAGTTTGCTGCTATGAGGGAATGTGAAACCAAGCACATTTTCTCAGGAGTGCTGCTGAATTTCGTGACCTTCTCAGCTGAGCAACCTTAAGCCATTAGAAATCACCATACTACCATCTTTTGCCCACCTATTAAATCAGTTAATTTCTCTGTATTACAATATCTATTATTACAGTCACTCACCACAGTCTTTCACTCTTGAAACTGGAAAGAGGCTGAACTATCATTAGTGAGCAGCAAC
The DNA here is from genome assembly GCA_013397795.1 of Orthonyx spaldingii. Taxonomy (NCBI): domain Eukaryota; kingdom Metazoa; phylum Chordata; class Aves; order Passeriformes; family Orthonychidae; genus Orthonyx; species Orthonyx spaldingii. The sequence goes on from VZTJ01001437.1 coordinate 616,431, forward strand.
TTAGCCTTACATGAATCACCCACATATTCCTTTAGTTTACTGTTAGCTGACTTCTGCAGAGCCTCCAAGCCTTCTGCCAGCATATAAATTGCTTCTGGAGTGATGAAACAAACATCAGCAAGGGAGTTGCACTCACACCACTTTCCTACATTTTAGCAGCAGTTAGAGTCCAGTCACTTACTCTAACACCAGTCCTTCCTCTGCATTTGATTAGAGTATACACAGTTTTCAATACTGCAATCAGTTCAGTTTTGTAATGATTTTTCACTACGACAATGTCTTGCCACAAACATGAGGCATCATACCAGATATAGCTTATAAGCACATTCCTTATCTTTTGGCATATTCACAATGTTCATTACAAAACAATGTAAGATCAATAGATGAGAAATATCCTTTCAATTAAACTAATGAGAATTTTCCCCATAAACATAGTTGTAAATGATTTTTAACACTTTTCCAAAAGTACAAAAGAGAAAGTGATTTTTAAATACTATTAACTTTTGAAGATGTACTCTTTTTCCTTGAATTAATTTTTAATCACAGGAAATTTTTTGAATTATATACTATATTTACCGTACTTATCTCATAATCTCTCTTGGTTTGGCTCTCAGAACCATTAATTCAATGCTCCAGCTGCTACAGTTGCTCATACCACAGGTGACATTTATGTTAGGTTTGTTTCCTCAGAAGAAAATGTATTAAAAAAGGTAGTCTGACAGGTCTTTGTATCCATTTCACAGGCTAAACACAAGTTATAAAGATCATCCATGTAACTACTGACAGAAATTGTGAGAGAACAAGTGGAGACAACAAGATGTGCACAGAACATGTCCTCCTCTTTCAAGTGAATTGGAATTAATCATATCTATCATTCATCCCTCCAGCAGGTTTAAAATACAATGTAAAAAGTATACCAGGAGACATGAAAACTGCCCTCCTACTCCATATGTTTTACAACTTCTCCTGCTTTACGCACTCAGACTACGTTTATTTCCCATACATGCAAGAAAACTGCTATCAAAGACAATATTACATTCTTTCACATCAGAAATAAGGGTTTTAATATTTTTTTGTCTTTCAGAACAGATTTTATACCAATTCTGCAGAGTAAACAGAATGATGCATTAAATGGCTCAGTGACAAGCTGTATGGACATACTACAACGTGACAGGATTGTCCCATGGCAGAGAGGAGGTCAGTGAAGCCCAGTTACATTCAGACTGTCCAGTAACGTATTTAGACATCAGAAACCTGAAGAACCCTGAAGGAGAACAGCTTCTGCTCTCCCTATACCTCCAGGTTTTAATACTTTTTAAGGTATTAAAAAGAATGCAGTAACCGAGACAGGGAACTTTGCAACAATTTCTCCTTTTTCTAAATAAAAAACCTCACCTATATGGAATAACAGCTGTTTAAAATGGTTTTTTTTAAACAAATGCCTCAGTAAGATGACAGATTTTGCAAAATCTGCAGTGAGCTTCTAAGCATTTGCATGAAAATAATTTTCTACAACCAGCCAGAGTCTTGGTATGTTCAGAAGACTGACCTTCAGGCTGCCTTAATCCTACAGGCAACCTTTTCTTTGAAATATCACTGCACCACACTAAGCTACTTCTTCATTTCCATTTTTTCTTCTCCATAGTAATTCTTACTTTGTGTTAAAAATTTGTATATATTCTGTACATACTTACTAACAATAAAAAAAGGAGAGAGAGGAAGGGAGAGAGAGAGAGAGGAAGGGAGAGAGAGAGAGAAAGGAAGGGAGAGAGAGAGAGAAAGGAAGGGAGAGAGAGAGAGAAAGGAAGGGAGAGAGAGAGAGAAAGGAAGGGAGAGAGCGAGAGGAAGGAAGGGAGNGAGAGCGAGGAAGAGAGAGAGAGAGGAAGAGAGAGAGAGAGAGAGAGCGAGCGAGAGTTGCTGAAAACGCTTGTCCTGTCTGACTTTCAGGCCCAAATTAACCACAGTTCATTTCTACCCTTCAGTTTGTGCTAGGCTGGGTAACAGAGAATAGTAGAAGTAGGAAGACCATGGAAGAGATGAGAACTGTCAGGTGTTGGTGACCAAAGACTAACAGAACAAATTATTCTTGCAGCTGAACTACCATGAACCATTTCCGTCCTTCTGTCACATTTGCACAACACCTAAGCTGAGGGCAGAAGTAGCAGAGAACACTGCTAGAAATCAGGAAACTTTCCACCTGGAAGAGTCCAGTAAATTCTGCTTGTGCAGGGAAGTATTTATGAAACAAAACAATAGATGAGATTTTTCTTTTTCCAAGCAGTCAAACGTAAAGCCAAGATTCCCTTTGGGATCAGGACCACTGTTCTAGTTCTATACCTACCCAGGAAATCATAAAGAGTGGAGACAGCACTCTTTCAAACTGTTTTAAACAGTATTTTCTGTTGTTTCAGATTTCAGTGCCAGGAAAAAATATTCCTTTAATATTTCTGTATTTTCCTTTGTTGTCCACAAAAAAGTGCCAGAGATGCCTCTAACTTCTTATACCTATTTTTACATACAACACATAATTTCCATATGAATATCAAATCTCTATTGAGTCTCTGCCTTACAGCTGTACTTAAGCTGCCCACAGTAAAACAAGTGATCTCTCCCTCTGCAGGATACCTCCCCCACTGTAGGATATTATAAAGTCTTTACCAAAACATTTACAATATGCTGCTTATTAGTGACACAGAGTCCTCCTAAAAAACTGTTCTGCAAAAAACTCCTCTCTCCTCAAAGTCACAGGCAGAAAATAGCACACCTGGAACAAGGAGATGCAGGACTGCAGCTACAAAGCTCTATTTGGGACCTGCACACCGGGGTCCAAATGTAAGAAAGAGGAAAACGGCTGAGAAGGCAGCAAAGGTAAGGCACAACTGCATACAATGAGTTCAGTACAGCCTCCATCATAGAGCTGGAACTGTGTCAAGGACAGAGTCAAAGGTTTACTTGGTACTAGGACAATCTGATACACCTTGGGCTTAGGGCAGCCTTACCAGTAAAGGTGTCATCACTACACTCCACAAGATCCTCCACACAGTCCCCAAAACATTTATGTGTTCAAGTCATAAGGCATTTTGGAGAAGAAGCTGTGGCATATACTACAAATCACTGTGCATTCTACAGATATATCTACCTTGCAAAAACAGCTTTGTCAAGGACACAGGCATCTGCTGGCTAACAGGAGTCAAACCTTTTATACACATGGGTAACTGCATATCTCTGCAAAAATTGTGCTAATCTAACTGTATTTTGTCTTGCAAGGGTGAAGATCACCTTAGCGCGACAGTGCCAACTGTCTTGTCATTAGCTCCATGATCACGACGACTTCAAAAGAGCTGTTCTTGTTACTATTCACATACCTAATGCAAGAATTTTTCGGTTTTTTAAAAATGAGCTAAGGCTTACAATATTCAAATCCTTAGCTGGAAATTGTTACCTACAGCATTGATATTTTCAGTGAATTGATTTTTCATTTTAAAATTTTTGATAATGAAATCCCCTGGTTTCATTTCACAATGGGTTGACACTGACAGGGCCGTGAATCCTGATGAGAAAGAAAGCTACCATTATATTTTTTTGGCAAAGACCCCAAGCAGGAAAAGGTATACCATGAGTCAATTCTTCAGACAGGAGTTATAATGAAAGCAGTACAGGCTGCACTCTTCACAATCCATCCTTTCTTATTGTATCAAGGTTGTAAAAGCTTATTCCTGCTCCAATACTCTAGGCACTGCCCCACATCATAACTATCAACACTACAAACTCATAAGTCAAGACTAACAGCCTTTAAGGTATGGTTTATAACAATCAAGTTTTTGAAGGAAGCCAACAGGTAAGGCCTGTAGAAACTAAGCACTGAATTTTCTTTCAGAGGTGAGACTAAAGAGTTACCTAAAAAATATACCCAAGAATTTTATCAGTCCCAGAGATTTGCATTTCATCATGCCATGTACCACTCAGTTCAAAAGTCACTCTCCAGCAAGTAGTTTCTGAACAGCAGTAGGAGGAGAAGAGGCTGAAAAAGCCCAAAATCACAAGGACAGTTCTACCCTTAGGGAATGTTCATGAATGGAATTACACCTCTACTGCAACCTACGAAATATAGCTGTGCTGTTACAGAAATTTATGAAGACCACATTGCAAAGCAACAATTGTCAGTAACTGCTATATTTAATTACATTTTCTCCATAACTTTCACAGTGTTCTTGACATTAAGATGAAATCAGGAATCAGCTATTTTGCCTAGCTCAGTAGTTTAATTTCATTACATGAGAAAGTAAAAAAAAAGAAAAAGATTAATAAGTAGAGCTCCAAGCAGAGGAAAAGTCCCCAGCTACCAGCTGACATCTGCAAGACAATTATGACATGTTAGCAGAATGAGACAAGGATGTGTCTACTTTGTGGAAGGGAGTCAAAACAACACATTAAGTTTTTCTCCAGGGTGCTACAGATGAGGACATTTAAAAACTCTTTCTTACCTAATCCAGTTTGCTTCAGGACTTGCTGTGTTCTCATCTGTTGCAACAAGAAACAGAAAAAGCAAAAGCTTGACAGTCTTCAAGACACTTGAGATCTTTGGCATTTTTCCAGCTATTTCAAAGTAACAGGCTACCCAAGCTAACAGCTGTTACAAACCTGACTGCATTATAGTTCTATTCCAAAGCTGACTAACAACAAAAGTGAATAAGGTGAAAAACTAAAGGTTGTGTTCCTTACCTGACATAGCTCCTGTCAGCCATATGCTCAACTCAGCAAAAGCTACTGTCTCTCTGAGCAATAAACCTACAATAGGCAAAGGCTGAATTATTAACAAGAACATGAGGAGGCCTCAAAAGCACATGATGAATGAAACAGAAATACAAAGCTTTCGGTCTGATTTAGTTTGTAAAGGAAACTTAGCTCAGTTGGTCTATTTTGAACTCTAAATGGCATATGGAAAGAAGCAGGATGATGCTTTATTGCAGTGCAGGGGAATGGTGAACACAGTCCCTTAAACTGTCTGCATACCAGTCTCTCACAATGTAGAATTTAACTAAAATGGAAAAATCTGGTTTTTATTATATGGTTGTTGTATACATTCCCATTCCACTGGTCACCTCTCTTTTCACTCATTAACTGCTAATGTGCTTCCAACACTCTGGTTTGGCCTCCAGCTTTTTGTACCAAACCTTGCAGATGTGCTCTTCAAGCAACTTACAACTGCTCTGATACAGTCTCTAGGTTCATACTGTATTTCAGGTTTAAAATTGGGTCATCCAATTAACTTGGAATATGGCACAGCACAGCAGGAATGAAAGCTATAGATATCTGGGCAAAGGCTGGAACTTCTTTTACATAACATTGTGTCTTTTGATACTGCTGATAGCAACTAGAAAGTACCAACCAATATAAGAAACCTTGCCAGGATGAAAGGAGATATTGACACCCATTTCTCCTCTCTGGAGAGTATTTTCTAGTTCCTCTGTATTCTGTTCCGCAGAATTCTTACTATTACTTCCAATGCCATGAAGCAGGCACTAATGATTAGGACAGCATTCAGAAATATCTGTTCAGGCACTTCATACTGTTCCATCTAGATGTTAGGTTCCTAATTCTAAGGGTGGCAGACACAGGACTCAAATTTAAGTATTCAAATGTGAATATCCACATGGAAGTTGGACATTTAAAGTGACATTCACAACAATGAGAAAACAGGACCAGCACATGAAGCCTGGAGGGGAGCATCACTCGGGAAAAGTACATACCAGAAACTCTTTGTCTGCATGGTGCCTCTGGGAAACTGGGACCAAGAGATTTAACTTGCTTACTCAAATACCTCCCCTTACTTGGAATTCACCTTTCTTTCTTATACCTTAATCTCAACTCCCTCCAGGTTTGAATCTCAGGTAGCCAAAAGTAAAATGGTTGGTTCCCACCTTTAGACACAAAGGAAGATGGCCAATGAGTTCCTGAATTACAAGGATTAATATTAGTTCCAGGTAAATACAAGGCAGGAAGTATGTATTTATTAACAGAGATACTATCTGCTTTACAGAGTCAACCTTGCTATTTAATACATTATTTTCAGTCATTACACACAATGTGGCAATAGTAATTCAGCTCAGATTAAATACAAGCAGATTTTTTGTTTTCATCAAAATGCCACCTTAATAGACTGTTGAAGCTTTCAGCCATGAACACTGACCCCTCTGGAAATTATATCCCTTTCAAGTGTTTCAGATTGCTTACTATAGAAATCTCCAGGGGTTACAGCAAGCATTGCTCTGTGAATTGGAGGGGTAAATGAATCCCTTTTGTTTCTGCTGCACTAGTGACATGAGAATGAAGGAGATGAAATTTTCTTGTAAATCATGGAAAGTGTGTGTAAAGTGAGAAAGGTCGAAGCAAACCCAAAAAAAATGGTGTCCATGCAGAATATTAGACAAACAGCTGCTTGAATAGACTGACAGCAATAATTTTATGCCAGTATTTCATGTGGGCTGAACATATTCCACACTCCCCAGTGTCCTGAATGTACCTCTCTCCACAGTCAGTATGCTACCACGCTTCAGAAGATGAATTAATTTTCCTGAATTGTCTTCTATTTCATAAGAAATCTTGTAAAATTAGCTTAGTCCACTGTCTTCATACACGTAGTTCTGCAAATGTCTCCTTTTTCCACATACACTATCAGTACTCCCTCTCCACACAGCAGGGTAGAGGCCACGTCTGAGGAAGAAACAACCATGAAGGGTGGAGAAAAAGAGGAACCAGTCAGCAAGAAGCTACTGACATGACTTGTTCCTTACCAAGCAGCAGCAACGAATGAAAAATGTTGTACTTTCTCCCCCCTCACCACATGCCATTCCCACAGGCCAATTCTCAGCTGTGTTCAGCAGAGCTTTTCCCTACTGTGTAGCATTCACATGGAAAAGCTCAGTCTTGTACTGTCAGACATTTATCCCAGAGCAGTGTCATTCTAGCTACAGCCATATAGCTTTCCAGCTTTGGCAAAAGGAAAGCATGTATGGCCTTATACAATGCATTATTCAGAGGAATTCTCTTTCCCAGAGAGGGGAAAATTCCTCGCAGCAATTTTGCACAAATAAACAATAAAAGTTTCTCAAATTTTGCAGATTTCTGATGTGGCACTGTGTGTCCTCACTATTGATGTCACATGTTCAACTCCCAAAACAAGAGCTGTGAAGAGACATGAAAGATGCACGAAAAGCAGAACAAGCTGGGAAAGAACTAGCAGGAGATTGACTTCATGCATTTTATTTATCCATTTCCATTTCTACCTACAGAGCAGTTGCCCCACTGTCCACAAACAGAGGAATAGATGCTTCCGTCAGCTGCACACCAACCCCCCAAGTGACATCACCCTCAGTGTGCATTCTTCTGTCATTTTAGATTCTCCTAATGCAGCTCCCTTAACTTCTTCCTATCACCCCTCTCCGTTTTAGGAGCTACTTGGTTTTATCAAACAGCAGAGACATAATCCATCACAGCAAATGAGTTCTCATCTTTGATTCCTCAGGTTAGCACTATGAGGAATATGCCTCCATATTTTCACTTGTAATACAGGAGTCTTTGCTAAAAATGCCACTCCGAACTTGTGTCCTTGATGACTGCCAGCCCCACTGCAGCTTATTTATTCTGCTGCAGTATAGTTCAGTTTAAACTCATGAAAAGGAGTTAAACAGTAGCAACAAAAGAAAAATTCCTATTGAATGAAGTGCTGATTGTTCCTGCAGGTGCAGAGCATTCCCAACTTCCCTACAGAAATAAAGCCCAAGGCATCTTTCTGTTCCCTGGCCCTACATTACTGAAGTTCAGCCATAGCGCAGATTGGTAAAAAGTTTAGTTTTCACCTGTCCACTTATGCTCAGGGTTTGTATGAGGCTTTTTCCCCCCTTCTTCTTTTAACTGTTACTCATCCATAGGCTCTCCTCCCTTGTATTTCCATGGATCAGGACAGTTCACTTCTAGGGGTGGTAAGTTTGTAAAAACTAATGAAAGAGAAGCTACAGGCACAGAATGTATCTCACTAAGTGTGTTCAGATGACAACTTAAACCTAGGGCTAGGTTAAAAAAAACCCAAACAACAAAAACCACCAACCAAACCTTTAAGCAGAACAAAAGCAAACCATTACGATAACTTTCAGGATTTCAAACCCCCTTCCCATACACAAATGTTCTTTGATTACTCTTACAGCATCGCACAGTGCATCAGCACTTTATTCATTACTCCTCTCTTCCCCAGTTCTCGGTGGCCAGAAGGCTGGTAAGGACAGTAACTCATGTCTGTAACACAAAATGTTTCTCTTCCCCAGATGAGCCTGGACTCAGGAGTCCCTTGTTAGTGAGCCTCTCCAGGCATTAGCACAGCAAGAATCATTGTCTTTGTCCAATGAACTTTTTATTATGAAAGCATTTGGCAAAAACACTGCAAAACTGGTCCTGGAAGGTCTTAAAGCAACCAAATAGCCACTGCACTGCTTACTAACTCCCTCTTCTCCGTAGTTAGAAAGTCAATAATATAGACACAATATTTCTTCTAATCAAGGACTTTGGATGGTACTGGATAATTCACTTACTCTGCACATACACCAACAGGGCAGCACACAAGGCTGAGGAAGGAATCCCACAGTGGCCCCCTCTCCAAAGTGCACAAACATCGTGCTGCAGACAATTTTCCTACAGCTTCCGAACCATGGAACACCATGGAGCAGCACATAGCAGCACACAAGTTTGTATTTTCCCTGTTTCTGAAACAATCCATTTGCACTTCAACTGACTTTCCATTTTTAAAAGGGTCTGAAATGGCATTTACAAATCTAAATCCACCTTGACTCCTAGCCAGATTACTATATGAAAATCTTAGCCCAAGGGAAAAATAGTTCTGATTGGTTCAAGTCACATTTTTTATTGTTTGAATAAAACTTGGGTGAATTCTATTTTTACTTTGTGCTAAAATGTCAATAATTAACACCAACTTGGATTAACATTTGAAGGATTAAAGTATATAAAGTTAGACTATTAACTGCATTACAGTTTGAATTTGACATTAAGAATGAGCTGGACTTCAATTTGGGAATATAAACAGGGTCTTGAAAAACGACTCTATGTATTTTCAGAACACATTCTACAAGACTCCACAGTAGGTTAAGATACAATTTACTGCTTTTGACAGAAAAAAACTCAGTAACTGCATCTAACTTGCTGACAGTGACCTCTATTACTGTACATCATGCTAACTGAAATTTCTGTACAAGAACATAGTTTCCCACCTAATAATTTCAGAAAACCTCAAAACACCGATTCTTGGTTTTCAGTGCAATGAAACTGAAATTTCAGAGTGCGGCTTTTGAAGGGGCAAACGAAGTGAGAAAACCAAGCTTTTAAAAAAAGAAAACTAAAAATCTTTTTGTATTCACAAAAATAAACGCACCACTTCAGAAAAATAAATAGGAAGACATTTTAAGTTAGTCTTATCTCAATTTGCGTGCAGCATTGTCTATGGATAACAGTACCTTTCTTTTCTTTTGCTAATAATTGCACACCTGTATGTAGCCAGGAGGAAGATTTGCTTAAAGGAATTTATCAAGTGTCATCATAGCATTTGCAATGTATATTATGGTCCACTAGTTACTATAGGTCGCTTAAGGCAGTACTGTACACTAGAGCCAGATCTATTTAGGGAACTTACAGAAACTTTTCTTCAGTTATTCACAGCCTTGTCCCGATGGGCCTGAATCCCGTGTCACGCCTACTTACTTCTTGCCTTGTAGTATCTTCTGCCACTTTTAATCATGGAGAATTTTTTTCCCCTGAGCATTCATTACCTATGATTTCGGAAAAACAGGTACAGCTGGCCGCCCCCTCGGAGGGGGGGGATCCGCACAGCCTCGGCAGCGGCGCTTCTACGGCGCTGCCACGCGTGCCCCAGGCAGCCCAGGACCCCTCTCAGCAGGGCCGAGGCCACCTCCTTTCCCCGCCTAAGTCCGCGGGGCTGAGGGCAGATTTCTCTGAGGCCAAGACAAGCCCTGCCAGCGTGGACTCGCTAGAGGTGACAACCCCTGCCCGGCTCTGAGCGCCACAGGACTGCAAGGCAAATGGCGAGCGCCATTTCGAAGCCCTCTCGCTTGAGGCGCGACCCTCATCCCAGCCGGCGGCGGGACGGCCCCGCCGGGCCGGAGGCCTGGCGGGAGCTGGGCACACCTGAGAGACAATGTTCTCTCTGTCTCTACACTGCTGAGGGGCCGCGGCACCGACCACTCGCCCGGCCGGGCCGAGCGCTGAGCGGGCGACGGCCCCACACAGCCCGGAGGGGGCGGCGCTCGGCCCCGTGAGGCGGCGCGTGCCGCCCCTCAGGGCGGGAGCGGCCCGGGGGCGCCCGGCGCGGTGCCCGGGGAAGGGCCGGAGGCTCTCGGGAAAGGGCGGTCACACACCGTGTGGGAAGGGTAATGTTTATGGAGCTTTTACAGAAGTAAAACTGATTCGTAGATGTGCATAGCTAGCAGCACCGCTGGGACTAAATGCTTCAGTCCCCTCTGTGCATTCAGTGCATGGTGGGAAACAATGAATTGCGAGCGCAGCTCCCTCTGTGCTCTGAGAAATGGGTCCCGGTGAAGGAAATGATTTTATAAAGCACTTATTCCCCTCTGGGTGTAAGTGTGGGGGAGAACTTCCGTCTTTGGGCTTCTCCTTTTGTATCTATGTGTCTTAATTACGTTCGATCATAACCATTTTTCAGGTTCATTGATAAGAAGAAATTCAGGTATGTATTTCTCAGACACTTTGTTGACAAAGAATCTTAGAAAAAGGAGAGGTTGTGACTTTTCTCAACATGCCGATGCTTTTTCCGAGTGAGCACATCACGGGGGCTCCCTGACTCAGCTTTCCGCACCAGCTGTGTCTTTGCCAGCCCATCGTGACCACCCTCCGCATCTCCCACCGCCGTGCAACTCTGCCTGCCTCACGCAGCCTGACAGAGAGCCACTGCTGTATTCATCAGCTTCAACGAGGGCTGACTCACTCCACAGCTTCCAGTACCACTTCAAACATGGTATTCAGTCTCATCTATATTTAACAAGTGTGCTGTAAGTAATCTTCATAATTAAAAAAAGAAAAAGTATGAGAACTTTATATTCATATATCTTTCTGTGTTTATTTAAGATGCAAACTTTAAACACTGAGGACCAGAGGATTTCTCTGCAAAACTTTTTCAGCACCGCCTTTACTAATTACTGTACCAGTGTTATTTTAACAAGTTAGTAACAGTGAAGCTATTATCATTATGACCAAGGTACAGTAATTTCTTTTACCCTTCTCTTGATTAGTGAACTCTGTGCTTTGTAATCTTATAGATACACTTTTTCCCCTACCATCCACATTCTAGTAAATCATGTCAAGATAATCCTTTATCAAAACTGAAAGTAACTGATGTCAAACCTTGATTCAGATGGTTAGTGGAAAATGTGAATCCTAAGCATTTTCTCTGAGTTTAGCCCATCACAGCATTAGAAAGAATCTGAGGTGATACAAGAGTCTCCAGAAGTTTTGCTGAACAGTGCTCCGTTTCACTATTGTTTTGTTGAAATATTCTACACTGTAGTATACAAAGTCTTCATCATAAGTCATCATTTTCTCTTTTTGTCAGCAAGTGTAAAATCACAGAATCGCAGAGTTGGAAGGGACCCAGAAGGATCATTCAGCCCAACTCTTAAGTGAATGGCCCTGTTGTATACAGAATTATACAAACAGTGTGACACCAATTTGTAATATAGACAGCAAATAGTAATAGTAGACACACATCTAGCCATCAATAGGCTTGCCCAAGGTGGATCCAGATGTTTAATTCTACATGCCCTCAGTTTATGGAAGTTATAACATACTTTAAAACATCAGTTGTGCGTAAGGTTCTGAAATGTGAGTATTTCTTACCATGTAAGAAGCACCAAGATTCAGCAAAATTAACATCTTCATGCAGTATTCTGCATGTATGCCTCAAGTGTTCCTCATTTTCTCAAGAATTCCTTGATAATCACATCTAGAAGCTCTAGGTATTCCCACATTTCTCCCAAATTTCTTATGTTAGTTTTCGAACCATTGGAATTTCCTTATTTATTGCCACATAATTTTGGCTAATACAATCCAGACCTTTGTGAGTTCTGTTCTACAACTCATTTGTTTCTTAATTTTATTTCTCTCCCTGTACCTGCTTGTTTTGTTCTGACGCTGATGGTTTTTTACTCCCTTTTCACTAGGTCCTTGTTGTCCAGCTGGAATCACTTTTCCAAACATTGCCAACCTGTTCAACATAACTGTTGGGTAACTAAACTGGGTTGGAGCTACACAACTGGTATGCTTATAGATACAGATATGCTCATATCCCACACTGGATTTCCAAATACACAATAGTCTTCCATGATGCAGCAATTTTCATTGCAGTGGCTTTGTAAGTATAACTGAACTTCACAACTTGCCAGTAGAGTCATCCATGAATTGCAGAAATACCATAATGCAGAATTTGAAAAGGCAGCTAATTTATTGCAATTTTAGATTAAAACAAAACAATCCCCAACCCAGCGCAATCCCCCTTATCTTAATCCTAACTTCTGCATTTCAGCAGGAATGAATATTGGATCTCATAACCCTTTCATTTTTGTAATGTTACACAGGTTAATGTGTGCAGTAATGGGAAGAGTTGTCCATCCTAAACTACAATTTACAGGAGTGTTGCTTATGCTGAATTCAGACAGACACAAGCCATATTAAAGTGCAGGTGTTACTTTTTGTTGTTGCTTGCAAATCTCAGATAGAAAAAGACAGTTCTTAATTGTTGTAGTACTTCTAAGTGCAATAGTGATAGACCACTTATACAATGGCTGCACTAATGTAAGCCATTCCTAGCCTTACTTTAGACTGCATTAGAAAGTTAAATAATTTGTCATTTATATGGTCATAGTTAGATGCCAAAGGGTGAAAAGCTGTTATTAAATGAAATGTTATAAAATGCTATAGCCTCAAGAATTTAATGGAAACAAAATATTTCATAGGCAGTAAATCATCTACAGAATTTACCTGATGAGCTTATCCAAAGTGTAGTCCACAGAAACTTTCAGTGGCTTTCTGTTAACTAAGGATTTTTGGCAATCTGTTAATGTTTACATTGTCATACAATACTGACTTGTAGAAAGACATGTAACCAACAAATTATAAATGGAAACACTTTAATCATAAAACATATCATTGTAATAGAACCTACTCTTTCTGTAAGTAAAAAGTTGAGATGTATTGCCTTACTCTGATTTATAATCTTAAAATCTCCTTATCTAAATGGATATACACAAACATTATTCACAACAGTAAATCCCTTTAAAAGTTAGGAGGACTTCTTGCTTTTTAAATACCTGTTCATCTCTGTGCACATTTTTCTTCGCCCGGAGATGTGATTTTGTGATTACAAAGAGAATGTATGATTGCATTAAGCTACACACATCATAAACACTGGTGAGTTAGAATTTAATGTAATAATACTAAACAGGAAGGGAAAAAACAGTGCTGAAGACTTTAAGAACGCTGCTGAAATGCATACTGCCTTCATGAAAATCTTGAGGCAGTTTTGAATTTTGGGTATGCAGATAGAGATACAGCACTATGAACTCATAAGTATGTATCTAAGTTACTGTGTATTGTGTTTTATTGTCTTGTCCCACCAGGTCACACAGGTGCTGCTAGAGTTTTCCTTTTTTAGCTTTTAAATAAATGCAAATACACTTGGTTTTAAGGATTGCCACCATTTTGAAGAAAACAAACTGTGCAAGGAGGTTTGGTAGCCAAGGTCTTGTGGCAGTTATGTTTTTAAACAGACGTCTGAAATGGCAGTATCTGCCTTTAATGTCTCTGTGCATACTTGCAACAAAGACTGTTGCTCTAGCTGAGACATCTAGTTTTCTTCTCTTTTGAACTAGTAGAACAAAAATCCTGAATAGGAAACTACTGCATTACCTGAATACTGAGGACAGAAAGGGCAAAGCAACTGAATTTTACTGCATCGATCAAAGCAAAAACAGCAACGGGGACTGAAAAGGAGAAAACCTCCATTCAAAAATTCTTCAGTAGTGAAGGAAATTAAATACCAGCAATGTTTATGTAACAGTGGGTTCCACCGTCTCTGAAATCAATGCAAGTAGTGAGAAAAATATTGGAGCTTTATGCATATATTCAAAGATGATTTAAAGAAGCCAACAGCTGCCCAGTATTCAGATAAGGACTATAGAAGTGCAGCAGAACTATGTAGGTAGCAGCACAGCATAGAAGAGTAATTACACTTGTATCAGGAAAGAGCAGAGCAGCAGGTCAATAATATAACAGTTCTAGCCAAGACTGAAGTGCAAGGTACATAACCATAGTCCAGCCCTTACAAATCATAAGCACAAACTGCAGACCTCAGGCAGACACCTGGAACAGACGGGGGGAGATGGAATGCCTGGTGTAGGATTGCACTGAAACTTAAATAGTATTGCTGAACTACAGTGAGCTGGACTTATACTGGATTCATTTCTGACTCTAAACTCCAGAGTGAGGTGACTCAAAAGACTTTTCTAAAAGCCAACAACAAAAATACATATAGATGAGCCTATACACTGTATACTCTAGATACTAATTAGCCACAGTCTAGCAAGTAATGTGTACCACAGTTAGTGGTACCTAATTCATTCTGTAACATAGGTTACCCAAATACTATAAAATTACTCTTTATTCTGCAGAGCTGGAGTGTGATGCTCCCAAGAGTAATCCTTACTCTTGCCTTGAAAGCTTTCTTCACAGAGGCAGCAGTAGTGTAACTGGGAGTGCCATTACATCTCATAGCTGATTATTATTTTTAAATTATTATCACAGACTCACAGAATATCCTGACTTGGAAGGGACCCACAAAAACCGCAGAGTCCAACTCTTAGCTCTGCATGGGCCATCCCCAAGAGTCACACCATGTGCTTGTTTTGTTATGTTTAAATCTATGCATTTACCCTTAGTGGATGAACATCTGAGCTACTGAGTGTCCTGTATCACTCAAATGCTAGGTCTGAGTACATAGGACATTAATAATAAGTTTGGAAGGTGAACTTATCCAAATAACCAAAGTGCCTTCTCCTTAGATCTTCCCACAGGCAACATTTTACCCCACTATAGTACAGAAGATTAAAAGCTGCAAAAAGTAAAATGAGATGATATTTCACATTAAGAATATTTTATGCAAATTCCCAATTATGCTGTACACAATAGCAGTGCTGGGTAAGATCTATCTACAGTTCTTTATTTGCTGCTTTTCTTCTTCCATTAAATGAGTTCCCAGTATTCAAAAATCCATCTTTGCTGCCACACACTTACAAAGGTAAATCACTTGAATGGACTGAGCTTTCTTCTATTTATTGTTGCTAGGGAACCACCTTGGTGTTCATACACGTAACACGTCTTCTGACATACATTTTGGAGGAGGAGATGCAACACAGCTCTGCAATATACAGTGAAAAAATGTACTGCAGCATTCTTGGAAATATTCTCCCATAGAAGAGCAGTGTTACTGTAGTACCTTAGTGTCACATTGCTTTGGATTTCTTACTCGTTTAAACAGATTGGAATTGTAAAATTACATGCAGTAATCTGATTAATAGTCCCTAATTTTGCCCAGGATTAAAACAGAAAGAACACCAGTCTGTGAAATAAGTGTTGCTAAAATAGTTGGGTTTTTTTAAAATACTCTTGTGTAAGGGAAATATTCTGTAAGAAGTCTTGCTATTAAGTTATGTAACTAAAAATACCCCATCGAGGTAGGGAGACAGTGGAAGTACGAGACATTTCTGAATAGCCAGATATCTGAAGGTTATTTGAATTACATCAGTCATCTGCTGGAAAGTATCAGTCACACAAATACTGTACTAAGTATTGAAAGGCAATAAGATTCTTTAACTCTCAGAAAGTATTTTTTTGAGATAGCAGCGTCTGGCAGGACAAAAAAGATGATGTAGAGATATTGAAGAGGTATTATTCTGTCCAGAGTCACGTTTGACTATGGAAAACAACCCCATTTTACTTTCCTGTTGATTTTGATTACTGCCAACATATCTGTGTGAGGGACATTTGAGGTTGAGGGCAGCAAAGTCTGAAAAAATGCAAAAAGCATGAAAATGAAATATGAAAGGGCCATATCTCACTGAAGTCCTGTGTGCACATATATATTTATTGATGATGGAAGATCCTACTACCTGGATTTTCTCCAATACCAGCTGATCTAGCATTATAGAGCAGCACTTATTTACTTACTGATCCAAACAGGAGGTGTTCCTTGTCTTACAGAAGCTTACAAGTTGAGACAAAACAAACAGGATAAAGCAGACAGCTAGAGAACCTAAATGAAACAATACTTAAGTCCCTCCAGCTGCCCTGAAGATCTTCGTTTAACAAAACCTACATGTCTATATTTTATATGATGTGTATGTTTACACCAGCATTCTCACCAGTACCTTGTTGGAGAGCTGAGATTAAAACACCAGCTCCATACTAAACTCTCTTAAGAACAATGGGAAACTGTCCCAGAACAAAGGCAGTTTCTTTTAGGGCCTATGGAGATACTAATTTTCAAGCTGCAGCCCCCTGGCTATATCTGCATTAAGTACCCTGAGAAAATGCAATCTTATTCACAAAGTATTGCTGTACAGTTGCAGAGGGCTCTGCAGCTGGTTTAGGCTTCTTTTGTTGTGCACTACTACACAAACAAAGCAGCTGCATGTACAACATGGAGACAACACACACAAAAGAAAGGAGAGCTCTAGTTTTTCAAAGAAACAGAAGGTAAGTAACACTTTTCACAGCAAACTGTATTAGTGGCTTCAATGGCCAGGTGCAAAGGATATTCCTTGACACCTGAAAAACAGACAAAGGCTCATTATCTACTTTAGGTATTTGCCAGTATTACAAGTAATCCCTGAGAACAGGTTGTTCTGATTTGGTAAGTGCTTCAGGATGCAGTTGTGATCTACAGTAAAATGTGACCTATACACATTTGGTCACCAGATTTAAGGTCAAAATGTAGGGACAGTAAATATTTCAACTGTACTTTTCTCAGTACTGGGCATGAAGAATAGTTATTTTTTTCTAGCTCTAATCTCTGAAGGTTATCTTGCTTTGTTTTGTTATAACATCAAAAAATAATCCAACCATGAGGAATAAGCCCAGCAGAATTGTTTTCAATCAAAATTATAAAAGAATGTAGTAGTAATGAGTCAAAGGTATCCTATAATGGGAAACATATTAGCCTTTGCAGTAGGAGAAGAGGCAGGGTAAGTCACAAGGCTGAACTCACAGCAGCTGGCACTCTTCTCAGTGTAAGAGAGTTTGCAGGGAAACCACTGCCCATTTGAGAAAACATGCAAGTAGGGCCTTTGGGCACTGTGCCCTACCAAAAGGAGACATTCATCAGCCCAGCAGTACAGATCTCACTGACTGCAGTGAACAATCTCAGTCAAACAAAAACAAACTCGACACAAATTGTCACACAGAGCCAGCCTCCTCTAATTACGTGCACTTCCTTATATCCTGCGGCTGGTAATTAAGAGCTGTGAAGCTCTGCACACTGGCTTAGGTCATTCCTGTGGGTTTCTTTGCAAACAGCATAATTTCACTCTCATCTATGCTAATGGTCAGACAGGCTCCATTCATCACTGCCCCACCTCCGAGAAAAGAAAGTGAAAAGCAGGACTGCAGAATCTGGGTTAGATGAAAATTAAATTGAAATCATATCAAGATCACCACAAAACTCAAGTCTCCTCTGGCAGCTATGCACACAACATGAACTGATCTCATGGGATTCTGAAGTAAAGAATAACATTTGTTGGATACTGTAGGAAAAGATCCTGTTTTTAAAGGAAAAATGTAATTTCCTTGTGAAATACCGTGAGTTATACAAGATTCCTATTGCAGGGGTGATGAAAATATTCATTAAAAATTTCAGGCCACCACTGAAAAAGGAAAGATGCTGTTATCCAAAGGTCAAGGTCAAAAGAAGACTGTTCCACCAAATCTCTCAAAGGTCAAAGGAAAAGAAAAAATGTAATACATAAATATTACATTCATCAAATTGAAGTAATAATTATTCCAGAAACAGACTTGACAGAAAAGATCAAGCAGTTTTCCCCGAAGTAGTTCCTCAACTTAGCATTTTAACTTTAGCAGTTTGCAGCAGCAATGCTGTAATAGCTGGAATAAACTTAAGCACTACTTTAAGTGCTATAGTTACGAGTAAAATAATCCGAATTACTATTACAAAGTACATGACTGTAAGTAACAAAACACATACCAGGTTTACTCTCTATGCAAAGTACTTTGCATACCTAAGGTTTTAACATTTAAATAACTGCCTGGCTATTGGGTGAAATTCAATGTCACTCTGGATTACTGGGGTAGAGAGAAAAAATTTCATGAACACACAGATTGACAGTAGACTTTTATTAACATATCTTACAATGCCAATTACTGTATTCCTAGTTTGGTACTCTTCTGATGTGTTATAAAGATTGATTTAGAGTCTACAGTAATGTACTGTACTTAAATGATCATTCATACAGGATATCACACCAGAACATTTGAGTAATACACGCACACATCACTCTAGTTTGGACCTGTTATTTTTCAAGGTTAGCTTAATAAAGTAGGATTTAAAAAGTTAGGGGGACATAAAAATTCTTGTTTAGCAGCATGCAAGGATATTCAAGTACAATTTTTCAACCAAATAATTTTTTGTTTTTAAATCGACCGGTGACTAATTCACCAGTACTATAATAAACACTATGAAATACCCAAATGTTAAAGTTAAGGCTAATAGTTTTACTTCACATCCATATGCACAATCAGAGAACATTCTGTTTTAAATAAAACACAGTAATCAAATTCTGGACACATTATCTCTTGTAAATATAGCACTGGAGCTTCAAACTACAGATCACTCAAGTTCATGAGCCCTGTAATAATATTATGCTGGCAATGTAAAGAATCTTTTTGCTCTTTAACCACACTTACAAAATGGCCTGATATTCTTAATGAGCAATGCAAAAATATCACAGGCAGAACTTATAATACAGTATCAAAAAAGTAATATTTTGGAAAAGACACAGCCATTTAGTTGGTGAAACAGAGTAATTCTAATCTTACAGGAAGTACTGTAATACTTTCGAAATATATATATATATATATATTTATATGTATGTATAAAAACCAGTATCCTTTACTGTAGGGATTTTCAAATTGCAGGTATCCAGAAAAACTCATTGAATCTAATTACTTTTCCTTCAGTCTGTTCTTGATTGCTATACAATCATTTTATTTCCCCTATATACTTTTCACTAGACAGTGATTTCCACTGGGGAATTGTTTTCTTTGTATATGTGGCTTTATCATAAGATGGTTTTATTTTACACATATAAATTTTATTTTACACGCAAGCTGTGGAAGTCAAAACTACCAGGAACTGCTTGGTAGTACTGTATGAAATAGCCAACAAATGTCCAACACTTGGGAAAAACAAGAGCAGCAATATATTACATACCAGTATTTTGACTAGAATCTTCCCTATCTACTTACACTATGGGTCTCAGCCCAGTCATGCCTGTTCTCATGAATTTTTTAGTCCTCTAAGCATAAACTGTTTTGGCATTCATCCAGTGAGGCTGCGCATGCACTGGTAGTTCATCTTGGCTACCTCTGTTGAATTTTCTTTTTTAAAATTTTTCCTTTTTAGGAACCAAGCAGAAAGAACAGTGATTACTTTAAACAAATACAATATTGAGGAACCTCCTGAAATGACAGTGAAGACACAAAATTATCTCTCATTTTTAGAATACCCTGCACATTCCTAATCCAACCATTCTGAAACATACATCTGGTTTGGAATGATAGGCAGGCTTATGGTTGTTATGCTTGTAGCTGGGATCCGCTATGTTGGGCACCATACAAATTCTCTATATACGGCAATTTCTGTATGTTATCACAATTTATTCAATTGATATGAAAACAAAAAAAAGCTCCTCCCTGGAAAAAAAAATGAAGACAGAATGTGTGTTCTGGATTACATGAAGAGCAGTAAGATACCTAATTTTCAGCTATTTCACTTATTTATGGAGGAAAAAAAAAAGAAGTTCCTGAGAATGTGTAAATTTTCAGTAATGCCTGAAATATTTCAATAGACCTCTATAAGTGAAATACTCTTTAAAATTCAACTTTCAGACCAATTATTATCATGCAGTCTCACAGTTGTTTTACAGACCTAATTACAAATGCCTATCAAGTAAAAACCTCAAGCCAACACAAAAAAGGCAAAGAAATTTTATCCAACATACTTAGTAGATGTAGTAGACATATACACCGTTTCAGCAAAAATTGCTAAAAACTCAACTCCATGCAAAGAAAAATAAAAACCAGACAGCTACCCCTGGAGCCTCTAAAGAACTCCAAGTAAAATTTGTGCTTCTTAACAATAATGGGCTTTAAAAAAACACAAGAAAAATAGACTACTGAGTGCAATCAGATTGCTCACACCATTTTGAGGATTTAATTTCAATTATTGTATCATTCTTTAGTGGCAACAACAGCTCATTTTGCACAGATTTCACATGTTGACAAAGTTCCATTTCCCTTTTATGCCCATACCCGATTCCACCCCGAGCCAAAGAGCTGAACTCCCATTCAGTTAAAGCTATTGTCAGTCAAGATGCATTCATTCATGGTAACAGCAGTTATATGGTGTGTAGATGATGATGATGATGATGATTTACAAGCCATTATAATGTGGCCCCCATCTTTTATTGATATGATCAAAAGTATGAGACACCCACTGCTGTTCAAGCACTTTGTATCTTTCCTTGCATATGTATAGGGGTTTACCACGCCTGTGGAGGGAAAAAAAGAGAACAAGAAGAAAAGAAATGGTCAATATGCCAAACAAATTGAAAGATGCTTCATTATATAGTCAACACATGATAATCATACAACTTTTTGCAGGGTAAACAGGCTTTTTATTAGTGAGGGGTTTTCAGTTTTGCCTTTGGTAGGGTAACTGCTGGGACTTCCCTTCCTTACACTGGACAGCAGAATCCAGAAACCAACACTTGTTTTCTCAGTCATGTGTAGCTTGGAAGTTATGCTCCTTCCCTACACTGGAATCCAACTGCATTGTTTGATTACAAAGGCCAAACAACAACATTGGGAGCTAAGTGTTTCCCAACACAACACTCAGAATTAACTCTCTTTGGGAATGGCAGCATAGGAACCTGTCTGCTGGGTGCCTGGTGTCACTCAGTGATCATGATTACACCACCTTTGGGCCAAACAACCCTCAAAAACCCAAGAGCGTAACAGTCCCAGTTGCAATAAATGGGGATTTTCCATTTTTCCACACAAGGAACGTAGAGATCTATTATTAACATCTGTTATTGCATGTCACAAGACAAAGCTGATCTACACAGAGGCACCAACAATGAAGCACACTTGTAATGAAAACATTACCTAAGATCTCTGTCTTCTTCACCATGTGCATCGAGATAAACAGAACCCCACAGGCAGAAACGATGGCCTCGTATGATGATGATTACAGATGCATTAATCAAAAGGAATATTCCTGTCCCAGCTCCACAGTTTTGAGAATGCTGTGATGTTATGGGTGCAGAAAGGCAAGAGTGCAAAGATTCTGTTAGTGTCTGTTAACTTTGTAACAGAAGAATTTTTTAAAATTTTGTTTTGCTTCAAATAACATGCACACATTATTTACTAAGAAACACTTTGCCAAAGGATAGCCTGCCCCAAAATTTCCATCCAAACTAGAATTCAGTGTCCTGTGCTGCCAAAACAACACCTGCACATAAAAATGTTTCCCTACTCAAAAAGGGAGGATATTTGTTATCACGTAAAAACTGAATTACAAAAAATAAGCAAAAATATTCTGCACGATATTTTGAATTTGTTGTTGTATAGCAAACTGTATAGGATTACCAAATATTTTCCATAGATGGCAAGAACAGGGGAAAGTATTCAGAAAAACTTAATATTACCTCTTTTACAATAGTCTGCATTGTTAAACATCTGCTTTCTCTATCCATGCTCACAAATCTAGTCTATGGCTCTACAAAACTAGTAAGATTTTTCCTTTAGTAATTCTTGCTTTGTTCAATATGTCATTCGTCTCTATGAATAGCACCATCTATATTCATCAATTCATTTTAGCAATTAAAAAATGCACTCTTCCGATATGGTTTGATTACAATTAGAAGCTATAATCCCATCAACTGCAACAAAAAATTAATTCATTATATAGATTGTTAATTCCGTTTTTTATAAGGTTCTGTTTTCATGAAGTTTGACACCTTAAATTTAACTATAAATTCTATTGTAAATTTTTCCCACCCCTTTTTCTTCCACCATATTAGCATTATGAGAGAGAAAGGTGAGTTCAAACAATTTTAAGGTAGTCCAAAATCTCTCTGAAATTTTATGCCCTATTTGTAAATATCTGACAAATTCCTCCCACAGTTTTGTGAAGTCCATATAGTTCCAGTCTTCCCCTAACTGTTCAATGGAAGTAAAAAGAACACCCATCACAGCAAACTTTTATCATAGTCTGAAAAACAATAATAGATGTTGTCCATCAGACTCCTGAAAGAACTTATATATATGCTGACTAAAATCTTTGCTACTGAAAACAGCACTTATGTAGTTATAGTCTTTAGAGGCCTAGTAGGTGGTCAGGTATCAGAAAGTGCTCAACCACACACTGATACTCTATGGACTTGGAATGCAAGGAAACAAAACAGAGGAAAATTAAAATAATATACCAACAACCAGAAGGTAAACAAATTTCAACTGGCTATGAATCAAAACCATGTGTCAACATTACACACAGTGGCTTGGTAAGACTTTAACAAAAATGTGAAATAGGTTGCTATGCAAGTAAATTGCCATCCAGAATCCAGTCTATGTCTATCCCTCAGAAATAAGCACTAAACTTTATCACTGGGAGTTAGACTAGATGACCCTTCAGGGTCCCTTCCCACCCAAACTATTCCATGATTACATAAACACATTTTGAAAAGAAGACCATCAAAACCGAGTAATGGAGTTAACAACTATTAATGAGAGAATCAATTACAGAATTTGAATTAACTCTCTCTTACCAGTACACATTCACAGTAACTCTGTTGTTTACAGCATAGTCCTTTCAAGCATACAAAAGTACCACAAACTAAGCAAACAGCAGGATCTTTAGGAACCTTGGTACAAACAGAACAAGTTTTTCTGTGATAATACTGAAAAATGGTATTATAATTCTCAGGCAACTGAAGGAGGCGTGGCAAGTCCCACTTAGGCTCCTGGATAAGCAAAGCCTACAAATGAAGTAAGAATATATATCAGTTCTGTGCATTTGTTTAAGCATTTGTATTTTCTAAAAAAAGAGAATACCAAATATAAGAAACATGCAGTTAAAAAATCTCTCATTTCCTCTGCATTTCACAAATTTAGAAGCCAAACGTCACCTTGTACCAGTCACCTGCTCCTGACTGATCACCCTCCCCAACTGCAGTCACATTTCATCCTTTGTAACTGGTACAAAATGGGCACTAGCCTTTTCCCAAGGATGTTTTCTAAATGTGACATATTTTAAGTGCAAAAACCTTCATAGCTAAACCAAGAGGATTAAGAGTGATCTACAGGAAAGACTCTCACTCCCTGCACTCAGTTTGCTTGGCAATATCAATGTGCTACTCCCAAACCCTGGCACTGACTATGAAAGTGTCTCCCAGCTAAAATTTAGACTTAAATTTTCAAAAAGAGAAGTTAGGCTCTGTAAATTATATTTGAAGACATCTGCCTGTTTTTCAAAACTGTATTGGACAAAAGCCATTAAGAAGTTACCAGAACTCACAGTTTTTCATAAGACAGGAATTACCTGTCTTAAATACTGCTTTGAAAAGTCTAACTCTACACATTTGCTCTTAAAAACACTGTCCAATTTTATATTGGGGTTTTTTTGATTGGTTGGTTGTTGCAGGGGCATGGGGGTTTAAACAGTAGTATGTTTGCCTTCAATGTAGTAATTTTTTCTGTGTTTATAATTGATGGGCATAGTGATCAGATGGCATCTTTTTTGCAAGGTCCAAATTTTTTTTAAGAGTGCGTGACCTTGAAACCTAAACTGCAAAAAGGAAAAAAAAGAAAGAAATACTGCATTTGTACCTGGTTACTTTCTAATCATGGGAAGAATGCTTCAGTTTCACTGCAATCTATAATGTCTATCAGATTAGCAGCAACTGTATTTTGAGATTAATCTGGGTGTTCAAATTTTCACAGGAACAGATCATGTTGCAGAGTGAGGAATGCATCTGGCTTTCCCCTGACACCACAGATTTAGGAGAGGGGGACTTGAATTGTTGAGATGCAGCTTTGTCATAAAAACAATGCACTGATGTTGAAACATTTCCATTTCACAACTGATTATTTCAGTTGCCCTAACTCAAGTCTTGGTATTATTTCTTCAACCTTCAGAGAAAATATATCATCTTTTATCAGTAACTATTAAGCAGCTTTTATCTTTTTATCCTTTTCAATATTGCAACTGAAGATACTCAAAAGTATCAGTAATGTAAAATAGGCAAGAAAAAAGTTCTGATACATCTACAGATGTAAAAGATATGGGCACACGTAGTATCATCTAAGCATAGTGTTTCTATATTTTGTCTCCAGCAATCAGGAAAACCACATAGGTCTTCTTATTCCTGTTTTTAGCCAATTCAACCCACATCCACTAACTAATATTTTCCATTACAATTTCTCTCTCACTTACAAGTTATATTCTCAGATCCATATCCAAACCAACAGCAATGTGCATAATGAATCAAGCAATAAACAGCTGCTTCCATATCATTACTATTTTGGAAAAAATAGTTTTGCTGCATACCTTTACTTGATCTGGATGTCTATCTGCAAATGAAGCCAGTTCTGAGCACCACTGTGATATCATGTCAAATGCTGGCACTGGCCAATCAAGACAAGAGGCACTGGTGAACTGATGAGCTGACTGAAAAGATGGTAACAGACCCAGGCAGCTTGCGAGAACGGTGAACTCTTCATCTTCCTTTTTAAGCATGAAATCAGAGAGGTTTAGATTAATACCTAGACTCCTAATTTTTAAATAGTTTATTAAAAATATATCTATTTCAATTTAAAAAGTATTCTAGTACTAGGATGCTAATAATCATTCTTAGAGATGCAGGAAGGTTCAATTTTTCCAGATCACTTCAACCTGGGCTCTTGAAACAACAAAAAAAAATGGTCAGAAAAAATAAGCCAAAACCAACCAACCAACCAACTTAAAAACCTCAACCCAAACCAAACCCCAAAACCAAAACACAAATCCCCCCTAAAACCACAAATCCAAAAAACAAACCACAAACAAAACAAGAAAGTCCCAAACTCCACAATAATTTTTTTCTCTTTAGTACCCCAAAGCAGCTAATAGCTGTTTTATAAAGGAGATGATGTGGAGGCAAGGAAAAGAGGGAGGTGACCTGCAGTAAACTCTACTTAAATTAGTCATGGAACTTAAACATAATTGTCTGCTGATGCTATGTCTCTGAGAATGAAGTATTAAGAGGCATTAAGAAAATCAGTACTCAATTCCATTCTGTGTGGAATTACACCATCTCTGCAAATGCTGGACAAGTTTTAAAGTATGTTGGTATTTTACAAGACAAGCACCTATGACCTAATGAAATAAGCACGAATTTGCTGAAGTTTAGGAAAATAATACCATTTTTTGGAAAACTGCAGTGCTATAAAATATGATTAAAAAAAAAAACTTAGGATAGAAAATATATACCATGAAAAAGACACCTTAAAGTTCTAATTTTTGATCTCTAGCTTTTATATGGAAACATTTGAGTGTGCCCCTCATTCTGTACCTGACAACTAGGCAAATCCCCTCCAAAAAGATGGTGTTGAAGAAGGCTTGTGATCCTGAGGAAAGGCAGGCAGAACTGCTGCAGATAGGACTCTATAGAATCCGGATTTACCTAGACAGGAGGAAGTAATTACTAGATTCTGTTCCAGGTAAGTTATCCCCTAGGTATGGAACTCCAATATGAACCAAGTATTTTCTTAAGCATATTATATAAATGACTGCATCAAACATACATTCCAAAGGCCAGCATTTCACCAATAATTTCAAATACCTCTGTAGGTTTTCTTTTCCCCTCAAATGGGTTTTCTACTTAAATATTCACTTTTCCAAATTTCCAAAAAGTCTTTCATAGATATGATTAAAACCCGTAATTACAGCAAGTACTTGTCAATAACTTTATCAACACAGCACTGACCACATCTGCTATTATTAAAAGAAAGATTTGCACAGGCAAACTGTCCCAAAGGGATATGCTTTGATCTAGAAAATAAAGAGTTGTATTGCAAGTCTTTAGCAAGATCAGAGAAAATTCATTGTAACAACGAAGCAAAAAAACTTCAAGGGGACATGCTGGATAAATTCTCCAGAAATTTGCCAATACCACTGCTAATTCTTCAGTCTCTCCTTCTTCATATATCTTCCCCTTAGATAGTTCACTAATCACATGACCCAGCAATACTTCCCAAGATTTTTCTCCACTGGATGTATTCTGCAAATGAGAAGAAAAGAAATCCAAAAAGCACTGGTCATGAAAAGGAGAAAATGTTTCTGTAAGAGCAACACCAATTAAGTATATTTCCTTTAGATCAACACAAGAATTTTGATCTACAAAGATATGTAATGCTTAAAAAAAATTTAAAACAAATATATAATTTTACAGAAAGGGACTGCATTTAGCTCAAGAGTGAAATATGAATTGCTACTTGAATTACATATGCTCTAAAATGAATGTTTTATGAAAACACTTTAATAATGTTTGCATTTCACATATTTTCTCTGTAAGAATATAAATGCTTACTTTAAAACTAGAAAGAATCACTTCATGGATACATCTTGTTGTGACAAAATTTGAATTCTAGTAGAAATATTTTTTTAAAAACCTGATTTTCTAAAACGTACCAACCAGAATGAATGACAAAACACTCGCTATGTATTTTAAGTTAAAATGAATCCATCAGAAAGTACAAAGTTGTGTTTGGAATGAACAATGCCTACTACAGATGGAAAATCCATTGAGCGTAAAGAATAAACAGCCACTTAGCTTTGTGCCATAGCAATTACATTTAAAGGCAACAATTACAGAAAGCCTTAAGAAACAGAAAGCACTATTCTCATAAATATTTTCTTCTAAGTCAGAATAAATTCTACCCAGGAAAAATATGACTGGATATGAACTTTGAGTTCTGTCAGTATATTATCAACACAACAAGGGAGTGGATTACTGTGATTCTTTAAAGAAACCAAATACTTCAGTACATAATGATGTACATAATTCATCAGTTGGTTTCTTTAGTGCATTTTGGCATCAACTTTCATTCTCCATTTTAGATGGGGTCTTCACCTTTCATATTGGGACAGCACACTTGCTGTTTATGTTCATAGTCAAAGAACCAGAAGGCAACACTTAAATCAGCAGCTAAGACAAACCTTTCTATGTTATTCCTGGAAGTTTACTCCACAGGCGTTTACAGTGTGCTTTCTTATGACAGTGTAACCCACCTTGCAAAGATAATGACAGTGAATTTGGGTTTCAAAAGTACAATATTCATGTCTCAGCCCTGCTGAGAAATTAAACTATTCATGTTGTTTGATCATTTGACATAAATACAGAGCAAAGTCTTCAGCCCATGTTTAATGTCTGGAATACCAAACTGAAATAGATTCACTTGGCATTATCCACAGATGAAAGTTAAGTAAGGTGGGATCTGTGTAGTCATCCTAGGATTAAAATGTCACTCTTGCCAGCAGAGAAGAAAAAGCCAAGCTGAACCATATGTTTTTAACCACTGGGGCTTAAAGAAACTTTAAAGAAAGAACCTGGATTTCTAAATTAAAAACCAGCTTCCCTTGTGACATGTATGGGGATGAGGGATAGGCTCAAGAAGAGAATGGCAGCCAAAGGTCTGGGAGAGAGGAACAGGGAGCTATGTGATTACCACTGTCTGGGCCTCAGTGCTTTAAACTGCAAAATTACCTATCACTTGAGAATCACTTAAGTAAACAATGAAAAGAAAAACCCCAATCACTAGCAATAACCTTAAGCAAATGTCATTGTACGTCTAAGAAAATGACAATATATTGAAAGAAGAGGTGGATAGGGAGCTAAGAAAATGAAGTACTGTCCAGTGATCCCAATGCAAAAAAAATTCTCATAGTAGCAGGCCAGCAGATGATTTGTCCTTAAGACCTTGGAATTCTGACTGGTGAGTATGACAAATTTAAGTTACATGTGAAAAGGCAGGTCATGCTTCTCAGTGTGCATTTCATTTTACATCTAAGGCCCAGCTGTTGTATAAAGGGGTGATACCAATTTCTTCTCCTGGTCCCAACACTTCTATCCTTTCCTTTGGTCTGACACTGGCATTCTTCTGACCGTCTGGAAAAATCAGTCTGTGGAGTAGAAAGTTAACTGAAGGATTAAATGAATGCTGGTGCTAGTGCAGGGAACTTTGTCTTTGGTGGCAACTGGCATTCAGTCAGCTGAACTGAAATACAAAGATGCACTGTCACTGTACTTGTAAATACTACCAAAGGCGAGGAAACAATAGTGACAAACTTCCTTCTCTGTCTCTTAATCACATGAGCACTCTAGACCACATAGTGAGAGAAATTTATATAGCTAGCCTCAAATAGCACAAGCACATTGGAAAAGTCAAGAGGGTTTTTTCTCCAACAAGGTTGCCTGCTTTTCCTGTAAAGAAATGCATCAGATCAATGCCCATGGTTTATCTAGGAAGGCTTCAATTTCACAGGAAGGAAAGCTGCATTTATTGATTACAATCACTGCAACAAAGTAGAGATTGAAACTATGAAGATACAGACTCAAATCTGAAACTCAGTTTTGGAGCTGCGTATTAATTGTGAAACTTTGAAGTCTCATCATGTACCAAAATCTGCAGAAATTGCACACAGAGAAACAAAATACTGGATTTCTGTGAAGCAGAAGCAAATTATTACAAGCAAAACAGAAGTTATCTGTTACATTCCTACCAGAAATACTTAAGCATAATGTCATAAATGTTTTAATAAACTAACCAACCTTTTTGAGAGCTCCTGACTCTTTCCATGCCATCCTATCTTCAGCACTGCATTTAACAGAAAGTGCTGCCAAGGCTTGAGTATACAATAAAGTGAATAGCACTTTTACAATGCAGGTGAAGTGTTCTGTAAAACAAGGAAAGTAATTTTTAAACAGTTGATATTTTTAGCCAATATAATGATTACAGAGTCTCTAGTTATGGAAATGATGATTCTGAAATGAAAAGCAAGTGCTATACAAAAAGAACAACCCCTCAAAACATACAAAACAACATATATTTACTGGCTTTCAGAAATGACTTGGCAGCCATAGTGAACAGAACAAGTACAGGGCAAGTAATTTTCCACTGCTCCTTATGTTCATCTTAATCCTGATTAGCAGTGGCTTCATCCTAGTGACCTGGTGATAATACAAAATTATATTTTGTCCAAAGGTTACATCAAGTTAAGGTATGATTACTGTAGATGTAAGCAAATGCATATCCAACTATCCCTTCTGGCTCCCATCGGGAATAAGTGACATTCATACAGATACTGGAAGAATTCAATTTCCAAAAAAATGACCACAAGGACATCCAGCATACTTCAGTTTCTAACCCTTCACTTCCAGATATGGACCCAGCCATAAAAGACTTGCTGCAAAACACTCTTGAATGAGTACCTATTTACTGGACCTCACGTGCATACAGAAGGAAGACAAAAGGCAGACTGGCATTTACTGTGTTTTCAGAGATCTTTACAATTTTTTTTAATATTTAAAGGACTATTAATTCTTACAGCTAGGCTGCAGGAGAAAGGTTTTGAAATCTTTTTGGGGAAGCTAGCAACAGAAGCAAAATAAGGCTTCCTAAAACGGTAACAGAAAACAAGTGATCATTCTCTGAAATGAAGATACTGAAGCAGTCCTTTTTTATCTTTTTACTTTAGGTTCTATTTCCAGTCCCAAATTATCTAGTTTGTTTTTGAATCTAGGCAGATCAAAGAAGTTTCTGTCATCACTTACACAACTCCTTAAGCATAAACATAACTAATATATATCTAAAAAAATGCAGACAAAAATGAGGAGTTTAAGAAGTCCTCTCAGGCTTTGAAGTCAAGCAAAACAATTTTATTGACATAAGCACTTCGCAAAAACTGGGTTAAATTCACTCTTTCTTCCCAAAGGATTTAAACAAGCTTCATATGTGAAAATGAGGAGGCCAGGAAAATTGAACACCTTGCTTCTCCTTTCCTGCATCTAATATCAAAACCCACTACTGGATTTTAAAACACACAGCTAAGACTTGAGTACATAATTAAATTTGTGAAATAACAATTGGTTTTTTATGTAACAAGTGTTTACAAATCAATGCAGACATGGTTGAAACTTTTTAATGTCACTGAGTATAAGCTTATGTGAGTATAAACTATAAGCATAATTTAAGCATCTAAAAGATCATTTGTTGTTATGTAATTAAAAAGAGACTTTTCTATGTTATCTTCCTATGGAACTTGTGTTAAACATGACAACGAACAGTCCTACACTTCATGCCCCCCATTCTAGAGCAGGCAGCATTATAACGATACTTCCTCTTCACATTTCCCCAGGAGGAGAATTCAGCAGATCCCACTAGATCTCAAGGCTGTATTTTTTATCTCTGCTGAAACCTCCATTTTCTTAGCAATCCTATTCCTGAGGAACAACAGCAGGCAAGCTTTCAGGCAATATTCTGGGACTGAAATCTACAAGATGAAACCACACACACTCAGAGAACTGTAAAAATTGCCTCTTTGGTCTGAATTACAGTCTCTAATCGTAGCTAGAACTGAACTCAGGTACTGAGTTCTAACCCTTCAGTAGCAGATACAAGCAAAACAAATCCATTTCACACTGTGCAAGCAAGAATGAAACCCACTGCACACAGAGCAGCAAAGCCAGACTGCTGGGCAACAGGCACCAACCTGCCACAGGCTGCTCCATCTTGTAGTTCTGCTCAGGTGACTGCAGTGCTCAACACTGGGTGTCTTTGTCACATTTTAAAAAATCTGGGTTTTGCTAAATATAGTTACTCCTTGTCCCCATTTCCCCCCTTAATAAAAATTGTTCAATTCACCAGAAATATGTCCAGCCCATATTATGTTTTTACAACTAAATGAATGTTCTTGTATTTACTTACATGTATGTGACTCATAAATGACTATGAATTACATTTTTTGAGAATCCAGAATTGGACAAAAACTGCACACTCCCACATCTGGGTCACTCTTAAGAAGACTTGAATTGTGTACAAACTTCATCTTTTTAACTTTTTTCCCCCTTAGGAAAATATCTCAGGAGGAGCTCAGAGGTAGCATGTTGTGTAATGAGCACCAAGGCTTTTTTAGAGTCAGAAACATCCCAGGAGAGACATACTAAAAACATCAGTCACTGCATCAATTATCATTTCATTATGATGTTATCTCTTAAAATGCCCAATATTTGACAGCTGTAGGTACCTGTAATGCTAGAGCTGCTACATTCTTGTCTACTGCAAAGAGCAACTTTATTTACCTTTTCCACAGGGTGCGTGTGGAGCTGTTTGCTGTTTTCCTGCTGCCCCCCAGGACAGGCTGTGCTTTTCCTACATCATCTTTTCAGTTTCGTAATTCTGAAGCTTGCAATTATGTCCACATGTGAAGTAAACTACTAAGCAAAGTTCTGCACTAAAATGCATCTAGTGTCCCATATCTGATAGTCTGACAGTATTATTACTATGGCTAGGCCAATCTAATCAAAACAGGCTAATCCAGAACTTTGTACTTATGTTTGAATAATATTGAGAAATGCTCTTATGTTCCTATTTTTAAAACTTTTTGGAATCAAATCATTTCAGAGCATCTCATCCTATTATATGCATCAACCAACACCCTTAAAAATTAAGTTTAAATAGGAAACACTTCTAGAACTCTAATTTTAACGTTAGTGCAAGAAAAGTACTAATAAATAAGCATATTACCAACAATATGCATATTTTAATTTCAATATTAAATTAGTTGATGTGCCCTAGCACGCAATGATGACAGAAGGAATCCACAAAGCGAATGAGATGCAAAATTAAGGACATAGGACTTTTCTTTTACTAAATTTAGAAGGAGATCTTTGTATAAATAACCTTTGAAAAGTATTCTTCTTGATCTAAAGCTTAAACCCTTCTTTGAAAAAACAACTTCAGAACAAAGGGAGACAGCACTGAACTTCAGATAATCCATGAAAGGTATATTAAAGTTCCAAAATGTAGACAAATATTTGAGCTTCCACACTGAAACTGAATACTATTCAAGCAGATTACATCCATACTATATTTAGTCAAGATCTTTGTCCAGTCATTAAAGAAAAGTGTTAGTGTTCACCTGAAAGCTGCTTGCTGCACTTTTGTCTCGTGTCATTGAAACTTTAGAGAAAAAGAATCTGTCAGAACGTCCAGGTCAGACTCTTCAGCAGCGGAGCCTAACCAATATCACAGGAGAAGGCGTTGAATTTAGGTTCTACACACCAGAGAAGAAAACCTTTCCCAGAGCCCATAGAGTCTCAACTCCCAAAAGCAGCTTTCAAGTTGTAACGCAACCACCACTCCTAAATGGCAGCTGTGTGGCAGCAGCCCTGCAGCCACGTCACAGCCACGCCAGGCTGGGTGACAAGAGCCTGCTGGAAGCGCTGCCCGGCCCCCCTGGCGTGTGGCACCACTGACCACCACTGCTCTGCACCTGCCAGCCTCAGGCTCCTCCTGCTCACACAGACCCTGCTTTGGAAATACTCTGTAGCAGTATGCAGTTTTTTACATTCAGTGCAATGCAGAAACTGAAATCACTAGAAGCTACACTCTGTACTTCTAGAAATCTGTACACGGGGGTCCCAAGTCAGGTGTTGGGAAAATAAAACTTTTTACAATTGATGGTAACAGGGAAGAATGTCCAATTTCAATTAAGTGACTCCAACATCCAAAAACTGTGTTGGAGAAAGGATTAGGGGGAGGGAGGGGCATGGGGTGGAGGGGTGCGTATTTAATGCAATTTACAAAGACAGATTCAAGTTTTGATAACCACCAAGACACTCTCCCCATTTCTGTACATACACCATCATTTGCTATTTCTGTAAGAAAGGAGCTGGAAGCAAAACCTTTGCTTTGTATGGGGTCCCAATTCACAACACCATGAACACTCCATCATCTGCACAACTGCCACAGAACTCAACCAGAAACTCCTATGTGGATTTTTATGTATTTAGCCCTGAACAATTTCAAACATTTCAAACAAAATATTGAACATTTGAAGCCTATAGAAGCTCTGCCCATGTCCTAGTGTGAAACTCAAAAGAAGAAAGACGTTTCACAAATGCTTTTAGTATCTTAAACACAATATCTATTTTGCTTTCTACACTACACAGAGGTAGATGTATCAGCCTCATTCCCTTCTCTGTAAATTGGTTAATGCTTGTAAATGCTCTGACCTCCACCACGAAGTTTTTTTCTATAGCAGTCTTCTTTCTTTCTGATAGGTTCAGATCAATTTTCTCCTCTGAATGAAGAGGCTGAACAGTAATGACATTTTTATTGCTTTAATCGATGTCAGATTGAAAAAGATACCAACACCCATCCAACAGTTAATAGGGTAGTTAATGCAATTCCCAGTCTGAATTTAAAATTAACAGTTAATAGGGAAGTGGATACAATTCCCATCTGAAGGGCAAGAGATGAGATTTTGAGTCCTCCTTACAGAGCACTCTCTGTTTTTAGAAAAACATGGTATAAACAAAAAAGATTTTAAGTACAAACCTGAAAGAAGATGTCACGTGTGATGAAGGACACAATGCAATTTACTTATATCTGTTGTTAAAGGAATATACTGGAAGTATCTGTCACCACAGAGAGGCATCAATACACATATACAATCTAGCTGTGTGTGTACCAGTGTACAGCCACCTCCACAGCTCCCGTGACAATGCCAAAGCAGCACAGACAATTCAGGAAGCAGTAGGGTCAAACAGAGATTTTGTTCACCCCTACCACTGACCTTGTGCTTACCATGAGACATTTCACAAGCCATTTTACCTTAGTGATACCTCAGCCCTCTACAAAGAATTAAAATTGAATTCAACTCTCTCACCTACACACCCATTGCAAAAGTTCTAAACAAATTTGTTATGACTTGTTTTTGTGAACACCATTCTACACCTCCAAACAAAGAATTATGAAAGACTTTCTTTTCATTCTGCCTAACCATTTTGATGAAACAAAAATTAGGAAGATAAATGGCAATTTATTTCCAATTTAATGCTTCACAGATTTGAAGTGGTTACATTTATTTTCTTTCTGCCACTTGTCATTTCCCTTTCAACTGCAACATACAGTAAACCCCAGAGCAAAGACAAAACATGCTGCTGATATGAGGCATTTCACAGAATTTTTCACAGAATGCCTTACTATTAATTGAATGTTGTCTTTTCTAGGATAAAATATACTTTCTTAAATGGTGGTATTTAATGCTTGGATATTGACTACAAAGACACCACTGGTTTGTACTTTGGCTTCAACACTTCCTTCCCTGAATTTCAGATGTTAGTCTCATTAAACTTTTATTTACTGTTTTTATACTAGTTTGATTGACTCCTTCCAATGGAGTTAAGTTAAACTGTAATTAAAAAAAAAAAAAAAAAAAAGAAAGTACATTTTTGACAACAGTCTTCCTATGCAAAAATATTTTCTTCTTTTAGTATTTTCATATTCTAATAATCTTTTGCATATACTTAATCCATAAGCATGTACTTAGCAATTGGACTTGATGATCTTCAAGGTCTTTTCTTACCTAAGTGATTCTATGATTTTAAGTATATTGAACTGAAGAAACAAACCTACAGTGTTAATGGATACACACACATAGAGTCACTTCAGCTGAACTTGAACATTCAGCAGTGAGGACTGAACACATCTTAAGGTGTATTCATCAAGAGCAGAATTTACCTATTCAAAAATTACCAAAACTCAGCAGATATCAAAACTGCCACACAGATCCCCCGGAAATACTCTGTTCCCTGTCAGTGAAACAGTCAAGTGATACTTGCTTTGTCTGTCCTCGTTTTCAAATAAAGGTACAGTTAACAAGTAATCAAGCCAGAGATCAGAGGGTCTGAACCCCTATTCTGGAACATACATTATCTATTAGCAAGATGAACCAGGTTTAGCTGTTCCTTTCACACAAAAAAAGAAATATAGGTTTTAAGACAGTTTTGATTCCAGCAATGAAAGATTTCATTTTAAAATATCTATTTAATATTTATTCATAATTATCCTAGATGCTGTCTCTATTGAATTGCTACATTACAGCAATTATTATCTTCATATATGAACTCTTACATAAGACTGCTGCAATTTAAACTCTGAAATTCAAATTAAATTACAGTCTTTCAAATCTTTCACCCTTAGGCACTCAGTTCAACTTGAAGTATTGAGCTGTCCCTCTAAGCAAAAGATGAAGGTCAAACAAAGGACACTTTTCTTTCAACAGAAATACTTAATAGTTTCTGCTCAGCTCTTGTATCTTTAATGAATAGCTGACTGATAAGGTAAAAAGACAGGGAACACAGATAAACCTGTCAACTTGAACAAAAAATTCTGTTCAATGCCACCTTTTGTAGATAAGGCAGAAACATTATTTTAGAATACACAGTAGATCAGCTATGATTTACCATCCTGCGAATCATCATGGAAGCAGCCTCATCTACATAATCATTTAAATATACATCATTTTGTAACATACCTCTGTGCAATGGTTGAGGCATGGTTAAAATCTGGATAAGCAAAAGGGATGAGACATCTCTGTAAAGCACAGGAACTTCTGGCAGTTCTTCACTTACCAGCCTGGAAATAAAACCAAAAGAAAATCACTTCTGATACTATAAACCCATTTTCATATTTTATTTTGTATTTATTTTAAATAGCATTACATTTGATATCAAGCTTACAGAAGCCTAATATCTGAAAATTTGCTAACTGATCTCAGTTTTAAAACTGATTTCAATTTAAAAATTTAATGTTAATCATGTAATAACTCATGAGGAAATTACCATTTGGATACCTGATTCTGTTGAAGTGTTTTAAAACATTCAAAACTGCCTGAACTCATTATGTCTACGTAGAGATTTAAGGAATATTTAAACAGCTGAATTGGTTTTCAAAGCATGGCATTTCACACGTATACACATATCCAGGCTGTAACAATAATGGATCCTCGAATTACATTGAATGTTACAGGGAATGCTCCTATTGGAAAGCAGAGACCTTAGAAAAGCTATTGCTTTCCTTCATGTAAAGAATCGAAGGCTCAAGCAGCCATGACTGTTGGGATTATGCAGTCTCACACTCTTTATTAAACCCCCTGTATGTCCAGAAGGACAGCAAACAAGGACAGAGATACAGCAAACTTTCCAACTGTCCAGATCTACTGACGTAACATCATCTTGCAGTCCTATGCTAAAAAGCAGAAAACGCTTGCAGAGAGGAGGCAGTTTCTAGCTTTGTGTAGCAATATTCAACGGAATTCTAACCAACAGTATTCGTCAGGTTCAACAGCTGAGTCAAATGGCAAAACAATCAAATGGTGAAAACTCATTCTTCCCTCTTTTAACTGATATGGAACGTGATGGAGACCTCAAGCAGGAGCAGCTTGAGATAAAATGCGATACACCCCCTCCCCTGTCAGCCTTCCCCTTCTGCAACACACCCAGATGCAAAGAGCTGTGTGGGTTCTTACTGCCCTTGGCAAGCAGTGCTGGTGCTGATCTGTGCTGCAGGAGCCACACTGTGAAGCCCTGCTCTCACTGACCCGGAATCTCCCATGCAAAACAGAGTCCTCTGTGAAGGGACATCCGTGTTCCAAAGGAACAAACCGAGCTCTTGCAGACCATGCAGTGGAAAAGGTTGCCCACATGTGGGATGTGGATGCATGCACGGGATCTTTAGTGTCCTCTAACAGCTTTGGGGATTCAACCAGTTTATCATCCCTGAGGCCCATAAACATGATCCTGCTTTGGGAAGGAGACTACATAGTCACTGATTTCCTGAAAACTCAGGCATCTCTCTAGAGAAGGCACTGCCAGGAGTCATCTGTGACATGAATTTTAACACACAGAAGCCGTCATAAGAGGAGGATTAAAAGAACACTTAGGGTCACATGGCTGGCTGGTCTTGTACAACGACGTGACAGAAAACATGCTCCAACTGGTCCCTTTGAATTAATGAGCCCAGACAGATACAGAGTAAACACCATCTATAACCCTTTTGCTACAACCGATCATTTAATAAAATTACTGTTTCAGAGCACTGTAATATATATAAATATATATATTTATATATGTGAGCCTCCTAAACAAAAACCAAATATTCTAAAAACCAGTATATTGAATTCTAAAGAAGACAAAGAGGGTAGAAATTTGGATCACACTACCAAGCTTCATTTTCAAAATTGTACAGGCCATGAAGATACTTATCTCCTATGTCTCTCCAGTTCCACTTTCACCTATAGCTAGTTCTATTTTATGATCTATGACACTGATTTTTAAAATAACCCTCATTATGTAATGACTTTAAAACTATGGACACCCCTTAAATTACTTCTCATCTTTAATTCTTAATTTATATATAAACTTGGGAAAAATTTAATTTGGAATAACATTATAAAAAAATCTTACTGCCTCTGGTCACATTTAGCTGAACATATCTTTCTGACAGAGGTATCAATATTGTTTAATAATCATGTAACAATTAAGTCAAATACCAGTTCTGTCAAAATTAGTAAATATATATACAGAATACCATGATGAACTGGCAACATCACACACAAATGAACTCATTTGCACATGCAGGACCAACTGAATTACCTTTCTAATTTATTCAGTTCATAAGAATTGAGAAGCAAAGCTACAGTAAATGTCAGGGGCTTAGATAAGCTGCTTTTGCTTACATCAAGTGCTGCAGCATATGAAGCACTTAAAAACTGCTCTGTCATTTGTTAAGAGCCTCAGCAACTTCTTCATTATGACAATGAAACTGAAATTACAAAATGTGTTTAGAAATGTGTTTTATGGAAATTGTCCGTTCTGTTAATCCCCAGTGCATATATGAAAGCTTGATAAATCTGGCTACAAAACCTTGTGCCACAGAAGCACTTAATAAAAAGAAAGCAAGCACAACTGCAAATGGAACCAAAGTAATACAAAATAATTCAAATATGTAACAGTTGTATGCTGTATCAATTTTAAAAAGGGAGGTGGTGGTGAAAATAAACTACACAGAGCAATATGAACACGTAACAAAATGAAAAATGCAAAGCTCAGCTTTCTCTATGGAACTGTCCTCTCCTCCAGCCCAAGGTAATTGGGCTGCACCTTCCTCTGCCAACACCAGGGCTGCCTATCACCTGACAGCTGAGAAACTCTGCCTCCCTATTCTGCATCCCCCTCCCGAGAGATGTTATGCAGGAATCACTTCTTTGGGTATGGATGCAGAGAAATGGGAAATTCTGTTCAACTCTGAAAGAAGCAGCACCTTGCTTATGGCAATTCTTTATATTTATGATTCCCATTCCCTCTTCTCTCAACCAGAGACACTTAAAAGTTTTTGGTTGACACTAACTCCAACTAATTATAAAGGTAGAAATTCAATAAGTAAAGTAAAAGTTTTGATCCTCACACCTCTTTGAACTGTCAGACACAGGAAATTTGAGACAAAGGGATATAGGTACACCTGAACAAAGGCTTCATCGACTAGGGCAAAGTTATATTTTCTTTAGAATTTGCAGGATAAGAAGTAAAGTCCACAAATCCCAATGGCAGAAAGGTCAAACTAAAACACAGCTTCTGATGTTCATTGCAAGATAGCAGAATTCTACTATTTATTCTGGCTGCACTTTAGGATATAATGACAATTTCGTATTTGCTCTTCATTGTGCCACAGCAGATCTTACTGCAGGTCAGTTCTCATTATACATTCACTGACAGGACTCACATGGGTTATCTCCCATTCTCTTTCACCACTGTGGCCCCAGTGGTCCCTTGTCACCCATTCCCAAACTCATTCAATTTAACCTTTTTAAAACATGGACTCGTTGCTTTGTTCATGCAGCCTGCCCAAGTTACACTAGCACAGCCAAAGAAGATGGTGAGCTGTAGTGCAGGGGAAGGAAGAAACAGCCAAGAGCAAATCCTCCCAAAGCTCTCACTCCTGTCAAAACCTCTATACCATAACACATGTCCTGAGAGACAGCTCTTGCAGGCAGGGTTCTGTTGTATGGAACAGATCCCATAAGTCCTGTTGCAGCACGTGTTATGTATAGACCACCTCTTGCATAAACCCTAACTACACCCCACTAT
The DNA here is from genome assembly GCA_013397795.1 of Orthonyx spaldingii. Taxonomy (NCBI): domain Eukaryota; kingdom Metazoa; phylum Chordata; class Aves; order Passeriformes; family Orthonychidae; genus Orthonyx; species Orthonyx spaldingii. The sequence goes on from VZTJ01001437.1 coordinate 656,063, forward strand.
CCCACCATCCCACTCTCCCTGTCTCAGAGTATCTTCATAAAAAACTGTGGTTCTTCCCCATTTCACAGCAGTTTCTGTGATGGATATGTGACTTAAGATGTTCCTACGCACAGTTGCTCAGTCCTATCCCTGAGTTGCACTTTGTTGCCCCAGTATGACACTATAAAGAATCTCTGAAGCGATCTAGCTTAGAATGAAACATCAGCGAAACACGGTAGTAAAAATAACTCAGCATTTCAGTTTATCATGCAGTTCCTCCCTCCAAGTGCTTCTAATGCAAAGATCCTTAATGTTTCACCAATTCATTCTTTGCTGACATATTCTGTCTGTCAAAATAGACACAAAAAATCCAGCCTTCGTAGAGATTTAAATTTAAAAAAATGTCCATCCTTTCCTTTCATGTTTGTTGTTCCTGAAACTGTGGCTATTTGGACTAGTCCATTAAATTCACATCTGGGTTTAGTAATTATTGCCTCCAGCTGCTCCTTGCCTGCCCCCTGCTAGAAGCTATTATTCCCCCTTTGCACCACAATAATTGTTTATTTGATCACCATTGAAACCAGATCTATCCCTAGAAGAACAATTTGCTTAAGTACAGCCTGTGGGACCCAAGCGTTCATTGAATTTTGCAACATAAACTGCACAGGAGAAATAATCCACTAAACCATTCACAGTTCATCAGACTTGGCTTTTTCCCCCTCCTCTTCCAAACAGCTCATATTATTTAGGCCCTTTTTGATAGGGTATCTTCTTGTTCAAGATTTCCTTATTTCTGCTTTACCTTGCTGAGGCTGCATGAGCTTCTTCCTATCTTTCCTTTCAGTTGCCATTTTCAGCTACCAGGAGATCTAAATACAATTGTAGAAGACACTGGACAAAACCAGTGGTTTTGGGAAGTATAGTGAAGCAATTCTGTGAGACTCTTTACAAGTTACTTTGATCAGTTCTCCCAGACATAGGAAATCTAAGGCATTATTTATGAAGAATTAAAGCTGAATTGTAGAAAATTAAGATAAAAATTGTGGGTTCTACATCTGGGTAGTTTTACTTGTAAATACTTATGTATATTTAAAGAAAATAATATAGTTAAATGAAGGTGAGAAGATAATATAACAGCACTTGCATTCCACAGATTTCTTATGTGTGTGTGGTTTTTTTCCTTTCCATTTTGAAAATTGTCCTTTTAAATAAATGAAGATTAAACTAGCTTCTCTGGAAAACTGCTTTCAACTCAAACAATAATTTAAAGTGAAAATTAAATAGAAAAAGATGGTATATTGGTTGGAAGTTATTTTGCTTCTGTGACTTCCCTAAAGTTAAAATGTTTGAAATCACAGTAATACAGTCAGACAACATAGACCTCATCCTCTAACTGACGGTTTTTTTCTACAAGTCTTTGCTTGAAGTCTCATGTGCAGGTCAGGCTGATGATTTAGATGACTTGGTTAACTTCAAAGTGGCAGAATGCCATTCACATCTAAAATCTGCAGTGATTATTTCTCCACCATCCTCTTAAGCTTCTTCAGTTTTCAGCAGTGTGTCACCTTCTACTTGCTCTGAGCACTCTTTCCTGTATCTGGAAAAATTTGCTATTCTGTATTTCTCAAAAGGCTGTGTGACTCTGAGAAGTGTGCAATCAGATCATACACACCAATCCTATGAATGCCAGCTTCAAGTGAAACTACCACTTGAAATTTCTGCAATATAATTACAGATACTCATTTTATGCTCTAATTTATACATGAAAAACAAGTCATCAAATTGCCTCCTTTGTAGCATTCTGGTGCCTGCAGACTAAGGTAGGAAAAACATTCCAAGGAGTGAGCAAAAATATTCCAGCTCGAAAGCATTTGTGCATCTCAACAGTAAATTATTTCATGGCAAAGTGGATGCTATCTCAGTTGTAGCTTCCTACAAACAATTTAGGACTTTGTGCCAAACCAGTATCATCAAGTCTACCAAGAAATATTGAAAATCAGTGCAGAAAACATGAGAACTGCTCAAATGCATTCCCAGCATGCAACCCTTTCTGCAAAGCAAGGCATTACAGTCCTACAGTATCATTAATTTCTAAGTGATTCCAAATATTCCCTAATGACATCTAACTTGCTGCACTTTAGCCCTGACATGCCCAATGCATGGTGAATTCCACCAGGTCTGTAAGCCCTGTCTGTTACCAGCTGCTTCCAAAGCCAGCAAGCTCTTCAAATGCCAAAATGAGAAGTGCATGATCAATCCCACAGCCGTTCTGGCCACACCATCTTAATTTTGCCTCATATAACTCAGCCAACCATACACCAAATTTATTAACCTTGTCCCACTGCTCCATCTAGGTCAGATCTCAATCAGAATCACATGAAAACACACCCCCAAAGCAGTGTGAATGCATGCTGAACAGCACAGGTTTTCAGGTTATAAAATGCTTGATGCTTTGTTCTGCTAATGGTTTATAAACTAATCTGATAATACAGTTTAACTACTCTAATAATCTAATGTTCATTGCAAAAAGAAGCCTGGGTCCAAGAGGACAAACAATAAAATCTTAAACTAGAAATGAGAACAATTGTCTTAATAGTTATCCCCAGTCTGCAGTTAGGATTGTGGCATCACTATTCTAGATCAGTTTTCGAAATTGCACGATGCCTTCTACCTCAGGCTCCTAAAAACACTAACACACAGCTGGATAGGCACTACAAGGACAGTCTTTTAATGTAATTGCAAACTACAAAGTGTAGAGATTAGTAGGGAGAAGATGCTTAAGGTGCTAAGAGAAAAAAAAATTGTTTTCCTCTTATGAGGAAAAATCATAATGTGGTTTTAGGCAAGAAACCCTTCTTCTCATCATCAAGGCAGAATCTGAAAAGTGATGGGTCTTAAGTCAGTAGATGAGCCCTTGTGAAAAAAATTAAATGGTTCAATTTATTATATTGTTAATCCTTGTACAGCTGCATATGTAAGGTTAATGCTTGAAAAGCAAACTCAGGTAAGTAACTTGCTTAAAATAATAAGCTTGATAAAAATTTTTACCTTAAAATATAATTATTTCTCACATATATTAGGCCTATTTACAGCTATTAATCATTAAACTTTCAATAAACTATTTATTGACTTATCTCAATGTAAGTTTTGTTGAGCATCCATATCAAGACCAGCAGTGCCCTATCCACTTACCCAATACTATTCAATTTGCATGTGCTTAAGCCTGCAAGAGGTGTATTTAGACTTTAGCTCAAAACTCGTATTTGTCAGATTTTTATGTACAAGAAATCAGAAAACTTATTTTTACAAATCCATACATACAATTTTTAGATGTTAAGTCCATCAGCATATGTCACAGAGAATTTAAATTAAGACAGAAAGTTACCCAAAGTCCCTCTGTAAGGATGTTTCTTTCACCAGGTAAAACTGATATTGGGTAAATTAAAATACTTGCTCTGAATTTTTCTCCTGCAACGGCTGGGTTAGTTTTCTCCAGGGGTTGTATGCAGAGTCTATACTGTAGAGGCGCATGTGCATGGCCAACACGTGAAACAGCTGATCTGAAAGGTGAAGAAGACAGATTGCTGAGCATTATATACAGTGATAAGAACTATTTTACACTAAATTGCCATCATGCATCTTACAAGATTCTGAGAAGTCTGTCGTGTCATTCCAAATAAGCTGGTACCCTAACAAGCATATTTTTATTAAGTATTTATTTGTAACTTTTTTAAAAAAGGATTTGAAGGTAAGTAAGATAGAAGGCAGTGAACACATGCACATATGTGGAAAAATGTTTCACAGAGAGGCTGTTTAGAAAGCTTTGGCCAGACCTCAGCTGTTTTGGTGCTCCACGTACTTAATTACAGCCATTTTTTAAAAACCCTGTCTCACACGCTGTTATGTTGCTACGGTTTCATGCTCACTTCACTTGCCTCTCCATTTTACACCAGAAGCTGTGATTTCCTAAACAATTTTTCTTAACAGGGACTGACATACTTTTAACTGATATATTTTTACTATTTATTCCTCCCTCTCACAGTTAAGTTCTGTGTACAATGCATTTGAAATTTAATCTAAAGTTGCTACAAGTTCTGGCCTATGGCAGGATCACTTCGGCTCTTCATCTTTAAAAGGTTTATTAATCCTTCTGCCTTCACAAGGTTATTTTGTAGGTAACTTTTGGACCAAAAAATCCCCAAACCAACAAACTTCTGACCACACATCAATGACACTAAAGTAGCAACAGTCTTTATAAGTCAGAGATTTATCCACACAACCTGCAGGCAGAGTTTGCTGATATTCATCATTTCAAACCTTCTGCACTTTCAGTATATCAAACATATCATTTGCAAAACACTTGTAGAATTTTTCAAACAGAGGATGCATAATTACTCATGGAGACTTACTGCAGTATTTTATATTAAAATGCACATTTTTCATTTACCTGTGAATCATATGATCAACACAAATAAAGACAAGATCTAACCCTTCCTCCCATTAAGCAACCCAAGAAGTCAAGTGCCAGTTAAGTCAACAGCATTTTCAGAGATGCACATGAAATAAAAAACACAAAATGGTTTGAGTTGGAAGGGACCTTTAAAGGTCATCTAGTCCAAGCACCCTTCAATGCACAGAAATATCCTCAACTAGACCAGGGAATATTAGGGATTCAGACTTCACTTTTTTTCAATGAATCTTTTTTTATCTTCATAGGTTTATACTAAAATAATTAAAGTATCATTTCCCACAATTTTGCTTACTTTTTTCTTCCTGTCACACTATATCTTGCTATTTGGTGTCATGCTTTTCTCCTGTTCAATTTCCTAGGACCCTGCTTCCTTTCTCCTTTTCGTTTTAACTTTTTCCCTTAGTATCCTGACATCATCTTTCCTCTTCACCCCTTTTTCTTTCAATTGATCCCTTTGCATCTTTCTCTCTAAATCTCTCTCCATCTCTTTACAACCCACTTTCTCAACCTACACACTCACAGGTCCTCTTTTCAAATAGAAAGAGCAGCTATTAATTTATTTTCCATAAATAGACAATTACTCAGAGGTACGCAATGGCCAAAAGAGTCGCATGATGAAATCAGCTGACTGCCAGAGCCTGAGGGCTGTAATTAGCTCCTGGGGTTTGTAAAATAATTGGAGCTGTAGATGGCATTGGAATTGATAGCTGCCACCTGCTTTCTGAATAAAAACACTCAATGAGGACAAAATAAGTCATCTTTTCTCCTGGCAAGAGATTCTTAGCAAAACACTGTTTTGCTGATAAAGTTCAAAACTCTGAAAATATATTTCATCAAAATAATAAAAAAACCCTCAAGCATGTTTTTGTTGTTTTTTTTTTAACGAAACCCATGAAAATATCCATTCCTTCCTTCCTGTCTGTCTGCTAAAATGAATGCTTTTTTTTCCCCCTCAACTGTTCCTTGCTTTAAACAGAAATGGGCTTCTATGCAAAATGGAAAAAAAAAAATTAAAACTGTTCAGAGTAATTAATGCATCCCCTGTTCCTTTAACACCCATTCTCCTGCGCTTTTACTAATACGAAATTAAGCAGGCAAGCATCAGCTTCTAGCACTGGAGAATGTATTTGTAATCTCCAAGTGTGTAACCCTTATGGAATCGAGACACAGTGCAGGAAAGCGCAGCCCAGCAGCCGTGTGACAGCACTTTTTGCCTGGCTGAAGGCCGCGTGGCTCCTCGGCAGGGCAGCGCGTTCAGCGCCCGGAGGCGGCGCCGGGCCTCGGGGCTCTGCCCGGAGCGCCGCTGCCACACCCGGGACAGCCCCGGCCACAGGCACGCACCGAGCTGTATTTCTGTTTGACACCACAGCCACTCCAACTGCTTTACTTACCACTCACTATGACTGTGAAGTACTAGAGAAAGCCAAGGAAAACACCAGAGCGCTGGAAAGCAAACACTGGCAACTCGTTTGAGCAGCAAGTGCTTGGTGCTGCACCACGTCCTTATGCCTGAGGGACTGGCAGAAACCTGCCTTGGGCCAAAGGAATACCCGAGGGCTTTCCCTGTGTATTTGTGGAATGCATAATCCCAAAACATAAGCATAAAAGTACAGAATGTCCTCCCATTTTCTTTTACCCTCCTTGGAACCTTTAAAATACATGTATTTATTGTTTTTAAACAAGCAGCAGCAAAACATTACCATGACAATGGCCCACAAACATCAATGTTGCCCAGTCTTGTGAGGAGTGGGATGGAAGGCCATAACCTCACCAGGTATCCCAAACCCCTCTGCCCTCACAGTCCATCTTCCAGCTGATTGTCTCCAGGAGAGCCCACCTTTGTAAGGGGGAAAGGCAGGACCTGGTTGTAGCTCAGAATCACCAAAAGATCATTCTTAACCAAATTCTGCAGGAAGAATATTAATTTTCGAAAGTCCAGCAGCAACAAAATTAGGGAATGGTAATTATGAAGCCACAACAAAACAAGAATTACAGGTTTACCTATAACAAACCATGAGAAGTAAAATTGGAAAAAAATTGAATATGATCCTCCTCTTCTAATAACTTTTCAGTTATTTGAGATGCATCCAGATAATTTGAATAAATATAAAAATCAGACAATTTGGATGCCCAATATAACTTATTGCTGCCAGTCGTCAGGGGCTTGGCAGGATTCCAAAATTTAGACATTTGAGTGGACTAGATTACTGTTTTAAAACATGTTCATATGACTCGAGTATTACCTACATTGATGCACTGCTGCCACAACTCTCTCGGCGTGTCTTTGTTTTCAAAGAATACATATAAAGCTTAAATAACACTTCATAGAATCATCTAGAGTAGCAGGTAGCTTTCAGTCATATTAGGGTTCCTAAACCCATTTCTAAAAATGATGAAAATAACTCTATTGTTATTTTGTTATTGTCACTGCTCTTCTTGGTAGACTGTTCTTTCAACTCTTCCTACATCAACTCTACTTCTTGGAGTCAGCCTATTGTGAGAGAGGAGCAATAAACTCAATTGGAATGTGTACTTTCAAAAGAACAGCTCAATGGATAAGTCTTTGCACTGGGATTGAAGCTATAAGAGGAAGCATTATAATACTGCTCCTCTCACAGACCCCAAAGATAATGGGTATTTTGTCTATGTATCCACACTGCACCAGCACCTGCAGCTGCAGTCTTTACTGTTTGTAATATTAAAGCACACTCCTTTTACAGATGTTGACAAAGTTCTTACAAATATTCTGCTATGTCACAGTGCAAAAAGCAGGAATCTACAAAGGCAATTTCACAGCCCTTTTCAGGTTTAGTGTGATATGCACAGCACAAAAGAAGACTAAATTCAAGACATGAAAAGATAGCGATTTGATAGATGAATGGCAGAAATTCTAAATATACTGTGCTCAACTGACAAAAACGAGTGAATCAGGAAGTTGCATGCAGATGTAAGTTTTGGTCTCACTTGTAATCTTGGTTTGGTCTTTGCCAAAGTGATCGCAAGTTTTGCTGCCTTTTTCCCTACTTGTTTTTTTTTTTTCTGGTCTCTTGACTGTAAAGTAAACTCACAAATTACCAGAGTTCAAATCAGAAGATGTTTTCTGTTATTAATTCCAATTCCACAATGTATAGCAATGTGCTGTCATAATGAAAACAAAGAAAACTAAGGAATTAGCTGCTTTTATATTGCTTGCAACAGTCTAGATAATGTGCTTATACCCCAGTCCCTCTCTATTTTAGGACATATACTGCTATCATGGAATTTTCTGTCTTGATCCAGATTTCTCTTTTTACATTCCCTAAATTAGTATTCATATTTACAATGTGAAAACATCACACAGTGACATAGCAGTTCACTGCAGGTTGAACTGAAAACATCCTTATCTCAGCTGTGAAGATCTTACCAGACCAGGGACGCTTCTCCCTTCTTCTCCCAAAGTTTCCTGGGACTATCAAGAAGAATGTAGATTGTAACAAAAACCACTTGATACAAGTAGATGGGACTTGATTGTCAATAAGGAGATTGAGAAATATTTTTTCTCCTGGTAGAGATTTACGTAGTCCACTTAGCAACAGCAGCTGCAAAGACCTGCTGACAACATCTTCCCATTCCTCACTGATCCAGTAGACTTGAACCAGTAGAGAAAATGTGAAGGTCAGGAAAAGCCTATTAAGGCATTAAGACCAGATAGTCTTTACAAAATCTCTTACATCTTTACTAAGTCTTAATTGCTGATGAAGCAGCTAATTATCCTCAACACCAAACTCACCAGTGTATGAAATCAACTTCAGCAACAGAATTCTAACGGTACCTAGCTTTGCTTCTCCCACACTAGATATTAGTGGCATACCAAGTGCTTTAGAAAATACTTAAAATCACCTGCTGGTGAGAAAAACTGCTTTTTCCAAGTCAGCATGAATGAGCACCAAGGATCTGCAGACTAACAGCTCCTAACTGAAAAAAACCTCCAAACCAAGCAAACAAATCCAAAAACCCAAACCCTGCAACACCAAAAAGCCCAACCGACAACAGAAACCTATTGTAGCAAGGCATTCCTGAAAACTTCTTTTATTCTTTTTTTTTTTTCAGTGGCTGCAGAGAGCTACACAGGACTCTTTGCAACCACATCCACATCAACAATTATAGAAAAGAGACAGCTGCAACTCAGTCTTGCAAATCATAAAAGAACTAGGTTTTTCTCCCTAAAGGAATGACCAATACTAAGTGGCTCCAGGTGTCACTGTCCATATTGATAGAATGGAGACAGCCATTACTTTCAACAGTGTTGAAAAAGTTGATACAGAAGGATCATGAAGAGAAGCAATGAGTTTCTATGCTCACAAAAACACCAAAAGCACTGATTAAACTGATACTAACATCATAATCAAGATAAAGGCTTCAAATGAATGAGAAACAGAAAACCAAAACCAACCAACCAACCAACAAAAGCCACTCCCACGGAGCAATACTGTTTCTCAATGTTTAGAGCCATTGCAGAAGGTACAAAGGTGCTGGATGTTCTATTTAAGAAGAGTTTAAACAACTCTTAAATAATTTTTTGATATCCAGTTGCAAATAATGTGCTTTCCAATTAATGCAGTTGATGCTGCAATGCCAGACTGCTGTTTGTACGAAGCATAAGGATAAGGAGCTCATGTACAGAGAAACTGAAGCCAGAGGACAAGAGCATAAAATATTTAATCTTTCCCCAAAACCCTAATCCTATCCTTCTCACAAAGGGGAAAAAGGAAACAAAAAAAACAACCACACAGACAGAAAGAAAAGTACTATTTAAAAGTTAAAAAAGGAAGATTATAAATTCATTTATAGGTACCTTTTAAATTTTGTGGAACTATTCATCAACTACTGCAAGATTACCAGAGTACGAACAGCAAAGAAAAACACATCTACACAAGTTAAAGAGAGGTCACAGACTCAGAGAATGCTTAGGGTTGGAATGGACCTTACAGGTCATCTAGTCCCAACCTCCCAACCCCTGCCATGGGCAGGGACCCCTTCCATTAGACCAGGTTTCTCAAGGCCTCATACAAAAACTGTACAGAGAAAGCATAATTATTCATTATGTGTTTTGACCCTGTTCTATAAATATGGAATAATGAAGACAAACAGATCTATTACTTTATAAAACAGAGAAATAAGACCTGTACAGTTGTTATGTATCATAATTTTCCCTGAACTCAAGAGAATTTGCAAGGCCATAGTCTCTAAAACTGTAATGCAGTCCTTCAAATAGGGCTTGATTTTTCAGTAATAATAAGAAATTGGTTGCACACACATACAAAACTTTAACTCTTAAAATGGCAATTTTGCAGCCAAATTTTCTTCACCATTCTTCTCACACAGACTTGGTCACTGACATAAGAGCTACATTAATCATTCTTAATTTTACTTCCCAAGAGCAGCTGCCCTCATGGTGCAATCTACTAAAACAGCTCTTGACCTATTTGTTCCCACCACCTTCCCTGATGTTTGCTGCTGTAACAGCTCACCTGGGACAACATGTTCTATTTTTCACAATATCTAATCACATAACTTCACAGTTGTTACAAGACTATCACAGAGTGGTATGCTCAGTCACAAAAGAAACCCCTCAGTATCTCACACACAGAAGAGGCAAAATCAGGTTATGTTTTAGAGCACTTCTGCTGAACCTGTCATGAATGATGTTTAAAAACAAAAGCAGTTTCAATACTGTGCAAGGAAGACTTTAACAAAACAGTACTCAAGTTCTAGATAGGGTATGGGTTTTAAAAAACATTCTTTTCTCACCACATAAAACAATGAAGAAGTTGAAGGTACATTTTAAATGAAACTTCAAAAGCAGGATTACTCTTGGAGAAATCAATGACTACGGAATAATGATAAAATATACTTCAGAACATGAATCTGTAGAACTGCAATTTTTCATAACTTAAACACAAGGATATGGAAGGGCCAATGAAGGAAACACACAAATATATAATGGTTTAATGAAAACAAACCCTGCCATATATGTAAAGCTAACTCTGCTCCCACTAGTCACATTTAGCCTAATGTCCAAACCTTAATATCATAATAATAAATGAAAATACTATACAGGCCTGTTTTAGGAGAATCCCATTACTCTACATTAAAAAACAAGTCTATTTTAATGCAAGAATCAATATGACTAGCTTGCTACAAAACAATTTTACAAAGTACCAATACAGAACATAAACAACATGTGAACATTCTAACAACCAAGAGATGACATTCACCTGTCTGTGCTGCTGAACGCAACAACACATTCATGTACGTAGTGCCTCTCACCTGGAAGGCCGTGAATTTCTTTGGAGTGCAAGGTAAATAATAAAAACACCTATATGACTGACTTAGATGCAAATAAGAAAATTTACCATTTTACCCAAAAGTGTGGAAAAAAACCAAGGCATTGCAGTAAGATGCTGTCCTTCATCAGAAATAGGACTATAATCCTTTTAGCAACTGCTAAAGGAAAAGCACCAGTACAACACACTGCAAATTACACAGCAGTTTAAGAACTGAACAGAAAAATATCATTGTAAACAAAGTGCAATGTATTGTAACTAGAAAAAAAAATCAAGATATGTTACCAGGCTTTCAAAAATCATCAATATGCTTTTCAATCAATATTCTCGGAATTTCCGATTAACCCCTTGTGTGCAAGTACACTTAAACAGTCAAATCACATCATGGGGAAAAAAAATTTCTTCTCCCTAAATACATACACAATTCTGAATAAAAAGGGGTTCATCTTTAAGGTCCCTTCTAACCCAAGCCTCTCTGTGATTCTACGAAAACAAAGTTTTCCTTACCGGGCTATTTTACTTTACATACAGACAATTAATGCACTGTTTCACAGTGGATTTGCAACCAAAAAAGATGTATTTTATGAACATTTTATGTTTTGTAAACTAGCACATATTTTTAAAAGCAACAGTTGATGTAATCTTAAAATTTCTCTTTAAGAAGACAATTTCTGTATTTTTCATGTGTGAGAAGGATCTCAAACTTTTGCTAAGTTTAGGAAGTTTAGTTTGTTCCAGTAATCTATTTTGATGAACAGGAAAACTGGTTCATTTTCTGAGACATACAGAGTCAATGGCAAAATACTAAAAAAGCTGGAAAAACAGGTAAGTATGATACATGAATTTCAACAGGACTTAACACTGTTATGCCTAGTTGAAGTATCCATCCAGCTTAAGACAATTCTCCAGTTGAAATACATCCTCTGTGTATTGTTTCCAATTTTGTAATTCTCCAAAAAGAAATTTCTCCAGTGATTAAAGTACTTTCCATGAATTTCAAGGCTTGAAAAATATGTATTAAAATTCCTGACAAATCTTTTCACAGACTGTCAGCAAAAGGTATGCATTCTTGCAAGGTCTAAGAGTTCCTTCTTATGCAAGAGGACATTGAAGGGATCGTGTGGTAAGAATAAGAAAAAAAATAAAATAATGTGTTATACAAACCACCTAGTGTCAGCTACCAAGCCTTAGCTTGGTGGCACTTCTTTCTTTCTTTTTTCCTTGAACAACCCCAAAGAAAGAAAAACCACTTTGAGGTAGTTTCTCCCTTTGTATCAACTGATGTAGTTCAAATAGCAACAGTGAAGCTACAGAGATGCACACAAAGGAAGCTGCCCACCATCCCAGTGGTTCAAGCACTCCCTGCAAAATCATAATCTTCCAGCACTTATTGGCATTAGTTGGTGATGAAGCACCATCAGAAAACCCATTATCTTTTAGATGTATTTATCTCGCTAGCTAGCTTTTAAATAGGTACGTGTAACAAAAATTTGATATCATGTCACACATTTCAGTGTTTTAAGATGTAACGAATGTTTCATTCCACTTTTATCTCAAGAAAATGAATCACACATAAAAACTGAGACCTCCGCATTTTGAAAAACTATCAATGAGATAAAAATGTGACCTTACAGATTACTAGTCACTTCCCTGCATACATTCTTCTAAACTCTAAAATGTCAAGAAATTTTATGACCAGTAAAGCCATGTGAAAACCAGGATACACTCTCATTACGTGTAACACTATTATAAATCTTTTCACGTTAGAATTTTTCAGTTTTAAGCTGAAATCTCCACCCTAACCTGCTCATCATGTTCTTCCAAATACATGCCTGTGAAATGGGTAACACATTAGTAAGAAGCAAAAATACAGAGAGAAAGTGTCCATCTTTACTAGGTGAGCATACGATTTACAATACATGATAATCTCAGTATTAGTTATCTGCAGAACCCTGCTTTAATAAATGTTTGCAATTTGCAGACAGTGCTCTAGAGATGTTCTTTTAACACACGCACTTTTCAGGTTCTTTGGTCTGCTGAGAAATGGAGGCAATGACAGTGGGGAAAGGCAAAGTGCAGTACAGTTTAAAACTACTTTTCAAAATAACAACACATGGATGAAATTAGCTGAACTACATTTCCTGGCAGTAACAGAAGGCTGTTGTCCTAGAGGGAATGTGGGCAGCACAGCACCTGGTGAGATTTCTTTGATGGCTTGTCACCTCAAATGATGAGGGGAGCATCCCCCACAAATTGTGCACCAAAAGGCAGAGGTGGGCCCAAGCTTTCTTTTTTCCTACAGAATCTGCTGCTATTGCTACATAAGCTTGACTTAAATAAGCATTAGTGGTAGCAGCAGTATTCTGGCAGGTTTTCTAAATTTTCCTGATGTAAGAAAATGTCCACTTGTAATATTCCAGTAAAAGATTAAAGTATTTTCTTTTAAGAAAAAAAAAAAAACAAAACAACAACTTCTGGCAGCAAGAAGTTGCTTTATTTGAAAAATATTAAAGGTTTCAGAACAACAAAAATTTGAAAATTTCTATGAAGGAAAATTTGAAAAACTCTGTGGAAGAACTAGGCAAATTAAAGACATGGGACATTGTAGCTGCATATTTCTAAGTATGAGACCAAGTCATGAGCTCTATTAGGATTCAGAAAACAAAATTCTTTCCTGTTGCTAGCAACAACCAGGGTGAAACAAAGCTTTCATTCTTCACCCTTAAAATACTTCTGTTACTCATAAAAATGCGAACTTGCTAAAAGATATTACATGGAAAGTATGGCAATTGATTTCTAAATAATTGTACTCACAAGACATGAACAGCTCTAATGAAGAATTTGTGTAAATTAGCTTTCAGATTTCTCTAACGGAAACAAAAATTAAAGACTCTTTATGGCAGAAAAAAAAAAGGTTTTAAAAGGAAAAAGTTGATGTAACTTAGAAAATACCAGAAAGAACCAGACATCTTTATTCAATATCCTAATAATTTGTACTGCATTTAATAACATGGAACTTACTTAAACATGATCTTTTCCCAGCTGTACTTGCACCTCCTGAACACAAATTTCCTCCTCGATGGACCAGCTCAAGTTCCAAGTTTGTTCTGTAAGAAAAACATGGAAGTATTGAAGGAAACAACATTATTCAAGCTTCTACGGACACAAATGAGTCATGACAAACTCACAGCACACACTACACAGAAGAATACTGTGAACTAATCTTTAGTGTGAAATACTGCCAAAATACAGCTCAGAACAAAACAAACTTTACCAAGACATTGTCCTATATGATTTTAAGTACTATATTAAGATAGTACTGTGTTGAGTTGTGAGAGAAGAATGTAAAAACTGTTAATTCGGAGGCTTTCTTTTGTATGCACACACAGATCAATAATAAGAGAATTTATGTCCAAACCTGAAAAGGCAATACCCAGATTGGCTAACTTTCAGTCAATCATATACATCTACAAAGTATTCTTTATTGGTAGGGCTTTTGTTTCACTTTAAACAATCAGAGAGTACAGTGGATATGGCAACAACTAAATATGAATACAGTCTCAATAATAATTAAAGCACTGCCCTTGATAGATAAGTCAGTTAATAAAAGCCTTGGAGGTTAACTCTGGATGAAACACTATTCACTGCAGCTCATTAGTATGAAAGAGGAGTTGTGTCACTAAATCTCTGCAGTCACACTGATGCTTTCTTTCTTAGTATTATTGTAATCTGATACTCAGGCACCAATTGTTTAGGCCAAATTCAATAATTCTGTTTAATTTTGGAATTGGATGTTTCAGTCCTGCATTATCTTTTACTCTCAAGATTTGGAGCAAACAATTTATGTTATATTCTCTGAGAGCCTGTTTTAGTATGTCAACATACTTTTTAAAAATTAAAATAAAGGAATATAATTCTATTATTCTGAAGTGCTGTTTTGCTAATTCAATCTGAACTGCAAATCTCATTCTAAACATATCTTTTGTCCTTTAAAGAAAAATGAAACAATTTTAGGTTTGATATAATGTGACTGAATACATATTAAAATCTATTCTAGAATTTTAGGCACATAATTTATCCAAGCTAAGAACATCCCCACACACACATACATTTAAGAAGGAACTACAGGATGACTTTTATTCAAAACAAATTATTTTTAAGAATTTCAGCTTCATCAGCTTGAAAGAAAAATACATTTTGATATGCAGTGTTTGTTAAGATACTTTCCCACGTTTTTAAAATAGCAACATTTCTGAATATTCCTATCCCTAAGTTTGCAGCTTATGCCATCCATTTCTGAAGGAATGCTTTAATCCTCTCTACTCAGAAAAGGCAATTTAACATTGATAATGTGCCTGCTCAGAGCTCCATCTGGTTGCTGCTGATAAGGGCATCTGTGTGACAGGGGAATTTTCCACTCTTCAGGCGATTTGCAGTGCTCACTGAACTTCTGAAAATCTACCAGCAAGGAAGCAGGGACAGGGATTTCATATTAGTGGACAAAATAGCAGCTGTAGATCAGCATGTGCTAGTTCACCATGGGAATATGAAGGAAATCTGTATGTTTTATTTCTACAAATCTTCTGATGACTAATTTGTAGAACAAAATTAATGACAGTCTCCCATTAAAACCAAGATAATTAAGATTTAAATCAAAAAGACTATCTGAATGTTTAAGAATAATTTTCTAGATCTACAATTTTAAATTTCCCTTTCACCAAGACATATGTGCCATTTCACAAAACAAACCTCAGGGATAATTCTGAAAAATACCTCTTGCTGGTACATAGGAGGTGTCATATACTACTTTCTACTATCAGGAATGTAAGTGAAGTTATTTCTGTAAACATATACTCTATTCACTTACATGATACCAACTCTCACCTCCCACACTTCCTTCATTGCCCCCAGCTCCTCAAAGGCAGCACCTTATAGCTCAGCTTTTTTAGAAATGTAAGTATTAACCTTTTCCTTCATCTCTTTCAAAACATACCTGGACCTTGGCATAAGAATGCACAGCAGAGAAAGCATCTTCTGTGAAAATGAACACTGATCCTTCATAAAATACCCTGCATCAGGTACAGACCTCGAGCATTTTGGAAGGAGACCAGTGTATCTCCTCCCTAATTTGAGCTTCCTTCTGCCTTGAGGATCTGAGTGCCCTCTGCTCTTTACTGAAGAAAAGTAACGAAGAAAAACTGGGGGCATCTGACAGAAAGAAGCATGGAACACAGAGTGGTCTCTGAAAGAATCCTTTGCTATCTCAGACTCCTCAACATGAAGGAAAGAGAATGAGAAAGAAAATCTATATGAGTGTCTTTTTTTTCCTATCTAGAAATCTTAGTGTCATTCATTGGAGCAAGAAGTTTTGTACAACACTGCCTTTATCTTCCTCACTCACAGAAAAAAACCTGAGAAAACAGATTTTGCTCAGCTGTCCTGACTCCTGATTAACAACAGACCTATTTCATCCCTTCTTGTGGGCTTTTATTAAAGGAACGTATTGGGGGAGGGAAGGGTGATTTTGTATTTCTCAGAATTCATACCAGCACAGAGTAGGGGGAAGTAAAAACACAGTGTCCTTTCCAGAAAGGGGATATATTTGGATGGACTTGCTCTTCCTCTTGGGACAGAAGAAGCCTACTAAGCACTATCATTTTTCTCACCTCAATTTACAAACACAACACATGTATGGAAAAACCCCAGATACTGAGACACAGAAGGAAAGAACACACAGCTCTTGTATTAGTCTATACAGAGCTGGCAGAAAAACCAAAAGGTTTGTTTGCAGAGCCAACAAAAGCATGAAACCTACTGCTGTGTAATACAGAAACAGGTCCTCCAAGATATCATCACAAATGACAGCCTTCAATGCTATGAATGTGGAATTATTAAAATGAAAGCTAGGCACACGTGATTTGGGAATGACACACTACACTAATCTCATGAATGTCAGCAAAGACAAGGAGGAATGCATATGAAAGGGGTACAAATTTAACAAGATACGACTGTTGGGAAAGCAGGAGGCAGCCAAGGAGCTGCTCTTCCAGCTGTGCATGCAAATCAGGCTGCCAAGACCCAGAACGCCTCTTTTGCTAGGAAAACAGACAGCAGCTAGCCCTCCCACTAGGAGGGAGAGCGTTCTTTTATAATTTCTTTTCTCTGCTACCAGTGGCATATGCCTAGGTAAGCAAAAATGAAGAAAAGTAAGCTCCTTTTTTCCTGCAGGAGAAAGAATAACCTGCAGCAACTGGCTGCGTATCGTTTCACCGGTAACGTTCCCACGCAGTACAAAAAACTTCAAAGCTGGCATTCAGCTGTAAACCAACATCTTTTAGGCCAGGAGATGATGTCATTTTCTGACTGAAAATGGAACATGACTTATAAGAAGATTAAGAGTGTTTAATTCACATGCAAATATGTGGAGTTAATAAAAATATAATTGCATTCAAATGCTCATCTAAACAGGGGTTAAATAGCAGGAAAAACTGTTTAACAGCTGTAAATGGTCTGACCAAAACCAATTAAATAATTCAGAACACCTGGAACTAGAAATGCTCAAAAGTTACTGGTTGGTAGGGAACACAAGGGTATCATTATCTCAAAAACAACTAGATGGAAACAAGGAACAAACAGGTCAAATGACAGGAATAACTTACAGAAAGTAAATTACTTCAGTATGTAATTTTAACTGTGGATAGTCTATTGTTTGATTACTTAAAATTAAACACATAATAAAATCATCCAAAGAAAACTCTTTCAGTTTAGAAGATGACCAGCTGATTTACAGATTTATTTCCATAAATACAAACTGTAAAGTTAGATTAAAATGTCTATTTAAAAGTTTAATTTTTTTTAACCTATAGTTCTTATGCAATTATCAAGTAGTAGAAGCATGTAAATCTGGATTGCTGCACTGAAAGGCCAGAGAAGTGAATCACCCTGAAGCTGATCTGCCAGGTTGTAACTGCCTTGTAACTGATCTTATGAGTTATAGCAATAATACAGAAGGCTGAATCCAACACTTGAAATTCTTCAGTCATGGATAAATGGAAGATTGCTGACACCAGTCTAACCCTAACAGGAAGAGGCCACAAGGAATACAAGTGACATATCCTAATATTAGTGGTAAACCATGATTTCTCTCACCAATAGTGCAAGCAGCAACTAAATGCTGTTCTGGTTTGAGCTATTTTTAACTCTGAATGAAAACAAATCTTGGGCTCTGGGTGTAAATATGAAAGTAATATATAGATACATTTAAAATATATTTAGCTAGAATTTTAAAAATTATATAATATTTATAATTTAGACCCAGAAATGTATTTTAACACCATTTTTGTATCTTAAATGGCATGTCAAGTCATGGTTACAAGTTATCATACTTTTATATGTCAAATATTAATTTTGAGTCCTTTGTATTTTTGGAAGGGTATTCAATTGTATTGATCAAACACATAATTGCTAAAAATCTCAACATTACTTATCCTCATATAGAATATACCACTTAAAAATTCAGAATAATTATTAACTTGCCATGTGTAAAATTTCATAGTTCTTTATCAGTTAAAATACTCTGAAAGAATACAGACAGTATTTCTTTTAATAGAATTATACACTAATCTAAGTTGGAAGAGAATACTGGAGGTTAGTGGATCTAACCTGTGAAAAGTGAAACCTTAGGTTTAATTACCCAGAGTCCTGCTGAGCCAAGCCTTGAATATTTCCACTGCTTATACAGTAAAGACACTCAGCAATCAGAGTTTATGAAACTGCAATAAAAAAATGCTACTCAATGGCATCATTTCTATGCTTGCAGTTTCTCTGCAGTCAGCACCTTCCCTGCAGGTCTCAGTAAGTCAGAGTTTAGAAAATTATTTGAAGGAGTATTTCAACTTCTTATGGGAAAACCGTGTATTACAGTAACTGAACAGATGAACCATTCAGAGTACCTTCACATTAATGGTATAGATGGAAGGAGAGAATGATTTTCTTGGAGACCATACGTGACACTGACAGCTCTGAAACTACAATCACACATCACAAAGAAAATGCTGCTGGTTTCGACACTTTCTTAGAAGTCTAAAGACTACAGGAAGAGAAATTCCTGGCTGCTGATGTAAAAAAAGCTCCTTCTGTGATCCTCACTTAAGTATATAAAACTGATGTCTGGCAGAGAGATTAAAAACACTTTGTGATTTAAAAACTAGCAATATGGCAGCAATACAGAAAAAAATCCCATTCTGCCAAAGAGAGATACAGTAGAGTTGACAATTTGGGAAATTAAAATAAGAAAGGCGACATAAAATTTTGATACATGGCGAGCAAAACCTTGAATCAAGAAGAAAACTAAATAAGCATATGACACATGTTCTCCAGGTTTTGTGCCACTGTTGTACATAGTAAAGGTGAACTCAGAGGCACAACTTCTCATCTTGCATAATGCCTGTATAAGAAAATCAGAAAATGTAACCTTGATGTACTGAGGATTCAAAAAGTCCTTTTTGGAGAGGATGAAATATTTTTAATTTTTTTTTTTTTCCAAGAAGAAAGCTATCTACTGACTAATACCATTAGTGAGAAATACAGAAGAAAAAATATAAAAAGAAAAACGTACCCACCTGGCTACAGAATACATAAACAGGAAATCATTGTCAGGTGATCCAGGAGTCTTGCTATAATCTGTATACTTCTTCTGTGTGGTACTTTTTATATCTTTCATTACAGATTCCATTTCTTTACTGAGGTTGGTTTCAGACTATGAACAAAGACATGAAAGAAGATAAGTTAATTTTACCTGAAGAAATGCAGTAGCTGATTGTAAAGTGTAGCACTTTTGTAGTTGTAAAACACATTTGAAGGTTATGAAAAAATATGCATCAAAAGTCTGTATTCTGTTTCACAGAAGTGTCAGAGTATTTTGGAAAGTTATTGGTTTTTTCTGAATATGAAAACATAACTGTTTTGTCCATCTCCTAGGTTTAAGAATCTCCCTTCCTGTGCTATTTTAAAGTATACCTGCACTGTACAAGTACACAAAAAACACAAAGCATCTCCATCAAGACTGGATGGTAACAAAATTCAATGTAATTTATTCTGTCATTCAGAGGACCTCATGAAGCATTGTAACACATGAGCATCTGCAAACTGCTCTTTTTGTAAAACAAACAGTCCATACCTTACAAAGTTTTTAACAGACATTATTTAAATAGCTTCCAGTTACAAGAATATTGTTGTTTTGTCATTGCATGGAAATTATAAATATATTTTATATTACGTGACTTTGTTCTATGTAAATTACTATGGAGAAAACTGAAAAGGTACTCAATAAAAAATTATATTAATCACATTTTGTCACAGCTTTCAACTGTTTATTTTTAGCAGGTAATGCAGCAAAAGCTCTAACTACTTAAAATTTCTTGGTAAGAAAACAAAAGTGTTGTCTTCCGTATCAGGAGAAAATGAACCTTCCCAGGTTGTCAGCTTTCTAAGAGATCACAAATGCAATAAAATGTAAAAACTGAAAGGTAGAGGCAAATTAACAAGGATCTTTCTGCCTTACACTGATGCTTACTGGGAAAGTTCCCAGCTGTTCTTGAAGATCTTCCACCTCTTGCACAAGATCTTGCATGCACTTGTTACTATGACTTTGCCAAACGCTTCTTTCCATGTTGTTTCCAGGATAACAAGGAAGAACACTGTTGGCAAACTGCCTACACAGGGGACAGGTAAATTCTCCTTTGTCCACTGAAAAACCCTGGAGAACCTGGTCATTCTAAAAGAAAATAAACAAGATGTAGCTGAAATTTGCAAACCATTACAGTTTTTTTTTAGTTTGGTATTTCAGATGTATAGATAAAAAAACTAAGTCCAAAACCTAAAACTGTAAAGAAAGAATGATTAGGATAGTTCCCCAACTTATTGACAAAGGTCTTAGCTACTAGAGACTGTCTTACAATCCTCCAATTCAATTAATTTTCCTGATTTTTAAGTACTCTCCATTGTCAACAATATCCCCATAATAAAGCAGAAAGACTTCGGTGGAGTATTTCCAACATTTCATGTGTGTTGTCTCTTTCTGACAAGTCCCATAAAGTTTGAGACTCCAAGCACAGGCTGAAAAAACCCTCATCAAGTAGCCATTGGAGCGCAGCATGAGAAGAACCCTGATTATCTCTTGTATCACATGAAGGATCAAAAAATGGACACAGAAGTACAGGTTTGGGGAATGAGGACATGCCCTCATTATTCCTGTTAACTGGCAAGCAACCGTGCTGCAGCTTCATGAGTTGCCTCCATGGCTTCCCATGTTGATGTCTGATTGTGTTACATAAAAATAAATGTTTTATCCAGATGAACACAGGTCTATATAAATTATTTCGGTACTAAAAATGGTAGTAAATTGTTAAAATTATTATGCACTCATCAAGGCACTAGTAAGACATGCCAGGATCAGAAGTTCACTTAAATAATCTAGAAATCTTCCAGAATACAATTACATAGAATAACAGTTTATTTGAAGTGTAATAGAGAACCCACCAGAAAAATGACTTCAGAATTTATGTGACGCAAAAAATTACTTTTCAAAAATTCTGTAAAGTGAGACTACCATGAAAGTCCAGATTTTGCTGCTAGATTACTTTATATAATTTTTATATTATTTTAGATTTATCTTGATGACACAACTACTGCTGCAAGCAAATTTAAATTAATATGGAAAACAATTCATCATGGGATCCAAGAAAGGTGGCACACCTTCTAGTTTCTTTAGAGGTTAAGTTTCACAGTATGAGCAATGCTGATACTAAAAATACAAGGAATTGGTCACAACTTTTCTCATAATGAAATCAACAAAAATTACAAAAAAAAAAACCCCAAACCACAAAAACTAAGAAAAACACCCCCCCCAACACCCTCCAAACAAACAAACAAATAAAATCCCACCCAAAAAAACACCAAAAGAAATATCCTGTAAAATAATTTTGAACAAAAATGCTGGTTCATGTGAAACAAGAAGTCATCACTTAGTCTCTTTTTTTCTGTGCTGGTTATTTCTGCAAAGTATTTTTTCTGATACATCAGAATAACTGAAAACAAAGCACTTATGTTAAAAATGTCAAGATGCAATAAGAGACTAAGTTATTCAGTTCTTAAAACATGATAAAACCATTTTGTACACTCACACAGAACATTTGATTGATCTGATTTGAACAGCATAAACCCAACTGATTTCAGTAAGAGCAGTTCAGAACCAAATAAACAAGCAGGATCTTCAGTTTCACTTACCCGTAAGGATTCCATGTAAGATTTGTGACAATCTATGTGTAAAGTGTGACCACAAGTTTGTACATAAACACCTCCTTCCCAGCCTATTGACACTGCTTGTAGGCAAGAACTCTAAAAAAAGCAAGAACAGTAAGAAAAAAACAATTATGTACAGAACTATAAGAGTATTTACCAAAACGTTAAGATTTACAAGACACACAGATTTTTATTTGCATGCTACCTAATTAAAAGATATCCTGAGGCGATAAAGGAAAAAAATCAATTTTATAAAGTGTTTATTTATGCTGACTTACACGGCTGCCATTATGCTATTCCTTCGAACAAAGAGCCAAATAGTTCAATTAAACTTCTGCAGTTCTGGTCATTTAAGAATACAACTTCTTTAAGGAACCTCCTGTATTACTGCATGAAGGTGGGTCTAACTCCAGCAGCTGTTCCAATAGCAGAATTTATCCCATTTATCAAGGGCAACATACTGTTCTGATACAATACATTCAGTTTTGTAGATAACCAAAATAATAATACCACATTTATAGAATTAAACCCCAATTTGTTATTAAAATTCAGTGTAAACACTTAGGGGTTTTAATGAGTTGCTGAACAGCACCATATCTAACTCATCATAATTGGAAAAGAGAACAAATACTTGTTTAGTGAACTCAATTTTATTTATTTATCAATGTTTTGAAAACATTGGCCTTATTTGAAGACTGCACTTACAGCCCACAAATCCAAAAAAGTCACCCCACTGGTATCTTTTCCAGAAAATAATGACCTGAAGAAAAAAATCACCTTTGGCAAACTTATAAGGAATTCTAGAAAAGTCTCTTGCAGAATATCTAACTATAGTCAGTCTAAATTAAATCTCCATTTCTCAAAAATTTCATACACAGACTGAAATGTACATTCTGGCTATACATTTAAAGAACAGAGGAAGAGTTATGGCTACCAGAATTGGAAAACAATTTTTAGTCTAGACTCACCCTAAAATGGTCTTAATATATGAGGCAAAATCAGGGTACCATGAATAACTCTGACACTTGCATTTTCTAAGGGTGTCCTAGTATCTCTTTTTTTTTTTTTTTTTCCTGTATATGAGCAGGAAATCAAAACAAAATTACAAATTTTAGCTATGGGACATGCTAAACCATAATGTTTACCATGCCTCAACCTGTCATTCATAATGTGCTGGGAGCCTCTCAGGCCATAAAATGAGAAAGACACTCTCTTGCTGGTTCCTGCATGATTTAGTAGACTGCAGTAGTAATAAGGTTCCATGAAGTATCTGGCTAAGCCCCACAGGACTTATGTTTCATTCAGAAAAGTCATTATGTACTGCATGTATCCAAGGAGGTTACTGAGTAGCACTTGCAAAAAGAAAAAAAAAAAAAACAACCAAAAACCAACCCAGTTGAGGATTCAACCCCAAAGTCTTAGCCAGAAAGGCTTTACTCAATTACTCTCGAGCTCAGAAACGAAGGAGATTCCAAGGCAAGCCACATGTCTGGGATGGAGCACACCTATACCAAGCTATTGGTTACAGAGTACTGTGTGATTCTAAACACAGTCCTACCAACTTTATCTCCTATCCTTACACATACCTCTCACGTCTAGTGATTTTTCCTTTAATGGGTGAGACAGCAAGCACCAAATTCCAGCTAAGAAAGTGCAAAAAGTAATCTCCATGGAAAGAAGTGATCTGTTTTGCCCAGTCTCTATGTAGCATGTAGCTTTTGAATGGCAATTTTTGTTGATTTTTTTTCTTCTAGCCGAATAAGCTGGATTATATCTCATAACTTAAAATTTTTACATCTAAGTGAAGTTATTCGCTTGCCCCCTGAAATCTATCAGAGGAAGGACATTTGTTGAGGAGGTCACAGCTGATAAACAAAGGCACTTCTTACTGCTTAGCTCAGCTGAACAAGACACTCAAGACACTAGCAGATGTTTCCATTTTTATGTCAAAAACAATTTAAGGATTAGTTCTTCCATGCAGAGATTTTTTTTTTTTNTTATAAGAGTTTTTTTTTTTTTTTTTTTTTTTAGCACAGTAGTGACCTGAAAACGTGAAAGCAAAAACAGCTAATTCAACTAATGTCTGAATAAGGACTGGAATTTTTGAAAGCAGGCTGCATTTGCTCATTGCATTACAGTGTATGTTAGACTAACCTGCTGGTAGTGGTACTGCACAGAAAGGGAAATACACACTTTTGTAAGATCAAGTTTTTGGTAACATTTTGCTTGGAACTCCTCCCGCCTGTAGTATGCAAACATGTTAAAATAAAGCTCCACTTCAGCATTACTTCAACGTTTTTCATCACTTCAGCAGGGAAAAATATTAATTAACTAATCTGAAACACTAAACTGGTATTATGGACATCAAAAGAAGAAAAGCTTGTCCAGAGATTCTTTCTCAGCTAAAAAATCCTTTGTTAAAAAAATTAATTTTTTGCTTAGGTCTTTAAGAGTTTCACTTTCTAGCAAGGAAATGCATCATATTTGCCTTAGAATAAGATGTTTTCTGAAAAGACTGACCAATTTTTAAGACTGTATTAAAACAATTATGAATTTTACTCTACATTAATCTACATAAGCAAGCTTGGCTGCAATTGGCAAATTTTAGTTATCTGTGGATGTCATTATGAAAAAGCTAGTAACTGTGTTAGAATAAAAATAGCCAGTTTTTCCACTTTAAAGCCAATATTTAAGCTTCTAAAGGCTCATTATTTAGCTAGATATGCTGAAGAGCTGGTATCTCACCTAGAACTAGTCTATAGAAGCTAATTTAGGGCCACAGGTTAGGTATTATTCTCCCTGAGAATGATTTCTCAGAACAGTTGTGTGTTATCTTACACAGCTCTGTTAGGCACTAAAGGGAAGTCACAGGCAGCACTTCCACAAAGGCCTACAACTGAACATGTCCTGCTAAACAACAAGAACTGTCTCTCAAAATTAAATGTGAAAAGCTGTAATTTGACTTTGTGAAGTAATGTAGAACTCCATTTGGAACAGCTAACACAACTGCAAAGCAGACGTTTGCTACCAATTAATGTAAAATTGAACTTTAGATGTCGTGCAGAGTTGAGGATTCAGCAGAAGAGGGTGCATTCTACTGGCTTCTTCTTCCCATCCACTAACACTCCCCTTCTCTGAAGTGGCTCAGAAAACTGTTACAGATTAAAACAACTCTTTCTGCTTACTTTGTGCTGCCAAAATACTTTTACCTGATTAAGAGCAATTCCTTGACTGGGTTCTCTGAACGGCTACAATAGAACTGGTGTTTGCTTAGACAGCAAACCCACATTTCAATTGTGTGGTCACACTGGATTGTGAAATACCTTCTGCTAGAGAATATCTGTGTGGATATTTAATGACTATGCAGCCTGTAGACATACTAGATGCCTATTGCCAAAAATATAACTGGGGAAAGCCAGACACTATTTAAAAATAAAGTAAACAATTTAGAATAACTGCAACATGAAAAATGCAGGAATGAATGTAGAAATGAAACTAGGAGAAGTCTAAGGTGTAAATTCATTTATCTTTCCACACATACAAATTTTTCTTAAGTGGTAGTCTTGTTCACATGAAATCCTTACATCTTTGAAGTATCTCTGCAGAGTTGTCAGCCTCACGTCGTGCAGTGCAGCACAGGTATCCCAGGGATAGATCTGCTCCTCCTCTGTAGTTGGGAGTCTCTTTGGCTCAGTGCTGTTGCGGCATTGCCCCAACACTGTGGGAAGAACAGCAGCAGTACAGAATGCAATGGATAACAACAGGCTAAACAATTAAGAAAACCATCAGGCAATTTTGGTTTGTAACTAAAATGTGCTTTGTTGATGTTAAAAAGTAAAAACTTACTAAAGAATCTAAATACTGAGAGTTGTGCTTTTGCACTTGCACATTATATACATATATATACACACACCCACCCCTATATCAACACTCATATCTATATGCAGACACAATGCTGGCTGTTTAATTTTCTTTTCCTCTCAGCACTGATTATTCCTGCAGGTCTATAATGCACTGCTGCATTTGCAAAAGCTAATAGGAAGTAGCAGGGAATTAAACTCTTTGTTCTTTCCCCAAGCATTTAAAAAGTTTCTTATGTGTGCCATAGAGGACCATTCACACAAAAAAAAAGGAAACCTTGTGATTCCAGTCTTCACAAGACACAACAGGATTTATACACACATGCTAAAAGATGCAGAAACGTTGCTTTTCCTACAAGCCACACATTCATACCTGAGGATGCTTGCAATAGCACAACTAGCCCTGTAGGTCTGTCTTCAGTAGAAGGGCCACTCTGTCCACAAATAACACAATCATATATTGCCTCAGAAACATGCTGTTCAGATGTAGCTACCTCCATGGCAATATCGGCATCTGGTGATTCTAGAAACAAATAAGAATATTTATATTAAACAGAAATAAAGAAATCCAATTGCATCTGCATTGAGGTAGTGATGAAAAAACTACAAAATAATTTCTCTAGTTTACCTACAACTAAAACATTGTCAGTTGCTTGAAACGAACCTTTCTGCTTCCAAGAAGGATGCCTACAAAATTAAGTATATGTTTTTCTATAGGCAAAAATATAAATTCCACTCTATGGGCAATATATAAATTCCACTCCCTGTGGAATTAAACATTTCGTTCAAGTTTCGTATTAAACTTGATCTCTTTAAAACTTTTATAAAACAGAGATCTAACTTCAATTTCATTGGGTATTATACTGAAAACTTCAAACATAGAGAGATGAAGGGCAACAGATAGGAATCTCTAGTAAAACCAGATTTGCTCATAGCTGATTGAAACAACAATTAGAAGGAAAAAGTTAACCTGGACACCTTAGAAATAATTTTAAGATGATTAGACATGGTGAATGAAATGTGCAACTAAAACAAAGTATTTTTCTCAATATGAAACTTGAACAATCCTTAAGAATTTGGGGTGCATTAAGAAAGCAACCAGCTGTGATGCAGCAGATGTTTAGCTTAACATTTACTGTATATAACATGTGTCAGAGATCTGTTTTCTTAATGGTCCACATTACTCCTTCCTAGGTGCACAGAAATGTTCAAGGCTAAGGACCAGCTCTGAAGTATCAAAGCCATTGCCTGACAGCTTGACCTTCGATTGCAGGACAGTTGGTGGTGCTGATTTCAGGGCAAGCCATTTTACAGTATGTTACAATCAGAGGTAAGAGTTCTTTACTGGCTTGAAAGAAAAGCCAGGACTAAATGATCCACTCCTGACTGCTCAGGAACACATACAGTTAGCCTCTTGATCTTGAGTATGTGGGTTGTTTGTGTCTTTCCTAGTACATAATTTTTCTGAAGGAAAACACTTTCTCCCTACCTTTAACCACACCCTTCATCTCTCTGATTAAGCAGGCCAAGGTACTGGATAGAGAACCCAGAAACCTCGAGTACAGCAACAGTCCTCATGCAGAACTGCTTTTAGGAGAACTGCTGTCTTCTGAAAGTCTACTACAACTTTGGCACAGGAGGTTGCTACCATAAGGAGACGCGTGTTGGGTGCCAGGCAGAATATTTCTCTGCTATAAAAAGCTCCATACAATGCTCTTGCTAAGAGGGCTGAATCAAAATTACACTGTTTTAGTAATTACTGATTTCCCAGTCAGTTACTGAGGGTCATATGAAAATGAACCCTGATAATCACTGATGTGCAGTTGTTAATATTGTACACATGCCTATCACCATCTAGTGGCAGCCAGATGTACAGTGAAAGAAAAAGCACAATGCATCAACTGCAAATGTCCAAAACATCCAGCAAACATAAAAACAAACTGTAGCACAGAAGGGAGAAAGCAAACAGTAATGCTACTTTTTAACTATCACCTCATAATTGTGTAATGCACACTCATGTACACCTATGTATCAAATGCAAGAAAGGACAAGGAAAAGAGTTTCAGCTTTCTTTTTTCGCTTTTTCTAAAATATTGTCAATAAAACAGAAAATGTGCAGCCATTCAATATTTTTCAGAAGAGTAGAAAGAAAATAGTATATCAATTTGATTTTGAACAAATCAATGGAAATCATCAAAATGTGTCAATATTTAATTTACAAAATACCATCCATTCATCATAAATTGCGTATTTTTAACCTGAAGGAAAAAACCCAGAACTTAGGATTTAAAAGGTGTTTAAAACCAGTTCAATATATGCAATTTATACTTTTATTGCCTGTGGGGAACAGGCACATAAAAATCAGGCTAATTTAATTTTAGAACTCAGTGATCAAGTGCATGCTTCCTTCACAACTACTTATATGTAGAGGTAGCTAGGCTACTCTGGCAAACAATAAAATTACATGGAAAGTAAGCTACTAGCAGTAAGGAAGACTTCCTAGTAAAACAATTTGCACAAGAGCTAGTAAAAGAAAACAAAGGGATATCATCAAGAAATTAAAATCTCAAATAAATAAGCATACCAGAAAAACTGTAACCAAACAAGACCCCTCACTTCTTTGTGAATGGACTCTGATAAACCTCAATTACTCAAACTAGTTCCAAAGATTTATTCTAATTGATTTCACAGAGACTTGTCCTAGTGATGTCAATGTGTGTGAAGAAGGAGACAATGAAAAATACAAGGTAAGACTCTTGGTACTGGTATCAGATCACCAAAGGTCTCTCATAAGGTTTGTCTAATGTTGTAATACACCTCATCCCCTTACAGTGGGTTCTGGAACTTTTCTTTGTCCCTGTGAATTATTTCACAAATCTGAATAAATATAAACCTTAAAACACTGAAGGAAGATGAAAAAATTTAAACTGTGACAAAAATCCAGGGAAGAACCAAACCCTGTAGTTCCCAAGAGATTTTTAAAAGTTAATTGTTTAGCTCTTTGTTTAGATTTGTACCAAAAGAAGTAGGAACACGAAGTTATAAAAAGGTAGCACTTCCTACCTTCTAACAAATTACTGATCAATCTGCTACAATCTAGCACACTGATGTAGTGCAGAATGCGTTGCTACCTGAATTTAATTTAATTTCTAGTCTCCAGAGCTAAGGATGCATTCAGTTATTTTCCCTACCCAGCAAAACCCCAAAACCGAAAGGGCTTTGTAAACACAGTAAATATAATTCACAATCTGCACTGACTGTAGTCAACATTTGTCCTGCTGTACATATTGTGTCAAAGCAGCCCCTTGGTATCAAAGCAACTATTAGTATGCTAATATTCTTTGCCCTGACCCAGCACATATATTCTCAAGAGATCAGTACCTAATTTATTTTTCTATCTGGGTTCAGAAGATTGAGTGTTAGGAAATGTATGTCACCTTGCATTAAAACTCTGCACTTCTTTTTAAGTCTAACTAAGGAATGTTGCATGAAGGACAAAACAACATCCTGCCAAGACACACATTCTAAGAAAGACATGAAAGATCATCTGCATACTTAACAGGATGCATTAAAAAAGTTTAAAAATCACACCAGGCACTTCAGAGACATGAGAACTACTGAAGAAATTGAAGATATCTTAGTATTTATAATTAACAATGTGACCAATTTACAAATTCTCAATACGGTAAGTAGTTCAGCAGCTTGCCTGGAATGGAGTATATTTTATTTATATAAAATTTGGAAAGAGAGATTTTTACAAATATCACCACAATTTGTTAAAGGCTACTATTAACCTAGAACTGAGTGGTTTAGTTGTGTTTGCATCAAGTCCTTCCTGAAGTTTCAAAAATCTCTTGAACAGAGTTCCAAATCACAAGATACAGCATGGTCTTACCCTGAGGCAGTGCCCTCAGTCAGAGAGCTCAGAGGAGCTACAACCAGCCATGAGCTACAACCAGGAGCCAGGAAGGCCTCTGGAGGCAAAAGCAACAACACATTTTTGACTCTCTGGACTCCTCAGACATTTCATCAAGAACTCTATCTGCTGTTCTTAGAACACTTTGCTTGGTTTATTTTTCTCCATTTTTTGTTTATCCTGCAGTCAAACAGCTAAAGGGAGCACAGTGGATGCTCTTCTATCCTAGTTCATTAACGTAACCGTTTCTAAATTTCACCTAATTACTTCCAGGCAAGCTTGAATGGCAGTGCAGTTCTGCAGATGTCACAGAATATAAATAGAAAGTAACAGGGGGCACAAATGGAAAGTGCTACATAATTGGAATTTTTTTCTACAGTAACTCTTTGAAAGAAAATGCCAACCTTTATTTTCAGGATCTCAGATAAATTTGTGTATTTCAAGTCAGATAAATTCTACTGGCAAAATGAGACACATTTAATATCGAATAATTAACATGTAACTAGGTAACTTTCTTTTAAGCCATGTTTCATTGCAGCACCCCAACAATCAAAGGGGAATACCTCAGGGGAATAACAGCGCCTCTGTGCACTTTATTAAACACTTTAGAAATCATGAAGTGTATGGGTTTTAATAAAATAACCTTTAAGCTTTGGCTATTCTCCATTATTCCTCTCTCTTCCTAGACACATTTATTTTCATAGTATTTCCAGTCTTCTACACTGTCAACAGAAAGGTATTATGAAGTTTTCAAGTGCTATACCCAAAATAAATTACAGCAGTTCTCACATTTTACCACTGAATCACATCTACTTTTCACAGTTAAAGTTTTAAAAGATGATGATGATGACAATAACATAAATTTGCCCACATGACACCAACTGAAACAGTGACAAAGCAAGGGAGCTGAGGCCTCACCATCCCTCCGCTTTTGGCAGTATTATTACTGTTACAACAAGTGAACAAAAGAAATAAACCTACTGCTGAGCTTCAATCTATAATAAAAGTAACAGGTAACAGACTTCGTGTGAAAGGGGAATGAATTCTTACTGATTTTAGTATGAAAGGATTTTTTGATTTTCAAACTGCTATTTCAGCACTGCTATGCTACAATTCAGGGTAAACCTATGAATTACATAAGAGTAGTTTTAAATTGAATCACTCCAGAAAGACTAGTTTCAGAATTCTTACCGTGTCTTGTGCGTTAAAGTTAGAGTAACAATAGTTTCTACAGCATTTTCAGTAAATTTCTATATAGCGACTGCATTCACAGCTAAACAAACAACTTAGATTCAACAAACTGAAGAATATATTTCTGGCAAAAATTAATCTAGATTTTTAAACAAACTCCATGCACTATAATGGTATATGAACTTACTTTCTGTGAGTGATTTTAATGCCAGTCAGAACATAAAAGCTAGTTAATACTGGACTACAGCACCAATTCAGTGTATTTTCATAACGAAGTTAGGAAATGGAAGAACAACAGAAGACACTGAAAGCAGTTAGTGAAAAGGCAAAGTAATTATTCGTTAACACAACGCCTGGAATTCTATTAAGTTGTTGCCAAATGTCTTTATGTAGAATAATTTTATGAAAATGTAGTTCAGAATGTTGGTTCTATCTAGTGCTGTGCACAACCCGGTATAACTGAGAACACTACATTTTACATTCAGGTATCTGAAGTTATTATTTCTTTAAATACTAAGAAGCAAGCAATTTAAAATCTTGCATGCCCAAGGACTTTTTAATGCACAATCATAAACACAAAGGCCCAGGTTTGCCTAGCTGAGAATTTAGTATTAACTAAGTAAAAGCTAAGTGTTTCCAGTCCTTCACAAAAATAAATGCTGTGTAATTTTCTGATTAAGCTACCATGATTCATCCACAAATCAAAGCAATTATCTTAAACGTAGCTTATAAAACTTATGCATAGAAGTATTTATGCACATTTATGTATATATTCAAATATAGCTATATAGATATTGACAGGTATATCTATATCTATATACACACATCTGATTTCATACATAAACCCCACCAAAGTTGCAATATGAAGAATTCAAAATATAGGTGACTGAAGAATCAAAGTTTCTCAGTTAACTTTCAGTTAGCCATGATTGTATAAAAGCTTAATTTTTAATAAGGAGAACTGAAAGGTTCTTCTTCCCTTCTTCCTTACTTCAACAAATAGATTACAAAGGAAAAGCTACCCATTTAATGAGGTTGACTGACAATACAAAGTTCACAGATAAAAATTAATGTATTGCACACCCTCCAAACATAACATTATATATATGTGGAGTGATTAATTTCATAGAATCTTAGAAAGTCTGGGTTGGATGGGATCTTAAAGATCATCGAGTTCCAACCCTCCTGGCTGTGGGAAGGGACATCTTCTGCTAGACCAGGTTGCTCAGAGCCCCATCCAAGATTGCTAAGGCATCTAAAACCTTAATAAGTATAAATGAATAAATCTTCTCAGCAACCTAGGAACTGAAGGGAATTTAACAAAGACAGACTTTTTCAGCCAATACAGACATCAAAGTATTTCTACCCAATGCTTAAACTCAAATCGAAACTTCACAGCAGATGATACTTGATGGCAGGGGGGGAAAGATTCCTGCTTTTTCTCATCTTTCAGAAGTGCTAATTTTCATGAAGTGACCCAAATGACAAAAATGTTTTCCATTCCAGTTAAACACAAACTAATCAGGATTATGTGCTTCTACACAGCAGAAGAATTTGACAGAACTCATCCTCAAGAAAAACAAGAACTGATTGTGCTGTAAAGCCAATATTTGAAATAGAATACAATGTTATCACCTATAGCAACTGAGGTGATCTAAAAATTATGCTTTCCTTAGATCTACAAATACATTTAAAAGGCAAAACTCTTACCTTATTAAAATTTGAGGGTCTATAGAGAAATAATCTTAAATTTTATTACAGATGAAAGAAAACAGAGTCTTTAAAAGACAAAATAATTTTGGGACATTTTATATTAAAGGTGAATACTTTAAAACATATCACACATTTAATCACTTAATGTACTGTATATTAAGAAAAACTAGGAATAAATTTATGTTCTACAAATTTTATCTATTCTTTAGCAACTATGTATTCAGTAATATCTGTCCTATAAAACAAAGTTAAGCTTCTTAAGAAGTATGAAGTTAACAACTGGATACAAAAGAATCTGAGGGGAGGGTTTCCTATTTGTTTGGGGTAGTTGATGGTTGGGATTTTTTTGTGTGTGTCTTTAGTTGGGGTTTTTTGTGTGTGTCTATGTTTTTTAAACTGAGTAAAAATCTTAATACTAACATGTGGGAAAAGAAATAAAAGCAAGCAGTGAACCACACAAAAACTTACCAACATCCATGGCAGTTTCCATGAAGCTTTTCTGCCTTGAGGCAAATTCAGCCAACAATTTCTGTTGCCTTTCTCTAGCCTTCTGTCGTCTAAGTGAAAGGGGGAAGAAGAAAAAATAAGCATACATAACTGAGGAAAAAATTACTTTATAATGTCAAGCTGATTACAGTTACCACCTTAAATAGTATCATTCCAAATTAAATTAACATAAAGGAATAATTTCCAAAGCTAAAAAAGGAATCTCTCACTTCAGAAGTGGAGTTTTTTAAGAAATTAGTGTTACTTTCTTTTGAGTCAGAAAAAACCAGAATAAAATCCTGTCCTAAAACACCCTTCAAAGGTGTTCACCAAAGTATCTTCTAACACATGAGGCCATAACATCACAAGAAAAGGAACACAAGACCTTAGTCTTCAAATCTTTTTTCTGTTACATATGGGGAGAAAAAGAGAATGCAATGTCATTTGTACAAAAACGAGTACTCCTGTGAGAAACCAACATTTGCAAGTTAACAGTAACGATAATAATAAAACCCTACCTCACTCTCTTTTGATATCAAGCTTGATGGCAAGGGAAACAATTATGAATAATATATTTTCCAGCTAAGGCTCCTCACAGTGATTCCTTCTCCCTCACTTCCACCCAAGATACTGGCCACCAACAGCTTTTATACTGGGACTTAAAGAACCTTGAGATTGTGCCCAGATTAAAAGTCCTTATCTCCCTGAAGCCAAGCTGACTTCACTAACGTCTTCCTCATTGTTTGTCACAGCTCTGGATTTACAAACAGAAGGTATCAGAGACTTATTCTTGTCTATCCTTCTATTTAAATTGTGTCATTGACCTGTACAAGGCTATATAACCAGCTATAGAACTCTCTATATAAATATATACTGCTGGGGGTAGAGAAATATTGATGGATGTAAAGAGATAAAGAAAATAGACATTAATTTTTCTTTACTTCCACATGAGTTTACAAATAGAGGAAATGGGAGAGTGAAAGTGGGAAAACCAAACAAAACCCTTACACCACAGCTGCTTACCACATAGAACACACCCTCAGCAGAGGGGGTTTACACAGCACCTCCCCAGTGCAGCTACAGAAGCTCTACCATAGCTACAAATTCTGTGCATCAGCATTTACAAAGCAATTTTTCCACTGCTCAGAGATGATTCAGATAACTAACACGGGCTTTAAAAACATCACTTGGCATCTGATACCCTGATGGGTGAGTCCTCTTCAGTCTCAAGCACCGTCTGGTTATCAGTGTCCTGGCACATGAACTGGTGTGCACAGGCTCAAGGCAGCTCCTATGGTGTAACCTGTTATCCTGAGGCAGCCTGTTTATAAGCCAAAGCTTCTAATTTGTTTTCTTACAGGCATCTGAAAGACCCAAATAGCTCTGCCCCTTTATCTGCCACACTGTACAGTCACCATTTCCCAAAATAACTTCTATTTACAACATCACTAAAATTCATTATTCTGAGGATCAGACATGGGCATTCATTAGATTTGGTTTTATTTATTTCCCCCTGGAAATTTCTCAATAAACACTTTGACTAAAAGCAGAGAGACTGTAAATAGATGCATTTAATAAGAAGACATAAACAAACCGTGACAGATTCAGTACAGTTCAGTAATTTTCCATGATGGCCCATGGGAATATGACACTGCAATTGAAATATACTGCAAGCAGCTCAAGCTCGCTTCTAGTTCTGTATTTCAGTTTCTATGGCAACAATCCATTGCCTGAGTGACGCCACTGTATGTTGAAGTAAGCTAAACAAGATGATTGTAATGTGCACAGTCTGCTCAGCCTTCACTGATACAAAACCGGAATTGGGGAGAAAATTAAAACAAAACAATCGGAATAGTAAAAGTTGGCTTTATGAACATTGTCACTCTATGAGTTTGGTCTTTTCAGTTATCACATCGCCCATTAATAAACTTCCTGGGTCCACCAATACCATTATGAATTTGAGAAGAAGATAATCATTCAGAACAACAAAGAACAGGAAACATTCGTTTTCACCATTGCTTTAGCCCCCAAACTTAACCGAAAACTTAGCATGCCTCCAATAGATCCTTGAAAATACCACATCCGTTTATGGTGGGAAAGGAATGACCTTCCCCTTTTCTATATGAAAGTTTACTTGTTTTATCGACGCCCGTGCTTCTCCTGTACATAAATCTAGCACTACTGAGTACCACAGTAATGATTAGTGCCCAAGGTGTTTTATCTAAAGCTGCTATTCATTCTGGCTTTTTCTGATTAGCAATTTTACACGCTAAACCTTGACTGTTTCTCTCACTCAATGAACTACTAAAAGCAATGTTGAAAATTAAACTATTAAATAAATACTAGCAAGACAAATAATTTTGCTTTGTAAAGTATGTAACATACAAATATACTAAATCTATTTGCCATATTCTTATGTGTAATTTTCCAGTACAGTGTAGGCCTTGGACATATCAGAGAAAATTTAATGATAAATTTATTTTCAAACAAATAAAAATAGCAGAAGAATAAAGGCAATCCAAAAACCAATTGAGCCAGATTTCTGCACTTTTCTACCCACATTTCTAGAACTGTAACTAAGGTTACATAAACTCTTCAAAATACTGCAGGAACAAGCACTCAATTGTCTTCTTGTCCATTCCAGCCTGTGCTGTCTCTACTTCAGCTACTGTGGTAACTTCTCTGACCTGCACTCCTCACTTTCCATGCCCCAAACTCCTAACACTATCCACCGTCCTCTCCCTTCAAATACCACGTTCCAGTCTTTTGCACCAGCCAAGTGTCAGTCTCTTCCCACTCCAGCCAACTCTTCTTTCCAGCTGAGTCTATTACATCCCCCAAACATCAATCTCTCTCTTACTCACACCCTCCAGATATTTGCACTCCTATTCCACACTCTCCTTCTACCAACACTCAATATCCCCTTCTTCCCCACTGAGATTTTCACTAAAAACTGGGGTTTTTTACATTTGCTATTCTTCTCAGAGTATTTCTGTCCTGACAACCCAGTTTTTCATATATCTTCATAACATCCCTGCTTGCCAGCATGAATCTTCTCATATCAACTGATCACCTGCCCTGGCATCTTCTCTTTTTTTCACTGAGATGTTGACCACAAGGATTCTCCTTCCAGTCCCCATTTCTAGCTTTCACCTCTCTTCTCAGCTCTAGCTGCTGTTCCCTAGCTCATTCCTCTTCCATAGGACTCGCACTCCAACAAAATTTGCTGAAAGCAGAAGAGAAGCAGGGTCTCTGCATTCAGTTTCAATACTGCCAGTATTCTGGAGGCTCTCAGGCCTCATTATGCCCCAAATTAAACTCAGAACTCTCCAAGCCTTTTCCAAAAAAAAATTTTAGCCCAAGACAGACACCTGGCATGTGAGTTTTCAGGCCACATAATAAGAAAATACAACCTTTTTTTTATAAAGTAAGAATTATAAAAGAATTTAAAACATAGTTTTAAAATTGAATGGGTCAGACAAGCAAAAAAAAAGATAAGCAAAAAAAAAAAAGATAGAATTATTACCAACATATAGTAAACAAAACCCCAAAACAATCATAGCATGATGTGTGCGTGTGAATGACCAGACAACACAAATAAAAATTCTAACTTCTCTTCAGGCTAAGCCACAAAAGCTAACACAATCTTAATTCTACACCTTTGTATGTATGAGTTTTAAAAATGGCAACATAAAAGGTGAGCATGTATATCACATTAAATTATTATTAAAATTTTCTGATTTAAAGATCTAAAATAGCAAGGTGCAGATTCTTCCTCAGTACCCATGTAAATAATGTATATTCAAATCAGCTAAAGAGAACTGTAGAATTAAGACTTATTCTTTTAGTATGTAATTAATACAAAACCCTAAAGATCAATCAATAGATGGACAACATATACTATCCTTCTACTGCCCCTTTATCTTGTGAATAATGTTACCTTTCTTCTTTATCCAAAGTTTTCTTCTCTGCAGAACTAATCTTTTTTGGTGGTACAGGAGGTGTCACCTTCCTGCATATCTCTTCAATTATACGTTTATTCAATCTGCTCTGTACAGCAGCTTTCAGTAAAATTCTTTCTACTGCAGTCATTCCATCTCCGTGAGTGTATCTTGGAATTTCTGGGTGGATTAAAACATCCACATCATCCAGCCATGGGGGATAGTAAGAGTTTTGTTTTCCTGAGAGTTTGTGATGCAATTTAATCAGCAAAGACAGTATGCTTTCCTTGACTTCTAGAATGGCTGTGGTTAACTGGGGAGTTGCACCAGGTGCTGACCATTTCATCGACGTTTTGGGCCGAACCACCTGATTTGCCTCGCTGGTGTTCCGATTGATGATCTCCTGGAATTTCTTCCTACGTTCTGCGACCAAACTGAACACTTGAGCTGTCCCTGAGTTCTTGGGGAAAAAATTACCATGATTACTTTGCAAAATAAGAGTATAAACAACATACATTTCTAAAGCTATGGAAAATATTTGAAGCTGGGAAGAAAAGCATAAAACTAAAAGATTCTTCTCTGCTGCCAAAATGTATTGAAAATTGAATATTGAAAATACTAAACCTGCATATTGTATTTTTGTACAAGTCTGTTATATGCAACTGCATAAAATGCCAAGTACCTAAGGAAAATATCCATACCAAAACAACTAACAGCTGGTTTTACTCTAGTCTTACAATTCTGTTACCCAAGTAATATTTCCTTAGTTTTTCTAGAATAGTAATAATTTCAAGATCTTGATATCATTTAAATACCTTTATTCAAGTCTACTGAGCACTGTTGCACAATGTAACTCATAATGTCACACAGGTGAATACTGGTGAGCCCACACATCACCATGGGCATTGTCCATTTTGTCTGGCTTCATTAGGTAAGATCCAGAAGCCACATATCCCTATTTGCCAGCAGAACTTGCTATCCAGGGCACGTGAGCATGTGAGTGTATTTACATTAATGACAGAGCTCATTTAGATCACTCTATCTCATACTACTCTTGCTTGCAGGACCAAATTAAGGATACATATACTGAATCCACAGCAGAAAGATATTTCTTCAATGCTTTGAACAAGGAATTCAGCACAGTAACATCTTACCCTCTCCTCCTCAGAAGGCTGGGCCATTAGGAGATATCAAATATAAAAATGGGATTCTGACAAGCATCTCATCTACCTTATGTTTTAATCTATTTCATGCCATCTCCCTGCTTTAGATTTTGTCTATTTTTCTGATATGAACATATAAATGAAATATCCATTGTATTTTGCTACATCTGGCACACAGTAATCTGAAGTGCTGTATACAATAGATACAAAAGCAACGCTGACACAGAGATTATATCATCCATTGGCTATAAATCTTTCATGATCCCACCATTTACATACTCCTTTGTTTTCACAACAACAACGACAACAAAAAATTGCTATTAATCATTTCAAATGCACTTCCATTGTAAGGTTAAACTCACCTAGACTCAAGAAAGCTAAGACTATTCTACTTTATTAAATGTTAGTAGTATCTTGGCAAGACCAAACAGGCCTAAACACAAAGCTCAAGCAGTAAGCTATCAATGACATTTTATATTTGATAGGAAGCTTTTATTTCCAAATATGTATTAAAAAGGTAAAGGCATTTTACTGCTTAAAAGCCTGCTACCAATGACTACCATCAAGAACATGAAAAAAGCATGAGTCCTTGCAGTATGAATTAAAAGGAAACTCAGGAAAATTAGAAGATTCCACTGAATGTTAAGGTGAGCACAATTAAAGCCATGTTGCTAGTTAATCGCTCAGAACAAACCGCACACACATCTACCTCTCTCTGGAGGCTCTTCCGCCTTGAACTCTGGTAGATTGAGGACAAAAAAAGTCATTAAATACATCATTTGGAAAGAGATATCATTTGAAATAATTTCTATTTCTGCTATCAGTACACGCAGGGGAAAACAAAACAAAGGAAAAAATATTCTAAGAAATTCATAAAAACTGTAACAAAACTAATAAAAATGCCAACACAGGCAATAACTTAAACTAACCTAGAGAATCTAGTATTTGAACCTACTTACTTGTGATGTAGCTAAACCATCAGAACTCGTGCTTGCAGGTGGTTCCCTCTTCACCTCAGGAGCAGTTTCTGGTACTCTTACTCTGACATAGTTAATGAAGTGCCGCATGTTGGAAACCAAGTTACTACCTGGAAACCAACTATCATGGCAACGCTCTTGTCCACCTGCAGATTCCTAAAATAATTAAGAAAGCCTTAGTATACTTTCTCTTATGTATGAAAATAATCCCTGTTGCTTTTGTAACTGCATTACAGAGGCCATAATATCTTCATGAGATAGGAACAGTATGTTGAACATTATGTACCTCAACAAAGCTAATATACCTCTTAAAAATGTTGATGACTGATGTGAAGGCTGTGAGGACCACAGGCCCAATAAATACATAAGTCTAAGTATTTTATTTGAATATAATCAAATATAGCTGTTAGTGCTAGCTAGCAGAAGTAAAATGAACTCCAGAAAGTCATCCAAAGCTGTACAATCTAAGGTTATTACAAAAAATCAGAACTATACAGAAGTCAATCTCTGGAAAAAAAGTGGCAAATTCTTACTCAAAAAGCAGTGTTGATCAATTAAAAAAACTATGGTGATATAAGGGAATCTGGAATCACAAAAATAATGGCTCTTTATATTCAAAGATCATCAAAAGTAGAATTAAAATTCTGAGTAATTCACATATTTTAGAAGATAAAGATGTTTAACAATAAAATGCTCAGTGATAAGGGTTTCAGTTGAAAATGTAGAGATTTTTAGACTCAATGATTTAAATTTTTTGCACCATTTCTAGTACTAATTTATAGAGTAGTAAAGACCTAATCAATCTGTGCTGACTACATATACAGAAACTGCTGGAAAACATAACTAGATACCTACCCATACTAGATACCCATACTCTTCCTCACAACAGTGTGTTTTTGTTTATTGTTTTTAATAGTTGTTCCCTAAGTTAAAAAAAGATGCTTTATTCTAACTTGCATGGTAAAACCTAATTTTTTAGATCTAATTTTAAAGAATACTGAATCATTAAGAAAACCCTTTGTATTTTGAAGAAGAAGATGGTATTTATTCTTACCTCTTCATCTGGTTCTTGTTCAGGAGAATTTTCCAACCCCAGCTCAATCAAATATAAAACCATGCAAAGTACATGCTCTGATAAATTCTGATGATCCATTAATATCTAGGTAGAAAAAGAGACACATCATAGAAGATTAAGGCTTCAGTACATATAAACCTAGAAAAGAGTGTTCTGGATAATACATTTTGGACTTTTCAGTTTTTGTGGGTGTTTTTTTGTTTGTGGGGTTTTTTTTTAATTTGATTAAAAATTATTTTGAGGTTTAGAAAAAACCTAACCTTTGATTATCACCACAAAAGCAAAATCTAATTTTCTGTCTTTCCAGCCAAACAACTTTGTACCTTAAAGCTAATTACTAGTTCAAATTATGATTAACACCAGAGTGGCAGGTAAAGTTGCACAGACACCCCTACTGCCAGTTACGTGCAAAGAGCTGCTCCAAGCTTTCCCTCCCCTTTTCAGGTGATCAATCACCAAAGGCCTCATGAGGTCCTGGTCCTGTAAGCGGTGCCAACATAACTGGGAACACCTGAAGGGTTAACATGAATTTAGTTCACAACCACCTTCACATCATCTTTTTTACTTACAAATAATAAATGACCTTATCTTTAAATTAATAAATGCTCATATCTTTCTTCTAACACAGCTTTCAATGCATTGAGGAAGAACCAGTACTGCTAAAATTAAAAACCAGGACAACTTTCCTCTTGAGAATATTCTGAATTAAAGGAAAGAAAATGGCAAAAAAATACAAGTTACCTAAAAAAGTGGGTGAGAAAATATGTTTCAAATTTCATTGTAGACAGGTTACTATACACATTAGTATATTTCTAGAGTGTAGCCTAGTGAAGATTTAAATATAACTTGGTTTTGAAAGGATGAATTTTCTAAGTAGATAAAGACAGTAGAAACATCGGAGAGAAAAAGTTCTTTAAAAAAATATTGGTTTACAGTAGCTTTTCTAAAAAATGACTGAGCAGCTGATTTAATCAAACCCAACCAAATCTGAGATTATAGGGGTTATTTAATTAAAAAGGGGATTCAGTATTATGTTAATATGAAGAACATGTGCAACTGTACCAGTCAGAATTGAAAGTCATATTGACCAGCACTTCTGAAAAGTAACATCACCAAATACAGTTTACTGTTCTTCCACAAGAAGTCCCAAAAGCCAAGAGATATAATAAAGGCTGTCACGAATTGGCAAAATTTCACAAACGGAGCAGGCATTATTTAAGCCAACCCACAGAATCAACCACTGTGTATTTTCCACCATCCATAAATCTGGTGGAAAAGTATTTGACATTCCAGCTAAAATAGCAACCCAGTAATGGCTGAGATTCTCAGGATTTAAGCCCCTGAAGGTTCTTAACAGAATAAGAGAAAAAGTGGACAAAGACTCCCAAGCAAGACAGCAAGAGATGATGCATTCGTTCCCTATACTCTCCATTTTTGTTCTGGGTCAAAATATTATTTGATCTTCTACAAGCTCTCCTTACCTTCCCCAGCCTTCCTGTAGTACAACAGACCTTTTCCATTTAACAGAAATTTAACAGTGAAACAAAATATGAGTTTTAGGTAAGCAGGGAGCCCTTAAAAGAGCACAAAAAGGAAAGTCTGCCCAGGAGAAAAAACTACTCAAACAAACCACTTTTCATAGTCCCTCATCTGCCTCTGCAGCACACTGCTTTGAGAACACTTTCTAAGTACAAAGACAGATTCAATGTCCATTTTCTGATTAATGGACTTTTCAAAACAGATGTGCTTCTCTTAAAGACAGCAGCCAACTATCAAGGATAAAACCAAACATAACTTAAAGGCATAATTAGCCCTGAATAACAATTGCTATAACGTTATCAAAAGCCAGAACGTATTTGGGAAGTGATGTTAGACACAACTGCAGTTATGAGACTTATTTGACACTGAGGATCTAAAGCCATCAAAGCTGTGTATTTTTGAACTGGTGCTGCTGATGCCTTAAAATTCTGCAGTAGGAGCCAAAGGAATACCACTGTGCTCCCTGAACCATCACAGAAGAACAATCTGAATGGCAACTCTGATGCCATTAATATAGTGTTCCTCTAAGGAGAACAGGATTGTTCATGCACTTGGGTACTGACTTTGTGTGTATATGAAACAATCATTCATGAAACAACCAAAGTGGTAGGAAAAACACTCATACCAGACTTAAAGACTAAAACAAACCAAAAAATATTATAAAAATT
Organism: Orthonyx spaldingii; assembly: GCA_013397795.1. Taxonomy (NCBI): domain Eukaryota; kingdom Metazoa; phylum Chordata; class Aves; order Passeriformes; family Orthonychidae; genus Orthonyx; species Orthonyx spaldingii. The sequence continues at coordinate 698,669 of VZTJ01001437.1, forward strand.
GAACCTGACGACTCCAAATAAACTTTGAAAAATCATGCTTCTAAGGACTTCTGAAAAATGTGGAAGTAAACCAATGCACTTAATGAGAACCATGACTATACCTTGTAAAGAAGTGTGAAGAGCACGATGTGCAGGGTTTTACAGTGCAAAAGCTTTATCAGACCTCTGTAACTTGGGTGTAGTGGTGTTCTCTTCTTGTAAGGAGGCCATGGGTTTCCAGGGAATTTGCCACTTTGCTTTAAGCTGTTGAAATAAATGTTAAATGTTGAAACTACTGTTGAACACTGCAATAATGTAGAAACCTGTCACTGCTATAGATAAATGTCGCTTTGTGTACCTAAGAGTAAACTAAATAAAAACAGATAAGACTCCTTCAAATAAGTTGTAACTGATTTTTAAACACTATCTTTGGTTAAGTATTTTATCTGTGATGACATTCACTAGTTTGTCTGTGGCCCTTCAGATGTATTTTTAAACACTTATGGAAGAGTAACAGACTAAGATAATCAAAACCCTGATACTGCGTGTAAATTTATGGACTATTTACTCAAAAACAAATCTGGGGTTTGAAAACATTGATAAAGTGATTATGATTACCAGGCAGTGAAAAAAAAAAATGCTGCATTTCTGAAAACAACTTACAATGCTGTGTATCTGTCCATTGCAGACTGCACATCTCTGCGGTAAACTGTTCGAAGTATTACCATGACAGGGTCAAATTCCTTATCCCAAACTTCAGCTGTTGTTCAAAAGAAATTACATGTTAACTTTCTCTTTAAACTCCTTACCACTTTTTCTAGATTCTCTGCTTAACTAGCTTTAATTATGTCACTTCTATTATATAGTTTTTCCTGACAAACTACAGCAATTTATAATAATTCTTACTAATAATACTTTCTATACTAATAATTACCACTATTTATCAAAATAGAAAAATACCTTTCGCGAAATTTTGATTGGTTTCAAAACAAAAAAATGACACTCTATTAACCCCCAAAACATCATTTCTGTATCTATCTTGTTTTGTTCTTTTTCATTTTCAAGTGCATGTAAGAAAAGGTTTACATTATTTGTCACTTGGTGCATGATAAGCACAAGCCCTCTTGACAGCAGGAAGTAAAGACTGTGGAGCAGTTAGCAGGTAGATGATATTTTACCATTAAGTGTAGTGAACAAAATTGCTAGAACAACACAGTTTCTTGTTCAGTATCAAAAATGGTCAGGCTTTGTATCAAATAATATTTGTGATCAATCCTTTACAAATATGCCTTTGTTTTATAACTAATATCTATGCATTATTTCGGCAGTAAGACCTCAGTTACATCTGTTTAATTTAGTAGCTCTAAAGTGACATCTGGAGTGGCTTTTCAAAGCAATCACAAACAGAAAAGTCTAAACAGTCTATGGGAATATCCCATTCGATGGCCTTTTTCTTTTTTCTATTTACAAGTTATTAAAAAACAAAACTAAGTTTCAATCTAAAGCCAAATGAAGACATTAATTCTATGAATTGTTTCGAAGTGTTAAGCTCTCATAACACAAAACAATGAAGGCAAGATTCAATGACCCCAAAACGAGGAAGAAACCCAGCGGATACAGAATTTTAGCTCCACCAGCAGGCATAACGCAACACAAGTGCTTACAACATTCTTCAAAGTTTCCACAGGCAGAAATAAGCAGCTTTACCACACTTGTGAGATTAATTTTCCCCAGGCAGGAAGACAAGTGTCTATACTCCCACATAGTGGTCTATCCTCTATATATTAACCCCTGCTGAGGCTAAGAGTGCTACAGATATCCTCACAGACTGCTGAGAGAGAACACGTACCAAAGCTTCCATTATGTATGCAATGTGATCAAATTTAGCTTGTGGAAAAAAACATTTTTTCTGGACAGAATTTAGCAGTGCAGTCTGAAACACACACCAAGATTGTTTGGGTTGTTAATACATAATGAGAAAAAAGGACTGAGTGAGCCATACAGTGAATATTGGAAATGCACACACAGCTCATCTTCATCACACAAATTCACAGTGTGTAGAAAGACCTGGCTTTGGAAGCTGGTTTGGGTTTGCTTTGGTTTTTTTTTTAATGATGGTTAATGGAAGCAAAATCTAAGGCTCTGTGACCATAAAGTAAATTCTACTCCCCTCAAATTTAGGGAAACAAGAGATGAGAGGATTAGATGGAACGGATCTGATCATGACTTGCTTTAACTGTGACAGGCCACAAACTACAATTGTTAAAAGCAAAGGGGTTGAGAACCTATATAGTCTTATGGGGAATATGAACACTTAAGAGGGTAAAGAAAGCCATGTCAGCTTTTATTCCTGCAGAAGATTTTTCAGCTTTTATTACTTAAAGAAAAAGGGCATCTGTATAGTGTTATAAATCACTTCAATATTCACTGCTATAGATGAGATACTTAACACAGTTTACCTCTGGAATAAATTGTTTATCTAAGTTAGAAAAAAATCCAGACACTGTAATTTAGCATTAAATTCCCTAAATATAAAGTACTGTAATTAAAAACAGAATAATCCATCTCTTTTTTCTTCACATTGTGTTATGAAAAAGATCAGCATGTCATGAGCTCCAGAAACCAGACATGGCATAAGGAAATGTAGTTTACATAACACTAAAATAAAGTTATTTTAGATACATTGGTGTTATACTGCCTAATTACACATCAAGAAACCAAAAGGAATCAATTCCCAAAACTTTGGTTTCAGAAAATTACTTCACTAGTTGTTAACTTGTATAAAAGAGCTTTACTGACACTTCAGTCTCCACGCACAAAAACTGGCAAACAAGTTATTATAATATTAGTACCTATATTAACCACTACCGCCCAAAAAAACTGCATGAAAGATTATGAACCAGATGGTTTCAAAACTGTCAGACCCTAACCTGCCCAGTTCTCAAGGGAGGTATGCGGGGGAGGAAGGAGTTAATCCCTCTTCAGCTTTGCCATTAGCCTGAAGCACAACCAGAGCACATGGAGCATTTCAGATTTCTACAGGCTTATCTGCTCAGTGACAGGAAACTGTAATGGAACACTGAGTTCTTAAATTCTTTCTCCCCTTTGATATACCAATGCTGTGTTGAGTTCAATTTAGATGACAAGTTGGTCAGGGAAAGAAACTTGTCATTTTTGCATTGTAGAATTACAGAACAATATTCTCTAACAAGTCTACCATGAACTTTTTTCTAGACCATCACTACTGACTGTGAAAAACGTTACAGGATACTAACACAGCTAAGCAATATAAAATAAAGAATTATGTATCATGGTATCTTTCATAACCAAAAGGTGGAGAAGATCAAAGAAAGTATCTTTGCAATTTCACTAGTGCAAACAGTTCTAAACCCTACTAAATATACATCAAATTTATTTAAAACACATGAATAATTAAGTATGCAGATCAGTAAAATACAAATAAGATAATGTTTCATGTCTCCATTTTCCTTTGCTTTCTGAGGGTACCTGATTAATATGAGAAGCTCATTTTCACTCTAGATCAAAATCAATTTATTAAAGACTACTGATAGTCTTTAGCAATGCTCTTATACAAGCAACAGACAATAATGAAAAAATCAAGTTTTGTGGGATTTTGGTGGGGGTGGTAGGTTTGGCTTTTTTGTGGGGAGAATGGGGTGGGGTTTTCAACACTGGTAGGTTGGATTTGCTTTTTGGGTTTTTTAAGGAAAAAAAAATCCACTACAACAAATCCAAACAAACCCTGGTTAGGCATCTTACCCATGAGTACGTTGCAAGAGAACACTGATGACCGTACCTTTAGGTGTATACATTCCTTGTTGCATGGAACCTCCAGGTTCAAAAACAGGGGCCTTGAAGTCTGCAACTGCTGACAGGACTGATTCAAAGCTTAAGCTTCCTGGAATAATACCACTTTTAGGATTGGGGTTTTCTGGAATGTAATGTTTGTGTTAAGGAAAGCAAAGTTAATTTAGGACACAGCACTTCACTCCCCTGTTCACATTTTCAGTCACTCATTTCAGACCACATCTCAGCAGTGCTCTGTGCTTACCACAAGAGGTCTGTATGCTCCAGCTGCAAAGAACAGCAACTATTACTGAAGAGATCTAAGCCTCCCAGCTAGGACATTAAACATTTTAAAGCAAGACTTGCTACATGTTTGGCTCAAGATGTTAGTACTTAATGAGAAATAAAAACCACTGTCTGTAGTGTACATAAAGTTTCTGTTATTGCCTTTACTTACAACACTTTGTCTCTCTTCATAGGGAGACTATTTTGCATTTACAGCTAAGTGCAGAAAAAGCAAGCAAATAGTTCAGGATCCATAAACACAGTAAGTAATTCTGCACCTTGGATTGGTTAGTTCTCATTTCTGGTAGCAATACTTAACTAACCTACTGACATTATCCTAAAACACAAGCAGCACTTACAAGTAAGTAAACTTCTGCTTAGTCATAAGTGATTGCTTATATAAATCATTCACTTATTTTGCACAGTTTTACACATTCATTCACTTGAGTGAACTACTCTAAGTAATTGCTTATTTTACACACTGAAGTGACTGAGTTACAAGATCATGTCATAATAATTAATAATTCTTATTATGTCTTTATTAGTCTCAATCTCATCCTTTCCTGTCTTTGTATTCCGAATATTTTTGCTCAATGCCTATCCCTGGACTGCAAGCTCTTTATGCAGCCACGACAAGCTATTTAATTTGCCTACACAGCCCAAGAGTGATCGCAGGAAAACCTGTGTATTTGTCGTCAGCTGTCCAGGGACATGAACCTTATGCCTGTGCAGCAGGACTTCTTAGAGTTTGCTGTTTTTTCCCCCATAACACACACTCTTCACTCTAATGTCAAAGCATGCAGGATTGCTATGATTTGCATTTTCAGCTCCTGATAGCAAAAGCCAACATAATGGCTTCTTTTTATACTGGCATAAACTTAGCAAAAATCAAAGGCTCAAATCCAGACAAATGTGACACTTGCCTAAACTTTCTACAATGTCATTGGAAAACACATGTTTTACCTCACACTTAAAAGACTTTTGCAGTGTTAGAAAAATAACAAAAAGACCAGTACAGCATTTTGCATCAAAACTAATTTAAACTATTAATAAGTATTGCATTTATAGTAAGAAAAACCAAAACTGGTGCAAATGCTTTTGCTGTTAAGTATATGCAAACACACCTTCACACAGTTTTTTAATTATGTAAGCAAGAAACATGTTGTTCAAGCCTCACTACTACCCAGTCATTCTCATTCAGGCACATTAGTTAATATATTCCAAGGATATGAGATCCAATAATGAACTGTGTGTCCTGTCATTCATACAGAGTTGGGCTACCATCTCCGCTCTGAGGATCTCATCATCTGTCATTCCTAGAACAATGAAATGTAAAAAGCTGTTAAAATAGCACAATTTTAAAACACACATTCAGTTTTCATTTGACATTAAAAGCATGTCAAACATGATACAAATTAATATTAAGTAATGATACAGTGCTATAAAAATACAGGAAAAAAAGGGGAGGCGTGTAAATGTTATGAAAGGCACCATTTCAATCAGAAAATACAAGTACAAACTCAAACTGCTGTCTTTCTAGAAAAGATACAGAAGCTTCATGTCATCACCTACACAAATCACCCACTTCCATTAAAGCCATTTTTCTCCATTTCTGTGTATTATAACTATTTCTAATTCATAAGGGATTAAAACTCAGTAACTGGCAAAGATGAAGCCAAGTGTTGAATGCTTTAAGTTACTACATGGTTAAACAGCTTTAAGGCAGCAACCAAGTGCTGAATATGGATGAAGGTGTAATAATGTTATTTACATACAAGTATTCCTAAAGCAGTGACTCTTACCTAAATGTAAACGAAGACTTAACAAAAGGACCAAAAATGTTAAGGCTCCTTCCAGCATGGACCTTTCGTGCTCTGAGTCAAGAACTGTATTTTGATGCTGTGATGCCATCGTTAACAGATCTACCACCTTAAATCTACATAGCAAACAGTAAAGTCAGAAACAGCATTCTTCAACATTAAAACACCAATGTGAAATGTACTGATAAACTCAGGATTGCACTCACAACAACCTAAAATGAAATACAAAAGCCCAAATGAAAACCCAAAGTGCAAACAAACACACACACAAACCCTCTTCTTTTTAAATTTCAATTTTTATTTAACTATCTATGGAATGTGCTATAGTGATATTCACTCCACATGGAAACACGAAAACACCTTGTATTTATCAACATGTAAAAACTAATGCATATTAATCAGTTTTCAAACCCTGATTTTTTTTCCAGAAAAGTAAACATCCCGGGTCTCTTGCAGCTCTATTTATCTACTTCTTCAGGACAGAATATCCTAGCATATGAACACATATGACTTAAAAAACCCTAAAGATGCTCAGAAAACAAATATCTGAAGCTTCACTACTGCACTGTAAATCAAAAGCCAATGCTGTTTAAAATTAAGAGATACCTCTTCCAGTAGAGCCCTTAGGTAAGTGTTAGTTTTGGCTAGGCAGAGTTGTACCACTGAAAATATGTACCAGATATGCAATTTTTTTCTATTACACACTATAAATTAGGACAACAACTAGCACAACATTGAACAAGAGCATTCATCTTTTAGTCCTACCTTTCAAAAACAGATGAAATAAAGTAATCTGGGTCCAGCCTAGAGGCACAGACCTGTAGAAAGAGAGTAAATTAATTTTATTAAATTAATTCTATTCAATAGTTTGTAGGTAAATAATATTGGCTTGGCTTCTCAGAAAACATAACTTACTTGCAGCAGATAAATGTCAGGATCAATCATTGAATTGCAGAAATGAGACTGCACATAAGTCATGGCCTGTCCTTTAATTTGTAGACCATTTCTAACCCACATATTGCTGTGAATTTCAGAAAGACTTGCCTGTTCAGGGAAAATAAAAAGTTATAAACATTTCAGGGATGTTCAGCTACTCAGTTTAATGCTAGCAGATCATCAGTATATTATCACAGAAAAATAGAAATCATAGAACAGTTTGGATTGGAACGGACCTTAAAGATTTCCAACCCCTGTGCCATGGGCAGGGACACCTTCCACTAGACCAGGTTGCTTAAAGCCCCCTTCACCCTGGCCTTGAACGCTTCCAGGGACGGGATATCCGTGACTTTTCTGGGCAACCTATTCCAGTGGCTCACCACCTTCACAGTAAAGAATGTCTTTGTGATACCTAATCTAAACTACTCTCTTTCAGTTTAAAGCCATTGCCTCTTGTCCTGTCACTTCACTTTATAAAGTTCCTCTGTGGCTTTCTTGGAGAGTCACAGAATCTCATAGACTCAGTCACAGAGTCTGGGTTGGAAGGGATCTTCAAAGGTCATCTAGTCCAACCCCCCTAAACAATCAGGGACATCTTCAACTAGATCAGGTTGCTAAGAGACCCATCCAATCGAACCTTGGATGTTTCCCAAAGATGGGACATCTACCACTTCCATGGGCAATCTGCTCCAGTGTTTTACCACCCTCATAGTAAAAAAGGTATTATAGGTAATCTAANAGGGATCTTCAAAGGTCATCTAGTCCAATCCCCCTACAACAATCAGGGACATCTTCAACTAGGTCAGGTTGCTCAGAGCCCCATCCAATCGAACCTTGGATGTTTCCCAAGGATGGGACATCTACCACTTCCATGGGCAATCTGCTCCAGTGTTTTACCACCCTCATAGTAAAAAAGGTATTATAGGTAATCTAAATCAACACTACTTCAGTTTAAACCCATTACCCTTGTTCTATTGCAACACACCCTGCTAAAAGGTTTGCCCCCAGCTCTCTTGTAGGCCCCTTTAGAAGGTTACTTTAAGGTGTCCCCAGAGCCTTCTCTTCTCTAGGCTGAACAACGCCAGTCTGTCTTCATAACAGAGGTGCTCCAGCCCTCTCATCATTTATTCATTATCATTACACATACACATACATACATACTACAACTTTATAGAATTTTTTATACTAATTTACTTCTCCTGGAGAGGGAGAGATGAAAAGAAACCACTGCAAGTTTATGAAATAGATACCATACTTCCATATGAAAGAACATTTCAGACAATAAAAGTAATCAAAGACAAATGATTTATACACGTAGCTGTTCATTAAAATCTTGAAATGTACTCAAAATGAATGCATCATGGAACCAAAATTAACCAAAAATTAAGGCATCACAGTTAAAAAGAAGTTAGATCTAAAAGCAGTGATTACAAATACTACTGACTGCCACTTAAGCACAAGTAAGTTCAAATTTGCAAATAAAAATGTTGTGCATCCATTCTTGTAACTAATTCTCAATTTTAAATACAAAATTTTTAGATCTGGGTTTCTTGTCAACCTGCACTCCATTCTATTCACAATACAATTCTATGTTTTCAAAGGATTGGGTCTTCCTACCATTTTGGAAGTGCTATAGTGAATATTATTATTATACACTTCTCAGAGTGTAATAACCAATGCCACATTTTTAATTTTGGGAAGAGGAAGTGAAAAGGAAAGACAGTACCCTAACTACTCAGTATATTCTAGTTATTATTGTCACATATTATTTTCATATTTCATGATTAAGACATATCTCCTATTGTCAAGTCAGAAGTCTGCACGTACCTGAATCTGAAGTGGGTGAATCATTAGTTTCATCAGCATCTCCTGATCTGGCAAGATAGTATCCAGATCTAGTTCTTGGCATTTCACAGCCTAGAAACAAAAGCAAGCACACGTTGTGCTGAATGATCGTATTCAACAGGGAATTTCCATCTTCTGTAAAACTACAACATGTGCTTACCTTACTTAAAAACATGGCAAAGTAACGGTGCAGCGGCAAGTGAAAAGTAACTTGGTTAGGTGCTGGCTGAAAGTAAAATAAAAGAATTTAATATAATATACTGAAAAAACCAAACATACAAATATCTTTGGCACAATCACCAAGGATGGTGTTTTACATGTCTTCATTTGATAGACTTACTTTCCACTAACCTAGCAGTACTTCATTCCCCTGTCTTTCTGATTATTCCAAAGTTTCCCTCAGACAGCTATACTCAATCTCTTATTGAGTGCTCAGAAGCCAATGGCACCCTGAGCTGACTGAAGTATTGCTTGCCAGGTGGCAAAGCTGCTCCCCATTACAGAAGAGGACTTCGGTTTCATTGCCTCATTCAGCTCTTCATTCAGCATAATAGCAGTGTATCAATAGCACTGCTTTAAAATTCACACAGCTTAAGCTTGCACCCACGAATCTAAATCACCAAGACTATGGAAAAAAAAGGATTCTAGGACATAACATTTTAAGTTTTAACTACAAACTCTAATTTCAGCAAGGCAACTTTTTCTTGACCACTACCCTGAATATTCACTTGAATTAAGGGGAGGGGGCTGGATGTAGGGAGTGTATCACCTTTGAAATTTAATCAAATTTTCCCAATTACTTTGCTTAAATTCACTAAGGATATTTACCTCATCTACAAAGTTGATAGCATCAAACCAGTCCTGAAGCGCTTCAAGGCAGTATCTGACAACATTGCGTGTGTATTCTTGTGTTTCCTGCAGTTAAGAGAAACCAGCATACTATATGAGCCAATACACTTTTAAGTGTCATTTTTTTCCTACTACAAATAAATACAATTTCAAGAATAATTTTACAGTACACAGTCTCTTTGCAGACACAGCCAACATTAGAATCACATTACGACAACTTCTGTATCTCCATTCCCACTGAACAAAGGCAGAATGGCTCAGAGACATTTATCAAGTTCTTCATTAGATTAGAAGCTATTCCATATGTACAGCCATATGAAATGACTGCATACATCCTGAACTTGTAGTCCCAGTACTGGAGACAAATTATGTACAAGCATGAATTCTACACTCACTATACACAGGATCTGAGTTGACTGGAGTTTTATGTTATTTAAATAGAAAAAGACAGCAAAATCAAAGTCTCTTCAAACACAGAAGACAGACCTTTCAGGTTTGAGAATTCTAGAATAAGCCACGAATAAAACCAAGAATCATGACAGGGAAATGTAAGCCTTACCCTAACTTTGCAGTGTGACAGAAGACCCCACATTGGCTGGGCACAGGCTTCCAGCTCAGCAGCAAAGGCAGCATAGTACGTCTGCGATTCAAACTCCACATGCTCATTTAATTCTCGTTTATTTAAATTCATACCTTCAAAGATTTAAGCAGAGTTATACAACCCAAGATTTAACTACGGCTAAATGGAATGCAGTATTTTTAGTATTATGCATTTACACACCTCTAAAAACAATTCCACTAATTGTAAGACTCTATTTTATCAAGGAGCAGAATATTTGATAAAATAAAGTTTGACAGAACTAGAATATATATGTAACCAGAATATAACTAGAATATATACAGAACAAGAAAAGATAAAAGACTGACTAATATCTGCAGTCCTTGCTGTTCAGAAGGCATTAAATTCTACTTTGAATGTCACTTAGTCAATTAGAACACCTGAATGTTGGTCCTCTTCCTAAGCAGAACATTTATCAGTATTGAAAGGCTCACCATTTTAAAATATATTTTTATATAATCAAAAAATTTCTTCACAGCAACACTTAGAAAAAGATACAGATTTATCAAATTCATTTTCTGTATATTTAAATTTAGAACTTCACCAGTAAAACAGTTTGGTTTACAGTTATGATCTGTACTTTCAGTACAACCTCAGAATTCTTGTACCATGAATCTGTCAAGTAAGTGTGATGTGACTGCTCTTCAACTACTTCACACAAGAAAAAGATCAATTAGATAATTTTTGTAATCTGTTTTCTAGAACATACTGTTCTCTTCAAGAAATACAATCTTCGGGGAATACTAATAAATTAAATATTTACATACAGCATTGTAGGGATTTTGCTACTGTGAACATTAACTATCCTAATATCCTTGTATTAGTACTGATTATAAAAGTCACATACCTTGAAAAAACGATACAAAATTCATCCATGTTACCAAAAGACCATGATCTTCCAAAAATTTCTTTGCCACACTTTGGTGTGAAAGTATGTTTATAAAATCACTAACCAGGGGCCAGTAAGTGTTATTCTTCAGTAGTGCTTCCCCGCAATTCACCACAACATGTAAACTATTCTCTTCATCTAGTTTTAAAGAAGAAGAAAACAGAACAAAAGGAGAAGACAAAGTAATTTTTTTCATTTATTAATAAAGTCACAAAAGCATGCAAAAATAACCATTAGGGTGTACTGTAATGGTCAGACACACACAGAGAAAACCGTAGAAAACAAAAACGGTTCTTTCGTGGTATCTGAGGCTGGTTTTTCATCGTGGATTGATCAAAATAGATCCCACTCAGTAGGAGTCACTTAAACCTTGAACAGTATCACAACCTTTGGAAAGCAGCACATTAGTAAAACCATCACAGCTATGGCTCTTCCAATATTTTAAAGAAATATAAAAAGACCAAACAATACAATTCCTATTACAAACACCTTCGAATTTGACACCCCCAATGAGCAGGTACCTTACAGCATTCAAGACGAAATCTGGTGATCGAAACCTACACTGGCATGTTGAGCCTGAGAAAAGCAGAGAAAAGCATTTCCACTCTGAATTTGGGACAGAGAAAGGGTTTATGCAGCAGTCTCCTGTCCAAGACTAGGGCAGGAGAAGGTTCCTAGAAGAGAAGGATTAAGAAATCGGGGAGGGGAGGGTTCTTGCCCTCCCACTCCAAATCATAAAAGCTCATCCACTACATCTGTCAAATAAATCTGTTTGCTTCCTTTCCGTAAGCGGGACTCCTGGAAAGATCAGAAGGGAAACAGAATTGGTTCTGGATTCATGATCCAAGCGAAACAACTTCCAGCATCCGTATGTCAGTTAATATTGTATTTCAACAGAAAGAAGAACAGAAGAAAAGAATCTTGCTTCTGATAAGCAGCTTTGGGAATGGCTCTATTCCAGTTCACTGAAGGACCCCTGTAATTACCCTTTACACAGTGAGAGTCATAAGCAGCACAGTCCAGCCACACTAAAAAGACACGTATGAAGAGACTCCAGTCTCTGGCTGATGAGGTATACCCGTATGTAAAGTGGTTCTCTTTGGCCTGTCCAAGAACAGGGTAAGATCTCTGCCTGAATCTGTTGAAGGATTTTGCAAAGAACCAACAGTTACATCTATCCCAGTATAGATTAGAGAAATCCAGTTACTTCAAATGGACAGTGGCATTGCCTCTTATTCAGAGTACTCTACAAGCCAGGGTTAATGGAAAGTCATTTGGAGAGGTTGGTTTTTCAAAGAATAAACCAATACCAAAACTTTTTCCTTGGGGTTATAAATAAAATTCTTCTCCCATATAAAGTTCATTAGGAGGAAAGTGCTGATAAGCAAGGAAAAAATTCTCTAAGAACATATGGCCATAAATCTTCTTAGGGAGTCAGTTTTACCATCTGCATCTGTATTTCTACCCCTCATCCTTTCACACAACACGTGACAAAGGTAAGCTGAGTTAGTAACACTTACAAAGGTGGTATCAACAGGGGCCAACTCTGTTTCATTAAAACAGTTTGTCCACAAATGCCCTCAGTGAACTGTATATTTTAAACAGATGTCAGCTGTTCAAAAGACAATTAGGATCTGTGAGCACTGCAAATTAAACATGCTGTAGCACACACAAGTCCTGCTCCATGTTTTCCTTGCTCCTCTCAAAAATGCTGTCTCCACCTATCCACTGGCTGGCTTTGTAAATTTTGTCTCATTCAGATACTAAACAACCTATTGTTTACAGTAGCTCCACAAACAGATTTCTTCTTAATTTATCTCACCAGCACAGACTTCTCACTATTTCCAGCATTATAAGAGATAACTTGAACTAAACACAAGCTACACACCCAAAGAACTGCAAAAGAAGGCCACTGAGAACATGAGAGGGCAAAACCCCAGTAATATATTTTATTATTTCTTTTCTGTCCATTTACAATATGCCCAACCCCTCATATCTAAAGCAATGAGGGGGAAATGTTGTGAGAACACTGAAAAGCACCAGACATATCCCAGTGGTGGACTTGGCAGTACTAGGTTTACTGTTGGACTCAATGACCAACCTAAAAGATTCCATAATTCTATAATGGTATCTTATCTAAGAGAAATCACTGGTGCTGGGAAAAGAGAAAAGGAAACAGTGGAACAGCTGCTCCAAGGGTAAGTCTTTTCTCACACATGTATCACAAATATATCTAACAATAACTAACTCACCAGCTCCAGTTTACATCCATTAATTACCAGGAAGATTCTTCAGAAAATGACTAACCACAGTCGTAGTCTTTTTCTCCTTGACTGCAATTCTGACCCATTACAGAGCCTTACCACCATGCTAGCAACATCCCATACTGACCAAAAAGTAACATTCAAAAGATACTTAGAAGGAGTTTTACATCACATTCCACCAATATGGCACTGATTTAGCAAAAATCATTTGATATACAAACTGTTAAATATTCAGCATTCTTCTTTTAATACTGTAAAGCAATCTATGTAGGGCAACATAAAAAAAAATTCAAAAATTTTTCATATTGAAGTGCTGCTGAATGAGGGCACCCTTGATAGCTAGATGAGTGAGGATTTCCCATTTCTGCACAGTCATTTTGGTTTAGGCTATACATAGAGTGGACTCTGAGACAAAGGATATTTCGGGAAAAAACGCAAACAATTTCATGCAGAAGTTCATGATACTTATTGAGCAGCAGCACTCAGCCTGTCTAGGGGGTACTTCCAGATTCAAACCAGGATAAAAAGGGCTGAGAGGTCTCCAGTCTGTTAGGCACATAAAAGTGTGAATGACAGAGGTCAGCAAGATTGAATTGTGCCATTTTCACATAAGGACAGGTAAAACAAGGAAGGTGAAAATAGGACAGCTGTTTTCACTAAAGAAGTTATACAGTCTACAATAGCTCAAATTCAAACTGCCACCCTGCCAAACAAAAGGTTGATCAAATTACTGTGTTTACAAAGTATTAAATTATTATCCTCTAATTACATGAAATTTTATTAGGGCAATCACAGTTGTTTTAATTTTTAAAACAATTTAAAATACTACAAATAGCTTGTGAAATTATTTGAAAATATTTTTTAAATTCATAAGGATCTCAATTTGCATCTCTAATTTTTCATTTAAATAGTTGTTTATGCACTTTATGCAACAAATTAAGTACTTGTAACGTAATAATCTTCATTCTAAACTACATAACATTCCTACAAAAAACTCCCCTACAAAACAAAGGACAAAATATTAGTCTCTTGATAACTACCTTTATATTTCCAGGGAATTTTGATACTCAGCCTCTACCATATATTGCTAGATTATGTACATTTTCAGACAGGCATCAGAGGGGTGGATTGACTACCAAAGGAAGATTAAATTTCCTCTATAATCAATTTATTATCCATGGAAAGAAACAAACAACTTAACTTACCTTGCAATTCACTTTTAATAAGGCAACTTTCCATCATGTACAATAGAACAGTGACCATAATATCCAGCAGCTGGCATTCTTCTGTTACTTGGCGTGCTAGTTCTTCATTGCTGAACAACTGAACACTGATATGCACAATCCTATTAGACATTGTGTCTGATTCATGGCTTTTCTTCAGTGTTTTCATAATAAAAGCATAATGCTGAACAAATGTTTTTGTAAAAGCAATCTGCAAATTATAAAGAAATGTTGACATTACTAAGCATCATAGAAAATTATAGCTTTCTTTCATTGTATAATATTTCTTTATGAATGTACAATCAACATATCCTGGGAAACACCAGTTGCTGGGACAAACCAAAATGGATGACTATTTTCTAGAAACAGTCCAAATGAAAACACCTTTTCATAGGGAGGGGTATCTTAGGCTGCTATTTTTCTTACCTTTACCCAGAATCCAATTTCCTCATTCTATACTTTCCACACTAAAAAAAAAACAACCCAGAAGTGTTCAAATAAGGAATATAAGATCTCAGCATGCCTGTGAAAGTAATAAAGTTCTAATAATTAATTTATCCTAAATTTGTACATCCTACAACAGGATGTCCTAAAATGACACACTATGAACAATGAGTTTAGTAGTGCCTTATAAAGCTGCCTTACCACTTGCAGCCATCTACCCATGAAGTAAGGTTTTCATTTATTTTTCAAGCCAGACATTTCTACATTGATTTTCATTTCTACTATCAGAGCATCCTATGCTTTTAAAACAAACCTTTGGTGCTTTCCCCTTAATAACTAAATTAATTAGCCAGTTTTGTTATTCTTCACACAATTATTTGTGGGTTTTTAAAACCAGATCAGTATTTAAATGCATTGTACATATACACATAAACCTTAGCATAGTTCTGTGTTGCACTCCATTAGCCTCAAAATGCATTATAAATCAACCTTTTGCACCACATGTACATGAATGTATCTGCTAGCTTTGAAATCACTTCTCACTTAGTACTTTAGGTTCTGAATTAACACCATCTGGACTTGCTTGGCTTAGTAACAAGACAAGCTGTGTAGTGATAAAAATCTAAAGTCTAAAAATCCCTTGCCTATTCCTTCTGGAAGTATTAACCTTTCATAAGCATAGAATTAGAAATTTTAAAACCACCCTCAGACAGCTGTGTTTTAACGGGTCATATACAGATCACTACTTTATTTGACCTGCCTTAGACTCAGTGCTCCCATACTTTTATTATGGCACTACCATGTTATTATCACTTAAAAAATACTTCCAAAACTATGATGATGTAAGTCTGCTGTTGGGCACAGAAACTGCTTCTCCCAGCAAATACCCCCAAAGACAAAGTTGCTGATACAAAAAAATGGACAGGGTGAGGATGGAGATATCACTGCAGGAAACACTGCAAGAATACTTAACTTGCCTTCCTTTACCTGGTCCACAGTGATGCAAACCTGCATAATAACTGGAAGTGTGTTCCACATACAGCACCCAGCACAACGTAACTGTTTTCAGCTAAAGCCTTTTTGGCACAATGCATTTGCAATACCTGAGCAAAGTTAATGTGGTATCATTCTGGTATTACAGATATTCCCAGCATATAATTTCCTTTAAGTTAAAAGCTTGAAACAGTTTTCATCACTGGCATCAGCAATTATCATCAAGACATGCACACTATTAATGTTAAGCCTCAGACAGAAATAATGTACCAGGTATTTTAAGAAGCTGGTATATTAATGCTGCTAATAAAAAAAGTATACTTTATTTATATATTACTTCTTAACATTGTATTATGTTTAAATAGGATTTTTGGGTTCTGTGATGCAGAAACTACATTTTACTTGTTTTACACAGCATGCTCAATTCAAGTTGACTGCAAAAACAAGGTCCTTCTCTAAGGACCAATTTTGGATTTTTTTTAGTTTATATCAGCATGCATCAAAATCTTCTGTGCCTCACATAAAATAATGAGTTTCTGAAAGTACTGTAAATTTGCTCTCACTACAGTATAATGGTAGAGACTCTGTAAAACACTTAACTAGAGGAAAGACAAAAGCTTTACACCTACATTCGCTTGCAAGTTAAACAAATACAACCCTTTCCAATTTTGAGAGGAAGACACTGAACTCATTCCAGAACTTAAGAAGCTGAAATACTGTGGTAAACTGCAGTCAGTACATAAACCCAGCCACAGCAGGCCAAATCAGTCCATCCACATATCCTTTCTTTTGGTGGCCAAAGCTCTATATACAACTAAGGAAAAATACAGAATTGAGCAAGAACACAATTTTTGTCCTACCATGTTTCCAAATATTCAGCTTTCAACCTTTTGCAAGAAACAGTTCCTCAGACATGCTTTCTGTATATCTAATTATCTTCAATGACTTACTCTCTAATCTTGAGCAGCTTCTAAATTTCTGCGTGTGGAAAAACAAAGCTAGTTTTTTCAACCAGCCTTTCCTCTTGGTGACCACTCAACAAGCCCAGAACTTTCTGGAGACTAACATCAACCCCATGTTTCAGTTAGACCTTACATCTCCCATGTTTATATTCTCAATGCTAAGATGGAAAGTATTTCTGGCAGCTGAATGCTGCACTAAAATTAAGGTTCCAATAGAAAAACTGTTCTACAGAATTTGTAGAACAGCATATCCAGGGATTAGTGACGCCCTGTTGCTGTAATAGCTGCATCAAGGGTCACTACGGGAGGTGCCTGACAAGGCACAGTATTTCTGGTCATTATGTTTGTTGATTCATTATGTCTACCAGATGCTTTTGCATTTTTGTATTTCCAGTACTCCAGATTTCAGCAAGGCTCTGCTCTTGGATGATTTATATTCTTCCATCATCTTCCTGTTTACTGACAACACATTCTTTGCCTTCTCCTTGGTCACACAAAGGTCTGTTTCTCTGGCGTTTTGCTTTTCCTCTTGTCCACACCATAACACTTTTAATTTCTTGGAAGCTTCAATAAATTTCTCTTCTGCTTTCCTTTTCTTCACTTGTAAGTCTTCCAAGCTTCAAATGTCAGAGAGTGCTGGAAGGGATGCCTCAAGCACAAATCTGTAAGGCAAAGACCACACTTTTTGTTGTGCTATCTCTCTCATATGCCAAAGTGGGGAGAGAGGGAAGAGCTAGTTAACCCAGGGTTTTAGCCCACCCCTCTCAACACCTCTTTCCAATACTGGGAATCCTAAAAGGGAAGTTTGTTTTCCTATTTAAGAAAAACCAAAACTGTGTAACTGAGATTGCTAGTGGCTCACTGACTGCTACACAGGGCAATGATGGATTCTACTATGTCTATGCTGGAGGTCAGAGATTTCACAATTTCAAAGCATACACAGATAGCCAGCTCTGTGCTCTGTGTCTGGCTAACTCCCTCAGTTTATCAGACATCCAACCTAGCAGAATTCTGCTGACTTAATGAGCTGAATCACCTCATGAAGAATCAGATAAATTGCACAACAGCAGATACAGAAAAAATTAGAACAGTACATGTGGTGTAGATGGGATGAGAGAAAGTAGCAGAAAGCTGAGAGATTACTTGGAACAATTTATATCCCTAGAGGTATTCCTATTGTTTGAGAATGCAATATGGTTAATCAGCAAACAAGCTTTTCTTTCAAAAAAGCTAAATGGAAGCATATATGATAAAACATCCGTCTAATTCATCCTAAAATGTCTCGTTCTGTTTTACATGTAAAAGGCAGAGCCACTCCTTGTAAATTAACCACAGGCCTCATAAACATGTTTAAAATTCATGCAGCATTGACAGTTTTGCAACAAAACACAGCTATCTCGCAAAAAAATAGTTTACTGCCTCCCTAGTACTGTTGTGTGATACCTTTCCTTTTCTGAGTTTCCTTACTACTTAAAAATGCCATTTAGACAATCACAGCAATTAAACAGATTCTAAAAAATTTCAAATACTTGGTATTTGTGCTTCTAATAAAGCTTTAACATAGGAATTAACTGTTTAATGAAAAACAAGATGAAATTGGCAACAAAAAAAACCAACCAAACAAACAAAAAAGTTTATAAAAACCTTTCAATCTGAGCATGCAGTATTGGTGGGTAGAAAATGGATTATATCCAGTTAAAACTGGCAATCAGTAGAGAGACCAAATACACCATGATCTCCATTCTGAGTGAAGAAAGATAATTAACAGAACGAAGAAAGTCACTGAAGACTGTGGCTCATTGTGAAAGGAAGAAAGATCCCACAATCATTACAAGCTGCTGTTGTTAGATGGTACAGTAAAAAGGGAAACACAGCAACACTTACCAGATTCTTCTGCATGCTGCTAGCAGCTGGGTCTTTTTACAGGCAGGAATTCAGCTGGCAATGGATCAAGAGAACTGGATGTCCACGTGGGTGTCCAAATATCAAGAAGGATTCAAGCTTCATAGCAATGGATCATCAGTTAAGAAGTCCTAATGTCTCCTCATGCATTAGGTGAATCTAAGACCAAGGCGAATCTATGCTGGTATCCCAAATCACAATGGTGTCTTGACATGGACACAGTAGTGCTGAAGGCCCATATCTCATCTTTTTCTTCCTTGCAAATTATCTTCATGCCCTTTGTTTTGACACAGCAAGGTTTTAAAGGGGCACAAATACAGGGCTGTCCCCTTTTAAACAGACATTTTTGAAGAAATCTGCATGCCTGGACTTCAGAATTTCTTGATCTTTGCCTCTCAGCAGGGATTGAGAAGGTCCAAAATATTTGCATGGCTCAAGGCTATGACATGACCAGAGCAAAATGTTAAGCCTGATTGCTATGTACACTAGCTCTTGGGAACATGTGGAGCAAACAACCAAACCTGGCTGCACACCAAGATGTAAAATAGGAAGATGACATCCAGTCTCCACAACTCCAGGCCAGGAGATACTTGGTATGGACAACTGCAAAGCTCCGTAAGGAAGCACCTGGAAGGCTGCCAAAGTCACCTAGGGCATAGCTGCAGCAAGAACACTCACACTGGAATGGCCTGTATGGAGAAACCACTGCCTACTACAATAACTGAAACAGGAGTGAAGTCACTGCAATTATTCACTAGTCATACCACACTACAGAATCATACAGTGCTGATCCACATGGTTTAAGTGATAAAAAACAATTTACAAAGTAAAATAAAATGAAACAAAATCCAACACATGCAAATATACACTAACAGACATAAAGGAAAATAAACCAAGAAATCAAAATTAATAGTGCTGCTCTAGATTTATCCATCTTGTTTTGTCTGCATTGCTTTTCAAATACTAAACACTTTAGAACTTCTAACAAAATACTCAAAGCAAGGTAAAAGATCTGCATTATTTTACTGCTTATTATTCAAACATAAGCATACATGGTGTCATGCAAGGTGTAATACACACTAAGTATGTGAATAAGAAAAGATACTTAGGTTTGAATGAAGTAAGGCCAAGTACCTTATAATCTTGATCTGGTAGCATGTTGAGTAAGAAAGTCACCATCTTCTGTGGAAACTCGTATTTTATTGTCCAAAATAATAATTCTTCTAGAAAACATTTATGCTTCAAAACATCCATGATAGACTGATCTGCACAAAAAGTTGAAGCAGGGCATGTGTAATGCAATAAGTATTAAAACTAAGAACAATGATAGTGCAGCTGCACTCATAAAAATTCAGGAACAAAAATTTAAGAACATCTTAGTGCATTCTATAAATAATTTCTTTTTAAACACTGAGAAAATGAAGACGATGAACAGTGCACAGTGTCAGAGTCTGTAACTATAAAAAGGACATCCCAGAGAAGCCGGTGAAAGTTTTCAGTACAGTTCTACCACAGAGTGCAATCTTCACTGATTGCACTGAATCATATCACCTTACCATAACAGCTGCACTGATCATAATGCATCACAGCAAATTGCACAATATTTACACAACCACTTAACTAAGGGAAACAATGCAGACTATAACTTAAGTTAAAATACCAAAACAACAAAATAAAATTCATGATTAAGTGATGAATTCTATTACCTAAACAACACTTTACAAAGCTCTAAACAAAATAAATACAAGCAATAGTGTATCCCTTATTCTTACTTTCAAAGTAATATATGCACTGATTGACCAACCACTAAGTTGTTTGTTGGGGTTTTTTAATACAAAAATTACTATAACCAGATAATCAGGAGGCACTTGCTCCTGATGGTAGCAGGAGAGATACTCTCATCTTTCCCCTTTCAGCTCCTGTCCATTCACTCTGCCCCTTTACTCATGCTGACAGTAGATCCCTGTGGAGGACCTACATAGGAATCAAGTCCAGGATCTTTCCATTTTGTCAGCTGCGTTTTCAAGCAGATCAGTTTCCTGATTGCAAAGCTGCAAACTGACCTTTGCTAGAATAAACTGTTCATGAAATTATCACTTTACAGAGCATAAATCATATTAATTGTGCTTTTAAAAACACTAAAATACAAAGATTCATCATAATTTTTTAAGAGTTTGATTATTTATGCTTTACAACTACAACAGGTGGTGTTCACTCCAGTAACATATGAGGATTAAAGAAGAAAGTAATAATACTACTACTTCTCTATACCTAGAAATCAGCTACACCTGAGGATATGTAACTCCACACCAAATCACATATTCCAATAAGAGTGTATGAAGTGCTCCCACCAGCACACATCCAAATTGGACATGATGTCCAATTTACACTGAGCATCATGTGGCCTTGAAGACTCACATCTTCACTCAAATGTGACAGCTTTAGAGACTGCACTGGATAGCTTTGTGCCTATTCTAAGCAAGATAGGCATTTGTGCTCTTCCTAAGCAGGAATTACCTCAGTTTTTCACCATTACCAAATGTCAGAGTTCTCCAGGCAAGTAACCAATTTGCCCAGACTTAAATTTTAGGGTTCTCCTCACGACTCTAGCAAGCCACAAAAAAGGAATATGTTTTATTCACTATATTCTACAAGCATTGATATAAAAACATTACCTTCATAGAATCGTGAAAGATATTAAAATATTATAATATTTTGTAATATCAATTAATATTAAACTATTTTGTAAGATATTACACATCACCTACTGCAACAAACGTATGATGCTCATTTATGTTCTGTTCCTCTCTCTTGCTAAGAAATGGCATGTGTGATTTGACTGCCCATGAAAGCTTGGTAACCATGCAAGACTGAAGTCCCCTGTCCACAGAACAGAGAGCACAAGCTGAGGTATATGCCAAATGCTTCTGAGTGAGAACACCAGGCATGGAGACAAGTGACACAACCCTGTCACTGATGTGCAGCCTTCTCTGACACGTATCACAGCTGAACAGTGCATATCCAATACTTTATGCAGCAGTTTCAGGCAGGGACAGGACAATACGTATCCACTTAAGTGGGCAGAATACTCTTACTGAACTTGGAAAATTTGTCAAGAACACTGGGACTAAGGTTCCCACTCTTCTGAAAAACATCACTAGACTTTAAATTTCTTTAAAAAAAAAATAGTGCCTCTGGGTTTAAAATTGTCTTAAACTTCTGGTATTTCAGATGGACGTGGTTTTAAAACAGAGTGTAAAAAAAAATCTCAGTACTCAGTCCCATACCTGTATGAGAGAACCTCAGTATAAAAACTGTACTTTCTTAAAAGAAACATTTTATTCTTTCTTAGTGCCACAAAACACCTCACAGAGTGTTGTAAACATCTCTCTGGAATATGAGACTTTGCATTCCAAGACATCCCCAGTATATAAATAACCCTGTATGAAGACAGTACCACTGAAGAGCTAGGATGGGACAGGGAGTCTGCTTATATGGAAAAGGTAAATCTGTTTTTATTCAATACTCAGTTTTCCAAAATTTTCTTTTCATACTCTTATTTTATACCCTGTTGGACATAAAATATGAATAGTGAAAACTTCAGAAAACTATTTGATATTTAATAAAAACAGATACTTACCCTTCCCCCACTGGCAGACTCCCTCCTCTGGGGCAGATACTAGGAGCTATCAAAATCATGACCACAGTCCATGTTGGGATGCCTCAGAGGGGGAAGACTACAATCCTGAGGGAAAATGAAATGTTGAATTCAAGTATCACTTTTCCTGAAATGCCACTGCTGATATTGGCTTCCTGATCCAGAAGCTTCTAAATCTGGGCTTCCTCCCTGCCTCTTTCCCTAACTAGTTATTATGCATCAGAAAAACAGCATTTTTTTTTCTTGTGTTACCTGACTCTAACTCACCTTTTAGACAAGCTAACAGCCTCTTAAATCCAAGGAAGAGAACTTTCCCTGAATGTCTCTACATTTCCTGCATTTCTCCAAAACTACTGCCTCTTCCACATTTTCTCACATTTTTAAGGTCGTCTCTAAACAACACTGTTGCCAAAACCTTTCATTCTCTGCTTTTTCAGCTTCCTCATCTCTTTTTCTTTCAATCTGAAAACACTAGAAACAACCAATCTTACTGTTCCATACTCCTCACAACTCCTCATACTATTTTATTGATTCATGAACCTTTGCATTTAAAACTCAAGCTCCAAACTTTCACTCCAAGCCTTCTGGAAACTTTATTCCAACTTTCACCACAATTCTTCTACCCAAATATTCTTTTCTCAAGGCTTGCAATTCTTTGTGCTTTCTATGTCAGTCTCCTCATACTCATATTAAAAAAAAACACAACCAAAAAGGCTGTATTTATTTAACAATAGCATTTAAATATTACTAAACACTTTTTAGCACAAAAACATGTCAAGTACAAGATAGAACTACTTTGACTTTAGCCTATTGTTATTCTTGAATTAAAACCTGCACTGACCTCAATGTGAGTGCTGCTCATTTTGGATTAGAAATTGCACAAGGGACTAATTTCAAGCTAGAGAAATAATGGAGTGGTTTCAAGGGAGACTTCATTCAAGTATTTTATCTTAAACATTACTGAAACAGCACAGAAAGACCAACCAGAACCAGAGAGAACCATTCTTGCCTGGCTGAAAACACAGTCACACTGTACAGTGGCACAATCAAAAAAATTTGTTAGGAACAAACACATCAAACACTTGTTTTGGAAAGCTATATTGCAGCCTTGATAGCCACAGAGTGAAAACTGAATGAATTTTTGGAGGTCAGCTTGCAACACAGAGGTGGCAAAATGGTCAAACACAGTCCCAGACAGTGGTACTCACTCAAGGGAAATCTAACTTGCCAATTACCACATTTTCACTTGCTATTCTTTTTTACACTTTGTTGTGTTTAATACCTGTCACATGAAGCACTACAGCGCTCAGGAAGTGAACTGAGTATCCCTGGATATTTCTAAGACAGACATAAAGCAAACGTGATAAACTGAGAACAGCACGTTATAAATACCTTTGGTGGTGCTGCTTAGCTTCACCCTCTTGCGCTTTCCCACACCTTGGCTACCATCCTGGTCCTCCTGGGGTAGAGGAAGAGGTTTAAAAATTGATAATTGTATACTTAGAATCTTATTGCCAAGAGATGGCATGGTCTCAAAATTGTGGTTTAACTACCAAACTAAAACGGAGAAGACTTCAATATATTCTTATAAGAAAAGCATTTTTACTCTTTACAGGAACCATGTACTGTGTGCAACTCTTTAGAGGAAAACATAATTTTTTTAATTGCCTTTTCTCCTCCTAGAGGCAACATTGTCATCTGCATTTATTTCATTAATTTTGTAATGTTACTTGCTTTGATTTCTTAAACTGATTGCTACAAAACAGTTTGACACTACAAAATTTGTAACCTTTGCACAACTAAAGTTTTACCTTATCCACTTGTAGGGTTTGTATGGTTTTGTTTCAGAGAAAAAATATCAGCCAACATATTGTATACCAAATTTTGCAACACATATAATTAGCTAGATACTTTCCAATCAATATAAACTTTTGATGCAAGAACAAGTATTTCTGACATCTTTAAGAGGCCAATTCTAACTGTTCATTCCCTACAGAATAATGGAAACATTTTACACAGGCACTTGTCATCTGAAGCTTTCAAGGCACTCCACTAACTAAACAGCAAAGGTTCCAAAATGTAATACCAGCTAAAAACATCCCCACCACCACTTCACAAAATCTAACACTGCATGCTAAAAACAAATGTGACATTACAGGAGTATGTTTAATGTTGCATGGATCTTTACCAACATCGGTAGTTCCTAATGGAACTAGAAATAAAGATTCTTACCGGAGCTAACAAAATGAGATATAATTAATGCAGATATCTGCTGCTAAAAATAAGCAATCAATATCCTTCTCCCCTAAGCAAATGCCGTGTTTTACTTCCAAACTTCTCTGGAAGGATAAAGAACCTGAATCTCAAGAAGTTACTATCCTTCCTTGACCAAGAAGATTGTTCATACTTTGTATCTAAGTACTGACCACAAGTATGGTGTAAATGAAAGGTCTGATTTTTCCTATCCTTTCATCACCTCCATCTGAAAACGCATTTTAAATGGACACACATTTGAACACTTAGGCATCCTGTGGTCTTTGTGAACACAGGGTACTCTGGTACTTCAATCAGCAATGAGTCAGTGAGTTCTCAGGATGTTGCCACTGTCCCCAGTCAGAGGGACCAAGTATTCTCAAGAAAAAAATCAGACTTGCTGGGATATTACTATGAACTGCAGGACTCTGCAATTTAAGTCTCCTGCCCTGGAAAAAGCATCAGTGAAGAAAGTTAATTGTTTATTTTATAATCTTTTTCTTAATAATGATCTGCTTGACAAATATGAATTACTGAAAAGGAAGTCCACCCCTTTCATCCGAAAGTCAAAACAGACTGCAGGTGGAAAGCTGAAATGCTTATTAGAAAAATAATGTTCCTCTCCTCTGTACTCCCATGTGAGTTACAAGGGGCCTTTACAGTTTGTTTTTAATACCTTATTATACTCTCTTAGAGCAGAGTAAAGCTATGTTATAAGTAAGAAATGTAGCAAGAGTACAGTTTTAACGGGACTTTCTTCCTCTGGTATTTAAAATTAATCTAGAAAGGTTAAAAAAGTTCTTTCTTACCAAGATCTAATTGTTTCACAGATGGAACACTAGATTACAAAATTTACATAGACTACAAATCAGAGCAGTGCTTCTGCATGGAACTAAATAGTTTGAAAAGTTTTGCATAGTTCAGCATTTAGTTTTACTTCTACAACAGTAAATGGTTCTAAGCAGAAAATTAATTTGAAGAATGGCTGTTATTTCTCATGTTTTCCTTTCTGCAAAAGGAGAAAAAAGGTCCTCTCTAAACTTGTCCTCCTATTTAAGAAGATTTTATGTTCCAAGGAATCAAATAAAACACAGTCCATGAACGCTTGTGCCACATTGAGGAATCAGTGTTTTTATACTGGATATCTCTTCACATTATTTAAAGTTGGTTACCCTACCAAAATGTCTGCTAAGGCTTACTAGTTGAAATTAGGTTTTAAACAGTTGAGAAAAAATGATAAGAAAAAAAATTATAAAGTTACTCTACCAGAATTTAACTTTCCTCATTAAATTCCACTTATTTATTAAAGCTCAACCTAAAATGAAATTCTCTCCTTTTTACTCCCACACCATGTGTTTGGTAAGTAAGGTCAAGTCTACACATGGGAATTTATCTACAGAGAAATTCTCACTGCTGCTATCACCAGTTCAGCTAGATTCTCAAGTGCCAAAAACTGCTAACACCACTCACAGCATTACATGCTCTAAGTTTGCTTTAATCAAGCCCAATTTACTCAATAGTGACTTCTGGAATACCTACACAGGTTTCTTCTCCATTACACACATAAATTAAACTGAAACAGTATTAGCAAAAGTCAGGATTTTTCAAGAGGTCCTTAGTAAATCAAAGGCATGAGATCTATTCCTTTATACCTCCATTATTCCTAATTACTAAAATGGGGATAACGTATGGCAGATAGAAGACCTAAGATTTGTGGGATTTAGCTGCAAGCATTCTCTCCCTTTGATATTCTGTTGCAGTTCATTACAGTCTTTAAAAAGTCTCACCTCATCTGAAGAATCCCCTTGTCCTGATGTTGCCGTAGCACCTGCCAAACCTTTTGAAATAAAAAGTTCACAGATTCTTTTCATAAGTCTTATACTGAAAAGACAGTATTTTAAGGTATCTAATGAGCCAGTATGAAATGGAACACTACATTAATTTTCTTTAAAAGATACATAGCAGTGGACTGAGAAGTTGGAGTAAGATTTCCAAGCAATATAAAATCAGGGACTTGCAAGTACATTCCATTGCACAACTTCAATGCACTGTGTTAACAAAGGAGAGTTCTTTCAGAAATTGAAAAAAACCTCTGATGGACTTCAGTGATCAAAAAAAAAAACAAAAACCCACAGAACCTTTATAAGAAGAGGTGCTGTGGGTTCATAATCACTTTGTTGCAGTGGCAAAATTTCACTATGAGCAATTTCATCTTGCCTACTCAAATTCATGCTAATGTTACGACTGGAAAAATGGTGCTTAGCATATAAGCAACAAAAAGTTAACATGTTTAGTTTTATTGATAGAAGTAAGAACCCTGTAATTTGGTAGTGCAATAAATAATAGATAATTCCCTAAGTTTCATTAAGATTAGCTTTTTAAATAAATAAACCTAAAGCAGTTTATATAAAATCCATTAATAATCAAGTCTTCTCTTAAAATAGTTTCCTACACAAACCTTGAACAGATAATGTGCTAGTTCCAGCTCCTTGTTCCTGCAGTCCACATGCAATTTTATCCTCAGGAAATGCCAGTCCAGAGCCTTTCAAAGCAATGAGGTACTTTTCATGACTTTTCTTTGCACATGCATTCTCTCCAACACCTTGAATACATACATAAAACATTATTAAAGCACATAAGCAGCTCCTTGGTTCATATACATCATACTCTATGCAAGCAATCTAAAGAATGACCCATGATGTTTTAATTTAATAACACATATTCTCCATTCCAAGAGTCCAGATGAGCATATCTTCCTTTCCATTCCCTTTCCATGTTTCTGTATCAGGAAATCAATCACATATAGGAAAGAGAAGTAATTAAATTACTCTCACTCAAATATTGTAACAGGAGAGAAAAAGGAAGGAAAGAATAAAGAGAACTGCCCCTGAGGCAGCTGTACTAAGTGTTTCTCCTTTCAAATCAAGATTTGGAGATTGCCTGTTCTTTAACTAGTAGCTGCCCAAGCCAGTTATGGCAACTTAAAACTACAGTAATTACTACTTGTTCCATACCTATGCAAAGGACTCTTAATCACAAGGAAATATCATGGAGTTAATTTATACTAGGGGTTTGGGGTTAGTTGTTACTGGTCAACATTTTCAGATTCATTGTGAGTTGGTACAGGATGGAATAAATAATAAACAGGGGGAGGAGGTAACGTTTAAGAAAAAAAGATGAAAAAGGCTTTGCACAGAAATGCAGGACAGACAGTGGCCTTTTCCAATTCAGGCCTCCTCCAGTAACCTCTGTGAGAGCAGATTCCAAAATAAGTTAGACATATTCCACTTTCAATAACCTTGTTATGCCTAATTTGGAAGTACTAAGCTACTGTGCTCAAGTCACTTTGAAGAGAAAGGATTTCTTATAAAAGCTTTTCTGAAAGAATGTTTCTTTATACATTTATTTGGCACACAGATCAGATGTTTGCTCTTACAGGTCTTAGTAACAAATGTTTCTAGTCACTCCTGAAGCTCACCCTCCTATCTACATAATATCCTTAAAAATATGTCTTTTTTCTGTGTTTTGAGATGTCAAATAAAAACATGCAGAAACTGAAGTTACAAACAAAACTTATGCCCTTAATTCTTTATAGTTTGAAAATTTAATTATTAGAAATAACACAAACATACCAGAGCTAAGATCTTTGTAGAACTGTTGGCTAGTTAAAACCTGGGTAAGAACTGATCTCATTGCACCTCCCATTTTGGTCAAGTCTTCTAGGAAGGAAACATGAGGCTCCAAAACCTGGAGGATTTTATGAAGGTCTTTTTCTGATGGCAGATCAAGAGCTGAAAATCACAGAAGAAGAACTTTTGGTGTAGATGTAACGTAGTTTAGCCAACACCATCACAAGCAGAACAGTTACGAGCACAGCAAATGAAAATAATTTATATATTCACAATGCTCTAAAATTCACACACATAAATTTCAAACTATGCATGACTTCATTTTCTGGAAGAGCTCAGCACAATGCTGGGTAACCCTCAAAACATACTTAAGCACATCAGCAGGTAACAAAATCAAATCACCTAGCCAGGCTGCAGTTCAAAATACAATGACATAAACTATGGATAGCATTCATACTGTGTCTTCATAGACTGAAAAGCAAGAGATAACAGCATGGTAAGATATGCTAGATGCATGCAAATTCAAAACATACCAGGCTCATTATATCCCTCTCTTAAGTGCTGAATCAGACTAAAGATGAACTGTGGAAGAACTAATTCTGACATCATCAACAAGTCTTTTGGAACACATGGAACATTTGAATTTGATTTAATCCGATGTCTTTTACAAAACCTATAAAACAGATGAGAAAAACGTTAGCCAAGCACAGCCCAGCACTGTTAACATATACTAAGAAAACCATTCCTTTTTCCATTTTTCAGAGATGCTTTTACATTAAAGGTGGTATTCTGAAATTCCAACTACTATGTTGAAGCCCATTCTGATTCTGAGGCCAGAGAATTATAAAGGTGTAAATTTTTTTTCCTGCTGCTCAAAGTTCACATATCTAACATCACAGCTTCTTCCCATACATATCAGAAGTATCTTCCATTGAACAAATAGAAGAACACTGACTTTCCTCTCTTTTCTCTGACATAATCAGAGGTTGGACTGATTTTTCAAGTCCTCATTCAGATAATGACTTTTGAAAATGTCTTTTGACAATAAAAACAACTTCAAAAGGCATAAAACTTTCAGGATCAGTGTGTATTTCAAATGTACAGCAACTAAGATTTACAAAATCCATACAAAATAGTTTCATTTAAAAAGAAAAGAAAACATTTATTCTTCGGAAAATTGCTGCCTGGTAGTAGCTGAGGCTTGGCTAATGCACAGTGACATGACGTTGAGCCAAACTCCATTAGAGCAGACAGAATGATTTCCCACTCACTCAACATGAGCCTGACTCAAGAGACACTAAATACTTTTCAGCTCCCAAGCTATTTTTAGAAAGGATATATACCAACATCAAAGAGTTATTTACCCACGTCAAAAACAACACTAAACAAAGCATAGTCTAAAAATACACCACACAAGAATAAACTTTACTGGAAAGATTCAATAGATTTTACCAATAATTTTTCAACACAAAAATTCAGAAAAAAATACGGCTTTGTTTGAATATGAAAACTGTTTTCAAAATTTATGCTATAGTTTCCGGAAGTAGCCTGCTACTCTCTAAAACTTAAGCCTTTCTTCTTTGAGGACCATTGAAGAATCACCTTCAAGAGAAGAAGGAAATAGAAAAAAGCCACAAAGCAACTGTCTGAATCAAGAAAAAAAGGCAAAAATAAAAAAAAGAGAGGATACAAGTCCAACAATTAAAATGGCAATTCACAAAAATGGCTAGTAAATTCACAAGATTAAAAATTAAGAGCTTCTCCTTTGCTTTTGCACATTAGAAATGAGACTTTTTATTAAGAAAAGGTACAGAAGGACACTACTAGCCAGATGATTTGCAGTTTGTATATCAACCAATATATCCCTGGGAGGGAAAGGACCTGACAGAAAGAGTTCACTGATAACTGATAATTTTCTGTTAATTAATGTTCAAATAAACAGTGTTTACTTTTGCCTTCCACTTCTCATACTACATTCACAGAAGTTATGAAAAGTCATTCCGTGTTCCTTGTTCAAGTACAAATAAACAGCATCATTTGCAACTGCAGGGAATTCAAAGGGGCTTGTAAAAGTCATTCACTTTTTCTCTTTGGTCATCCCCTTTTATCTTTTTCACATACAGAAATCTGAACTGCTACAAACCACAAATGTGGCTTCATCTATGCTGAAATATGGTACTTCATATTTTAACAGTAATTTGTTTCCTTTTCACCACTGTCCTTATAAGAAGGGATCAAAAGTAAATAAAGACCTAGAAGACACAAAAGGAAGGAATTATTATGTAGCATCTTCTAAAATCTTTTACAGCCTACCACCCCTGCATATATTTTACATTTTGTCAAAAAATGTTTTCACTGGTTGTGATCACAAGCTAAAGAAGCCACTGTAAAAAAATACACAGGTAAAGCAATTTTGAGTCCCAGCTGCTGCTAAGCCCAAGGCTTCCTTCCACAGAAAATAAGCTCTGCTCCCCGTGAAGCCTATGTCAACGTGCCAGATCTGAATCCATCACAACAGAATCACATAATGATTTAGAAGGGACCCAAAAGGATCATTGATCCAACTCTTAAGTGAACAGCACATATAGGAACCTAATCCATGACCCTGGCATTACTAACCCTATGCTCTAACCAATTGTGCTAATCTCAGGCTCATGGATGAATGATGCCAAATTTTACATGTCCTGAAAATGAAAGTTATGAATACATCTTGTCTTGAGATTCTCAAGACAGCACTACTGAATTATAAAGTGTGCTATTATTGCTATACTAACACAGGTCCTGGAAGACCACTAAAGAACCCAAATTCAATTCCCTATAAGGAAAACTTTCACTGTCACATGCACAAACCACAGCAGGTTCAAACAGGAAACAATTTCTAGATACCAGGCCCTAAAGCTTCACGTAGGAATACCAAGGCAGTTTTACAAGAGGAACCATACTCTGTATTTATGGTTCAAAGGCTACAGTATTAAGGTAGTACAATCCAGAACTACTCAAAGTCCTATTGCAGAATATTATACAATTCTTCTATAAATATTAACAACAATGCTGGACAATGACTTGGAAGGTGTTCAGAGTCAGGACAACAGCTGTTTTAACTAAAGAAGAGACCGAACCCCAAGCTATGTGAAGGAAGAAACAAGCTGAGATTTCTTATAGGGCTGAAAGAGACACTGGGACAAAACTTCTCAGTGGGGTTATAGGGTCACTGGACAAACAGCAGCCGAAGACCTTCCATAATCAGTTCCTTATATTCTTCTGAAAGAACTTTCTTACCACTGTACCAGCTAAAGAACTGTACATCTACATAAATGTATGTTTCAAAATGCTTCTGAGACTATCAAAATAGGCTTTAATAGGCAACAAAAAGGAACATTTCCCAGATCTCTCCTGGTACCACCCAGCCTCAGAAACCCACCACTTGCAGCAGGTAGAAATCTCTAACGGGGGGTAATGAAAGGTAGGTATCATCTAGGTAAGAATGACATTTTTTCTGAAGAAGCTCAAAAATAATAACAGAGAGGAAGACTGACTAGTTAACTGACAGATAAACGTTACCTAAGCTTTTGAGTTTGATTTCAATATTGCAAAATACTTCTTCCAACAAGCCTGTAGTTCTCATTCAATCTTTTAGCAGTTCGTATTTCTTGTACTACATACTCTTCATTGTAGGTATTTTTACTACTATACTAGAATGATGTTTAAGAATGAATATATCAGTGAGAATGTCAATTCAAATAGACAGAAATATTCAAACCCTATGTATCTGAAGGTCTAGCATGGAAGTACTAAAATACAGATCCACATGAAGACAAACACCATAATCTCTTTTCCCTATTCTTCTCTCCGATTCAAAAGTATATTCTGGTTTTGATTTTCTATGCATTTTCCTACCTTTGAAATAATTTTTTCACAAAAAGATAATGCTAATTTTAGTAAAAGGAGATAATAAACAGTAAACTTGGAATTAAATAAAAATTTAGGTTTAACAAAGAATCTTGTCTACATGACTTCAAATAAAATTCTGACATTTCTTATGCTGCATTAATACCTTACTTGTAAAATGCAGAACATTGCTGACACCTACATGAATTAGGAATATCATTTGTTATAAACATAAGCAGCATTAATATCTTCTGAACAACTTCCATGTCAAACTTTCCAGATTCATTCCATCCTTTCCTGCTATTTCCATTTTTAATAACTCTACTGTGAATTTCCAAAATGCTTTTAGAAGTGGCTTCAGGTAAAATAACTCCTTCCCTTTGGACTACAGTTTCACAGCACAGTCGAACTAGGTCAGTCCTGCCACAATTCTGTCTTCAGCCCTCTTATTTGTCCTAGAACGAGCACTTGAGTGATCCTGAGCTAAACCAGCTCAGAAGCTAAGCCAGCAGAAATTATTTACTTATAAGAACATATAAAAAATTTCACTGAGCCAGTTTAAATCCACCATCCGTCACAGACCACTCTCCTTGGAAATCACATTGAAATCCCCAAATCATTTTGCCATCATCCCTTTCCTTGTTCACCTGACAGGGAGCAAAACACAGAGGAGAAAATAAACCAAAACCCCAAACAAAGACATGCAGGAAAATGCCATCCTGGCCAACCAGCATAAGTAGATACAATGCTCGCTGTGGAGGCAATTCCACCACTTCAAAGGAGAGTTTTTAAACTCCACAGTTATCACAGCAGCTGATAAATGCCTTCAGTACTAGCCAGACCACACCTTTACAGCTTTTGAACATTCAATCAGTTCTTCATCCACTACATCCCACAGTGTCTCAAGTTTCAGTTGCATTCCAGAAACTTGACATAAGTTCATGCATACACAGACAGACTATTTTTACCCTCACTTTTCTCTCACCGTTTTGTCCCCTGCCTCCCCATGTTTAAAAGTAATTTGTTTTTAAACTGGATCATAAGACTACCAAAAGAAAGTATCCCAATTTCACAGTCTTAATAGCACTACAGTACTATGAGTACCTCAGACAGAAGCTTTTAGGGATACGAATGAGGGACCCCAGTGACAGAATCCAAATGAAAACTGCTGGAAATCAATTCTTAAGCAAAGAAAGTAAAGTTCTACTTGATTCTTCAATTCAGTAAGTCATACCTAAATGGAGCTCTTATTTAAAACATAATATACATTTCATATATAAATATGTGGTATAATATACATTCATACTGTATACCTCATGACTGACATCATGTAATGCTTCATAAAGTATTCAAATGAAGTTTTATAAATAAGAATTCAACACAAATTTTTCAAAAAGCATGTATTCTGTCTCTACTGTAAAACTAACACACAAATACAATTCTTACATACTGTGAATCTACAAAGCAGATACAAGATACTTTTCGAGTGTTTACGAGTTCTTACAAACCCATTTCATCATTTCTTATGTATTGGTAGAATGTTTAAATGCTTTTTCCTACTTTTGCAGTTCAAATATCACATCAAATCTTAATTCAGAACAAAATGAAACTTGCATGATCAAGATTAGAAAATTATCTTCATGAAAAAGGGCCTTGATATACTGTAGCTTTGCTTTATGTAAATCCACTGTCCCTAACAATAACAAACACAATGGTAACTCTGAAGAAATGCAGAGAAATAAACCTACTGTTCCTATTTAAATTAAACTTAGCATGTTTCTCCCTTACACCCTAATAACTACATCTCATTAGTAAGATTCCTTTCACCTGCAAAACAGGCTTCTGAAAGTGAATCAATGTGGTACTGACTGCAAGGCCCAAGGAGCACTCTTCTGCTCTTTATGAAAATTGCAAGCTACAGAATTCACAGATAAAACTGAATACTTGCATTTCTACTATTAGGGGCAAAGCCAGCTGAAAAGATGTCAGTCTAACTCTTCTAACTAGAAAATCTCCAAAGTAGAGACAATAGAGTCAATAGTGGTCACAGAATAATTAATGGCTTCTCAAGAAAAACGAAAAAAAAAACCACCCCACCTTTAAAGGACATCTTTTCAAGCTTTAAGCTTTCATGATAAAGCTGACTGGCCAGGTTAGGAGGCTAGAAATCACAGACAAGACTAAGAAGTTATTCCAATCCTTGCAGAACAGCAGGAAGAGAGGCAATGACTCACTAGAAGCTCTCTTGGTGCTCAATGTTACACTAAGTGAAGAAGCACACCAGTTCAAAGACAAAGCAGACAAAGTGCTCTGCAGAGCATTTCCATTATTCTCTGTTAGTCCTCAGACACAAAGACCTTGTATAGTAGACAAAATTACAATGAGTTTCATTAGTATACAAGTACCCATTTATCAACCAGGAAGAGTAGATTTGGCAGGTTCAATCATAAGGCCTTTTTTAAGGAAAACTTGAGTAAAAATGAGAAGGAATGGACTTCTGAGAGCTGAAGCTGAGCTATATTTGCATGGAACCACAAAGTTGGTGAATTTGAGCATTTTGATAGTCAAGAGAACAACTCCAGAGAGTAACACAATCTGCTGCTGCAAAAATATTCTTTAGAGAAAGTGTGGATGCTCTGGAATAAAATTACTGCACTGTAATTGCATCCAAGTACAACTTACTTTTACCTAGTTTGATTGAAAAGCCTCAATTTACACACAATTTGAAATATATTTGTACAATAACAGGCACGCAGCCACATAGCTTACCAATGTAATCCTCAGTATCACTGGAGCAGCTTTTTCAAACATCACAGTGCTTGTACAGTGAAGCCCTTACAAATTAAAAGGGCTTCAGTTATGCTATTAATGGAAATATTAAGATTCTTTAAATTATCTTAATTCATCCATTTGCATGTATGAATACAGTCTTCAACAGGAACTGCACCCTTTTCAGTTGAGAAAAAAACCTGTACTTCTTAAACAACCAGTTAAATTTAGTATTTCACTGTATTGAAGAAGGCATTCACAAGAACATTCTTCAAACTCAACTCTAAAAAGCAAGCTTTATTAAGGTTACCAAGAAAAAAGCACACAAGAAAAATATTTACATTAAAATTCTTTCACAGCATGGAGTCTAAGGGTATTATCTTTTTTTTCCCCTTCAACTATGGACCTAAAGAGAGAGGAATTAAGATACAATGTATATGCTAATTCTGGATGCTTAACTTAATATTTAGGATCTGATTTTGCAGAGTTCTTGGTCTTACATAGCATTCCCAAAGCAGGATTACCAGCTGATTCAGAAGTAGACCTCAAAGACAACAGATCAGCAAGTAAAGTATCTGGTTCTGAGCGCTCATCAGAGCCATGTTTCCTGGCCCTCAACCTTCCCAAACCATTATGAGTTCATGTGCAGTCTCCCTGACCAATTGCTTTTGGAGTCCCACCAACTATTTACCTTGAAATATATGGTCAGTACATCTACTTTAAAGAACAAAAAGTAAGTTTTCAAAATAGAGTTAATAAAAATATTTTCTGGCTAACGAAATGTTCCCAAGAGAACTTAAACAGGTCAAACATACAGAATGTAGTATTTTGACCCAAATACTTCATATGATAAAGTTCTAAGCGACTACACAGTGCTAGACAAATGCAAAAACAACCTTCATTTCTTCAGGATTTGAGTAAGAGGTTTGAATTTTAATAATAGGTATCAACTTAAGCTTTGGCCAGGCCTCCAGCAGACAAGGTGTATATATAAGTAATTTGCAGTTTTCTCAGAAAGTATCTATGTGTTTCATGCCAGAGCTATTATCAGTGCAGGCACTGTGCAGAAACAAAGAGGTGCATCCTGATGAAGGCAACAGAGTTCATTTAGTCCTTGCTACTGCAACAGCCATTTGGGTATCTCTATTAATTCAATGCAAAGAAAATTGTTTTCAAAGCTTACTAACAGAACCCTCTACAGAGGAAAGCACCTAAGATACTGTTATTTAAAATCATCTGCACCTGTCAGATACGATTTCAGGATTTTTAAAATATATAAAATTCCTGATATTCTACAAATGATGAGGAAGTATAGCCTGAA
The DNA here is from genome assembly GCA_013397795.1 of Orthonyx spaldingii. NCBI lineage: Eukaryota > Metazoa > Chordata > Aves > Passeriformes > Orthonychidae > Orthonyx > Orthonyx spaldingii. The sequence goes on from VZTJ01001437.1 coordinate 735,004, forward strand.
ATCTGAATCAACCTATATGGTCATTAAGAAAGATCTAAGAGACAACAGTTCTTTAGGAATGTGTTCCCTAAACATACTCCCAAAATCACGTTTGTTCCATTGCCAACAGATCCACTGATAGCTCCATGTAGATCAGCTCTGTACCAGACAAATAACACTCCACCCTGCCATAGTGAACTTAGAATCCTGGGCAGATGATAGGTCCATAAAAGGTATAAAAGCAGCTTTGGAATTTGGTGGGATCAAAGTAAAGGAACTGAAAACCAACACGGGTTAGCCCAAATCTAAACAAGACTGTTTCAGAGACCTCCAAAACACAGTTCTTCTTAAACTGAATATACACCAAGGCCAATTACAAAGCAATAGACAAGTCATACAATAAATAAGCCAAATTTCAGGCAAGGCAAGATATATAGCAGTCATATCTTGTGAGCTCAGCCTTCACAGTACTGCTGTGTTTTTCAAATCAGACTGGCCCTATTAGCAAAACTTTTGGGGTAAAACCATCATTTAAGTTTGTTCAGTAACTAACACATCAACAGTTCAGGCTTTTAAATATTTATAGTTATGTATATTGCTATGTTTCAACATCTTACTTTGAAACTACTATGCATCATTCCAGAGGCATGTATAAAGTAACAATGCATCTAGTCAGGTCACAGCTCTAAAGGCAGTAATATAAAACCAGCACTTGGCTGTTAACCATTTGGAAAACATCTCAGCAACTAATTTAGAGGCTGATGTAGTCCTAATTAGAGACATTCTTAAAAGAAATCAAGTCAGGCAGGTTTGAGAGCAAACATGATACACTTAATCAACGTGTTGATCTGCAATCTCTTTTGCTTTCCAAGGATAAGGCCTAACATGAGGCCTATGCAAAGTACTCAACGTTACTGTGGAATCCTAAGAAGAAATAAACTATGTTGAGCTTTACGTCTGCAGGAGGCATGAAGCAGGACAGAGGGAATCAATGATTTATAAATGCATGGTAACTTCAAATTCTGTGGTCATTGTGAATCCCAGTATGAATTCCTGTACTTTGTACGTGGATGAACATGGTGGAGTTTTTGTTCTGAAGAGTGACATCCATCAGACGTACATGGCCATGGATTTATCCAGACTCTCGCGCTAAGCTAAGAGCCACTACAGCTCAGACTTCTCTTCAGTCCCTCCCTGGTGGCCCAAAGGACTTCAAAGGCAGAAAAGCTGCATGGAGTTGACAGAAATCCTACAAAACACCATTTGTACCAGCTCAACAATCCTGAACACACAGACATTTTTACGTGGTTTCATAAAACTCAGAGACTAAAGCTGGCTGCTTGTAGGCTCTCAGCCTGTTGATAAAGCATCTGTTTCACCAACCTCTTGAAGAAAGTTCCAAAACAGTACCTTTATCTCTTTGAGGTTGCATTACCAAACCTAGCCTAGGTCCTGGAGAACTGAAAACTTCTTGATAATTGTTAAACAAGACAACTGATAAGAGTCACACTGGAAGGGACAACATTGAAGCAGCAACATGCTACATGTATGCTATCCAGGTGATTTGCTGTTGCAAGACACTTCATAAAATAACCACATAATCCACTTTGTACCAGTAAAATAATAATTGCCTGTATGACTCTCAATGCAGCCACAAGCAGATCTGACTTCTTTGATCTTAAGTAAATCCCAGTGCTACAGCCCAAGATGGTAAAAGAGACCTTTCCTGATGAACATGCACGGAATGCATCTGAAGATAATTAGTAATAATAGTTTTCTCAAGAGCAAGCTTGCTTTTTATGGCCACTCTACTTGTTATAGTTTTCACAAGTCAAGAATATGAAAAAGTTCCTTTACCCTTACTTAGCTACAGAATGTAAAAGAAAGCGAAAATAATTTTCCATTGCTCCCAATCTCTGAGGTATCTCTGAGAAGGAATAAAAGAAAAGGAAGGATAGAATTTTATGGGGACAGAATAGCAAAGGGCATCAATATTAGGTATCTACCACCAAAATTTAACTAAAACATTCAATAATCCTTACAGGGTGCAAACATTTTAAAACACTGAAAAAACCAGTGCCCTTTCTAAATAAATTAAAGCAGAAAAAACAAAGCCGTTTAAAAACTAAGAATATACTCCTCACACTTGGCAGCAGGAGGAGGCAAAAGAATTGTCCAGCCTTGTCATAAGGGTAGACCCAAAAGATACATCTGTCTCCGAGAGATACATAATGATGAAAAAAAAGAAAAGAGGGAGAAATTTGATCTACTGTGTAACTCGGACAGGATCTCTATGAAACCAACACTGACTCACACTTTAAGATACAGAGCTAAATGAAAAGACAAGCAGGGATCAGTAGGGACAAAACTGCAGAAAGTTTAGAGCCAGGTTCCTGAAGTGTACCTGTGTGTGCTTTTGAACACACAGCATACACCATCAATCTGTGAGAGTTACCCTTCTTATAACTACAGGATTTTTAACTCACTAAAGAAACAGGCCACTGTTGCAAGTGCAAATGGATAACACCTCAGTCCCTCTGATGTAAGTCATAAGAGAAGGTAACACTCTATATCAATGGAGCCATTGGTTGCCATAACTACCAAGAAATACACAGCAAACATCACTGCAAAAGCCTATTACACAGAATTTTTAACCTGGCTTTTTGCCTTTCAGGATATGCAACCCTTGATGAAGGTATTACTCTTGTTATCCTGTAATGCAGCACTAAAACATCTGCTTCCCACATGATTAATTTAACAAATAAGTCAATACAAAGCTAAGACATACTCTGAAAGAGAACACGGTGCAATGCAGTGGTCAAAGAGTTGAGGCTATCCAGTATATCAGGTAATTGTCTACAGGCTTAGAGGGGAATCAGAACAAGGCAGCCATAGAAACAAGATGGGAATCATCAGTAATACATTACTGACCAGCTATACTCTTATAATAACCATATGGCATATTGCTTTCTTCAAGCTTATTTCATGAACTATCAGTTTCATTACAATACAAGACCATCTACCAACCAAAAACAGACTCCAGTGTGAATTTTCCCTTGTCCAACTGCATGGGGTTTTTTTTTAATCCAACAGATGAACTCATCTAAACTATGAGCATATGTCTACTCAAAATGCTTTAGAACTGAAGATTTTGTCTTCTTCAGAACACTACTAATTACCGATGGAAGACCTACTAAATTTCATTTGCGAATAGCTAGATACCATATGGGAAACAACTACAAACTATTTCCACCTCCTGACATACCAACAGATTTTAAAATTTATTCAACCTTGCCACAGGTAGAATTTTTAATACTTTCACAAGCAGCTACATTTAAAAACTTGGATATTTTCTGAAGTCTACATTACATTCTAGTAGATCAGACCAACTGTAATTAACTTAAACATCAAAACCACTGAAATTTGCATGGAAATCAAAAGGTTAAAAAATGTGACACTGATTTTTCTAAAACAAATGAGAATTACACAAAGTACCTAAAGCAAATCAAGGTACCTAAGGCAAATCAGCATCCTTCTATTATGCTATAATCCAGCTTCTTTTTATAAAGGCACCAGAAATAAAAAACTAATACTCAGGTATCCCTATAAAGCAAATTATATATTTGATTAGTACTACAAAACTAACACACAGCCATCCTCATACTCCAAAGCAAACAATCTCCAGATTTTCATTAGCCATCCTAAAGGCAATGAAAAGATATTCCAGATTCTAAACTGGAGAGATTTCCTTCATAGCAGATCAGTTAACTAAGACTTCATGGGAAGTACTTTTTGAGCTGCATCAAATAAATAAACTCTGAATATGGAGACCAGATAACAACAACAGAAACAAAAGAATGTGACTATAATATTCATATACAGCATCTACACAAAATTTTATCTGAGCAGACAGATGGTAGATAAAGTTTGTAAGTAGGCTCCACATTTGATTCCCTTGCTATTAATAGAAGCCTAGGCTGTAGTGGCCAAGGTTATATCGGGCTAGACACACTCCAGTTTCCTAAGTCCACCATGAAGGCCTCCTAACTTTAACATGCAAAGCATTACCTTTGTCATGGTGCAGTTGATTTGTATACACAAAGTTAAAGCACTATCTAAACATGCTGCATTGTAGCAATTCAAGACAATAGGTAAAACTCCCTGTGTGTTTGCACACATTAATGTTTTTACATTCGTTTAACCTTAATTTACTTCGTCTTGCACAGCAAACAAAGCTTCTAGTTCACTTAATTGCTATGGCTTAACATCAGTTCTTATCTACATAAGCAGAAGTGACCTTATGTTAAATGCAGACACCCCACATGCTGTCATGTACTTCCTTATATGTCCAAGAGGACTGAAAAAACTACTCCTCACCGCTGAGTGTTGCCCCTACATAAATATCATGCAACTCTTTATCTTTAGTGACCAAAACTCCTGAAGGGGCCTACCTCACACACAAGACAATTTACTCTCAAATTCTACCATTAAAGGTAATAAGTACACAGAAATGAGAAGATTGTTACTCCCCCGGGGTTTGCATCTGTTTACACTCCAAATTTAACAGCATTTTTTGTTTCTTCTTTATTAAACCAGCTTTCTTCAAGAAGAAAATTGTTTAAAATAAGAAAAGACAACTGTGAAAGCTATGCACTCTGGGATGTGAGCAGCATCACAAGTCATTTTAATATTCACCCTAAAGCAGTTCAATTTGTGTGTGCTCTGTTAAAATCCTGCCACTAAGAGGAGCCCTAAGTCTATTCCACAATGAACAGTGGAAGAAGTAGTATTAATTTTCTTCCCTACTTCTCAAAATCAAGGGAAACTCTTACTTCAGTGACGCTGAGGAAAGCAGAATCACCACAATCTGAAGAAGAACTGATAAAGAAAGAATCACTTCAGCAGAAGCTGCTTGAAACCACTGACAATTACTGAAAACAAAAGGAGGGAAAAAATTCTGCTATTGGAGGAAGTCTATCAATAAGAAAAGATTCCATCAAAACAGAATGAATAAATGATGAAGGCAGATAGCAAGAGAAAGAAAAGGTGAGAAAAGCATAAGAAACAAAAACTGAAGCCACCTCAAGGCCTACAGCAAGGGAATGGTGATTACAGATGCAAAGAATTGAAGCCAAGGCAACAACATCCAAGAAACAAAAAAAGCAAAATTAATGAAATCTCTAAGTAGAAATGCAAGAAGAGAAGGAATCTTAAGATGCTGAGTGAGTGATACAGAATTATAGACTGTAAATTTGGAAAAACAAGAAAAGAACCAAGGAAAATGTTTTTAAATTTCTGCATGTTCCTAGTGTTTTCTGCTAGATATGCCACAACTTAGAATTCAACAGCATAACATCTCATCCAGGCTAAGACAGTCAAGACAGACTATTCCAGAATGTTTGTCAGAAAAGAATCCTCATTCAAGCACTCCAAACTGTCATCTAGTGAAGTCTTTAGCTCGCTGGTGAATCAACAGGAACACAAGGACCTCCAAAAGACAACTCCAGTTGTAGAATCTGAAGTTTACTGGCTAGGTATCACCTTCATTCAGTAACTGGTTGACTGATCTTTCCTTCCACCATCGAGTACACATGGAAACAAAGAAGGGTTTAATGAGGTACCCGACTCCTCTTTTTCTGACCAGGCACTTCAGTCTTGCCTCAAGTAGGTCAGAATACAAGAGACCTTTGACTTCCACAAAACCCTGCCCTGTTCTATTCATCCAAGCGTTACTGCATTCCTTGATTTAAAGCTAAGGTGGCAAAATGAACTGCAGACCTAGAAATCGCACAAAAATGGCTCCCTCTTACTCAGTCTGTTCACTTTGGCTTATCTGCTCACGTGTTGTCCCAAAGTATTTTGACTTCACGGCTAGCTGTGTTAGGCCAAGGCTGCTAGCTGGAAGCTGACAGGTACTGCCTCCCATGCACTCCGCCTTATCAACTTCCCTGAAGGCTGGCACTCGGTGCAAGGGCAACAAGATTCGCATGAGCGCGTCCTAAAAAAAAGGCACACACGCATCAACAAAGCCACCTTGCCGAACCCCGGAGGACTCCTCGCTCAGCCCGCGGTCCGACCCGCAGCCAGGGATGGAGGGAGGCGGCCCAGGAGGCGGCAGGGGCCTCACTCCCCGCGCTCCCTCAGGACGGCTGCGGGCCGGGGCCGCGCTGCCGGCACAGCCCGGGCACGGCTCCGCCGCCCGCGGGGCCGCCCC
>VZTJ01001437.1:741707-755741 GCA_013397795.1 Orthonyx spaldingii
CCCAGGGGCCGTTACGGCCGCGCCGGGCTCCGACTCCGCGATCCCTCGGCCGCCCTCGCTCCCCGCCCCGCGGCGCCGCCCTCTCGCGATAGCCGCGGCACCGGCGCCCTGCCCGCCGCCCGCGCCCCCTCCCGACAGCGCCTCTCCCCTCCCCTGACACCACCCTCCTCTTCCTCCGCCCCTGCCCTCCCGCCGCCCTCCCAGCGCGCAGGTGCGCGCCCCGCGCCGCCGACACACGAAATGTCGCCGCCCGCCGGTGCCAAACTTCGCGTCCGTGCGGGGGCCCGGCTGCCGCGGGGAGGGCGCACCTGGGCCGGCCGGCGGCCCCGACGGCAGCGGAGCCCGTTTGTACCGAGCCGTGCCTGCAGCCAAGCGGCTGCCGTCGGTGTGTCCCGGGCACGAGAGTGCCGCCGGGCTCAGGCGGTGGCGGCTTTGAGGGCAGGAGCAACTGCGGGAAATGCGGGAGGCGCCTCTGAGGCTTCGGGCCGGCGGTTCTGCGCTCGCTGCCATCGAGCGGCCCCGCTGGGGGTGCGGAGCAGCGCCGGGCTCCGGCAGCAGCAGCACCGCACCCCGGGGTGTCCGCGGAGCCGCGCCCCGAGGGACCGGCGTGCGGCTGTCTGCGCGCTCCCACCGGCAGAGAACGCGTTTGGGATGCGAGTTACCGTGCTTCACACACCGATCGGCGGTTTTAAACCTCGATAAATAGATTGTCAGCTGTGCAATGGGACACCTTATACGAAAAAACTATTCCTAAACGAGAGTAACCTGCCCACGGGGCTCCAGGCAGCTGCCTCTGTTCTGGCTTTGCTTGTGTTTGCTGTGGCTGCCCGTCTGCTGGCGGCTTGTGTCGCCTTGCGGTTCCAGGTGAATGCTACTCTTCTCTCAACGACCGCTTTTGCCACCGCACCGGCAGAAATCCAGCTCCTTGCTCTGTCCCTAAGGGCACTCACGAGCGGGACCACCGAGGAAGCCCGGTCGGCCAGGTGTGTCCTCCGGCGGTGACACGTAAGGCTGCAATAAAACGTCTCGTGTTTGTAATACACGACAGCAAAGCTCACGCTTGTTAACGAGACACGGAGAAGCTCCCTGGCGTTTCCTCCCCGCGGGTGCCCGGCAGCCCGGGAAGGGGCGGGCCGGGGGCGGGCGGAGTGTCGGAAGTGCGCGGCGGCGCTCGGGGCGGCCCGGCCCCTCAGCCCGGCCCCTCGGCCCGGCGCGGCCGAGCTGCGGTGAGCGGGCGCGGTACCGCGCGGGGCCGGCGCTGTGGGGCGAGCGGGCGGTGCAGGAGGTGGCGGTCGCTGGGGCTCGGTTCCCGCCCCGCTTAGGCTGGGCGGCGAGCGGGCCCGGGCGGTAGCAGCGGAGCCCCGGGCCCGGGGCCTGAGCTCCGGGAGCCGCTGAGGAGAGGGGCTGCGCCGCCGGGGTCGGCGCTCGTTCCCCATCGTCCGTGCGCCGCCAGCTGCGTCCCGGGAAACGGCAGCGTGAAAACACCCGGGAGATGCTGAAGAGCACCAGGGGATTTTAAGTATGAAATAATTTAAGATAATATGTAGTTTATTTATATTCTTGTAACTGATTGCACATTCTTTTCTTTAGTTAAACCATAAGCATGAAAAAATTAAAGCTTAAAGAACTGGAAAGCTGTCTTCAACAAGTTGATACTTTTGAAACTCCAAAACTACTCCTTGAACAGTATCCAACAAGACCTCATATTGCAGGTAGAGGTGACCACAGCACTGTTTTCTCTTTTACTAGTTCTTCATCAGCACTTTTAATTCAAAAAGTTTTTTCGACTGCATTGTCTCCTTTGAAGACTGTACACTAAAAGTAGTTAAGAAAGTGTATCCAACAGGAATGTGTTGAGAAGGATACTGGTAATGTACAATCCAGAAATCAGATAAATGAATTTAAAAGATAATGTTGTGATAGAAGCAGTCAATCTATTACTGTAGAAGCTGAAATGGAATTGTCATGACCCACAAAACCAGTAAAAGTGTATATACAGACGCTTGTCCATACCTTAATTATGATCTTTCCCATATTTTATGTCTTTCTATTGTTTTTCCCCAAAAAAGTTTAGAGGCATACTTTTTCCACAAACAATACTCAAAGCCCTATGTGTAATCTTTCCAGCAAAGATCCACAATTTGTAACTCGTCAAAATGTTTTTGACTCCTCACTTATAAATGAAAAAGAGAATTACAAGCAGCAAGAACATCAGTTTTACTAAAGGGGTTTTTTAATGCAAAATTAAAGAGTTTTTGGAAGGCAGAAACAGCTTTTCTTGATTAATCACGTGCATATTTGATATTATTGACCTGTTTTTGTTTGGGTTTTTTCCCCCAGCATGTATGCTTTATACAATTCACAATACTTTTGATGATATCGAAAACAAAACAATTGCAGATTTAGGATGTGGTTGTGGCATGCTCAGCATTGGAAGTGCAATGTTAGGAGCAGGGTAAGTATTTAAGTTCTGGTTATATTTTTTTCTGACATAGAAGAGTAGGAAGTAAGATTAAAACATAGCAATGCTGAACTAAACCATTGCAGGTACATAATCTGGTGCATAATCAGGCTGTTTACCAAGTTTTGACCATCAATAACCATTCATACTGTGAAAGTGGTGCACAGTTGTCATGAATCTGCAAGTCATTTCCTTTCCCCTGAAGCATTAAATGAACACATGAAACTTCCGTAACAAAATTTAGATTTATAATTGAGAAAGGGTAATAGAACTACTGGAATTTTTATCAGTACTGAATTTATAATGTATGCTTGTTACATTTCCTAGATGAAACAAGTTGTGTACACAGATCCCTTACTGTAGTATATAAACACCATTTTAGTTTGTAGAAGACTAATATGTGACACTTCTTTTTTAATAGATTCTGTGTGGGGCTTGACATAGATGCAGATGCACTGGAAATATTTAACAGCAATATTGAAGACTTTGAGCTCACAAATGTCAACATGGTTCAGTGTGATATCTGTTCTTTATCTGATAGCATGTCCAATACTTTTGACACAGTTATTATGAACCCCCCGTTTGGTACCAAGCATAACAAAGGTTGGTAATTGTGAAACTCAGAAATTATTACAAATAAAACAGCAAGGGAAATGCTTTTAATCAGACATCTCCCTTCTTTATTAGTTACATATTCTAATTACTTAGTGTTTTGTTGATCTGGAATCAGCTTTCTAAGTACAGATTAACAATGTCAACATTGTAACTAACAGTCACTGGGGTTTGAAATAAAAAATACTAGCTATTTCATATCCCTGTAATTTTTATTTTATTAAAAGCAATTGAGTATCTCTTAGAAATACTTCCTCTATCTTAATGTATTCAGTGCTGTTTCTCAAGTAGCTATTATTCCAGAAAAAATTAGGCAGATCTTTGAGCTTCCATTTAACAATTCTAATAATTTCATCATTCTTTTAGGAATTGATATGATTTTTCTGAAGACTGCTCTACAAATGGCAAAAACAGCTGTATATTCCCTTCACAAAACTTCAACACGGCAGGTAAATTCTTTATTTTAGTAGAGCAAGCATTAACCAGGCAACAAAATAGTTGGCTATATAGATGTCTATAGCTTCACTGACTTGCTAACTACTTTGTGGGCTATGTTTGGGGTAAATGCTAATTATGTCAAATAACTGCAGTCTCACACACATCAAGATAACTATGTGATCTAATGCTTCAGCTTGAAAATCAAAAGCACAGGAGACTTATTAAGTACAGGGGTGTAGATTTTTATAAAACATAATTTTAAAAGCTCTTTTCTACACTATCTACTATTGTAGCACATTCAGAAGAAAGCAGCTGAATGGGAAGTGAAGATGGAAGTCTTGGCAGGTAATATTTATTTGCTGTTAAAAGAAAATAAACAAACAAAACCCTTTTGTTTTGGGATAGTATCTGTAACACTACTAGCCAGTCATAACAGCCTGAGGTAAATTTGTGATTTAACACAGAAATGACACAGGTCTTTCTTTTTTTAGCAGTCTTTTTTTGCAAATTTTTTTTAATTTTTAATTTTTTGGCTACTTGGCTAGAATACAAGTAGGCACTTACTAAAGCTCTGTGCAGAATTAGGTTTGTTCCTGAACTAGATTTTGTCTTCAAGCAGAAGTTACCTCCCTTCCTGCTTCAAAGGGAGCGTTGCTGAAAAAAGCAAAGCACAGGTCAGTTCTCACACACAAAAAAGCAACCCATCCTTAGTCACCTAAGTATTTTTGACAGTTAAGTATCTTCCCAGTTTTCAATACCACTGGCCAGCTGCTTTTTACAGTCAAAGAACTTGAGATGTGAAGGTGCACAAGTGCTTGAAACAGAACTGCATTTCAACCATCCACTTAGCTGTCTGATGTGGACAGCTTCAATGTTTAGTCATTCTCTAGTGCAGAGGTAAAACAGGTATCAGAACAGGTCACAGCAGATGCAGACATTAGGAACAGAAGTACATGGCTGCAGGGCTTAAGTGACTGATAATCATCCTAGTCTAACACATATTCTTTATACTGTTCACAGAACTTAAATTTGACTTACCAGCATCATACAAGTTCCATAAGAAGAAATCAGTAAGTATAAAACTTAACATAACTGAAAAAATATTGAGTAAATAAATTCCCCTAATGAAATGTAAGTTTTAGGGCCATATGTACTGGATGAAGAATGCTTACAGCATTCAGTCACATCATTGCTATTACTGCAATTTGTAGCTGAACAGGGAAAGGAATCATGATAATGCCAGTCAAAGCTATACACAAAGATTAAAGGCAGCACTGCAATTAGATGTGACAAAGCTAAGGGTAGCCTCCTTGACTAACTCCTAATAGCTATTTGCTCCATCACCTCTGCAGCTGGGACTTTGACCCAAGTGCTGAAGGCCACAGGAACAAGAATGTTACAGCAGTAGCATTATTTCAGTGATCTGTGCTCTACAGAGCCACCCTGGGGGCAGCAGGAGGAACCTGTGCACTTCATCTCACTGCTAAAAGATACAGTCAGGACACTGAAGTATGGCAGCCTAAGCCCACAGAAAGTTCCTGGCTAATGAATGCTGACCTGGAAGCCACATATTCCTATCCCTTACCATGAGGGAAGTAGAGAGGAGACTGAGCAATAGTTGAAGACTGTTAGGTGTGTTGAGCAGCAAAGAACAGAAGCTTTAATGAGCTCTACCTATGCTCCTGGTGAACTTAATTTAAGTCTGTCTTTATCTTTGCTACTTCACAGTTGCAACATTATACTACATTAACCAGGCTTCAGTAGAAAGCAGTTTTAAGTTCTGAATTTATTGCCAGCTGCTATTAAACATAACCACAAGATTACAAAGTCCAAAACCTTTTACATTTGAATGAGATGCCAGAAAAATTGAGATCTGACAGTATAAACAAAACTATAAATAGAAAAGTTTTCTGGTGTTTTATGTTAGGAATAAGCATGCTTAAACAAAAAAAGAAAGTTGTAACTCAATAAAATGAAGCTTTTCTCTATTTGTAGGTTGACATTGAAGTGGATTTCATTAGATTTTCTGCCAAGAAAGTCCTGAACTGAGGCATGTCTTTAAAACCTATTGAAAATGGAACAATAAAACCACTAATTTTTTAATTATTTTATTTATTTTAGTATTACTGATTGCCATCTCCATTTTCTGTTTTCAGTTGTTTTGGCGCAGGTTCTTCCTTCTCTGTTTCCTCTAGTGGTCTCTTCTTGGGACTCGCTGGTTCTGCAAGATTGAACATGTACTCATTCAGGGTAAAGGAAAGCATTACCCGAAATCTGAAAAAACCCAAACTCTTCCCACCATGTAAGTTTGAGTCCCAGTTACCCACAGCCACAACTACACTAGAGGGTCTGCTTATTACTGTGACTAAAGCTTGAAATGTTCTAAAATACCACATCTGAAGAGCTTCACCCCTGTCTAACTCCACAGCAGGAGGGCAGGTAAGAAAATGGAGAAGTACAGTCTGCCAGGAGTAGGTCACTGGGTTTTTAGTTAAGCAGGTGCTGTATCTAATGAACAGAAGCTTAGCTCTTCCTCTGCTCCAAGCCAAACACTGACAGGCAGAACTATTAATTCTTCCCATATCCTTAGGGGAGAGGAAAAAAAAGCACCACCCAAGAGACTGAGTCTGTGCAGTTGTGTATTGTTGCTGACAACCACCATCTTTCAATGCATGATGTTTTAAACAGCCGTGCAGTATAGCCTTACTGTCTAGGAATGATCTTAATATGCTTTTTGGACAGTTGTGGAAGGAATCAAGCACAAGATTAAGATTACTGATACTGAAAGGAGGGCAGGAATGCTACAATGCAGAGCCAAATCTGAAACTCTTGTAAGAAACATGAGTACATGGAGCTGCTTTCTGTAAAAGTCCTGAATAAGATGCATCAAGTGCACAGAATGACATACCTGTTTTAGTATCATTTTCACCATCTTCTTCGTCATTCTCAAACTTTATTTTCTTGCCCTGAAACTGTATTTTTCCTTTCTGTGCACCCTGAGGTATCTTTCCCCCTCTTCCTTTTCCTTTAATTTTGCGCCCTGCAGAGATACAAGATCAGGCACTTTGTATCATTTAACTGGCGAGCTCCAGGGACTGCTTTACAGTTCAGGTCAGTATGTGGTGTATATTCACTACTTGAGTGAATTTCACACACCAGTTCTAGGACACTATATAAAGGCTTAAATTAAGCAAAGGAGGGAGAACCTTTTGTTTTCTGTTTCAACAATTCCTGCTGATCTTCCAGTATTTTTTTCAGAGCTTCTTTCTCTGCATCTCCTTCTAGCACTTCCCATGCAACGTCCTTGTTCCGGAGCTGCAAGTTTCCATTATGTGCTGCTTTGGCTTTTTCCAGAGCTTCTTTGGCAATATCCTTAAATAGGATAATTCCCTTAAAAAGAAGAGTGGCATTTGCATTTTAATCTTACTGCAAAAACATTCAGCTAGAATGATGAACAACATATCCTGTCAAGTGCCTCAGCAAATTCATTACTCTTGTATGACTGTAAAACATGTCTAGACTGAAGCCAAGCCCTCAGACTGTCCTAACAAACATTCTCAGTTTTGACCTTGTGAACTAACAAGGCTGGAACCTTCATCTGTTCTTTGAAAGAAGTTAAGGGAATAATTCAATTCTCCAAATATTCTGCAATATCACAAGACAATATAATCAAAATTATATAATTATATATAAGCAAAAACTTGCTAACATAAGAGAACAAATGTGTAATCATTAGTTTTCAAACTTCAATACAGAGATCTTAAGTCCTTGCCTAAGATTACTGACCTCCTTTGCACCTCTGACAAAGTGTATCCACTTGATTTCTCCATGACCAGAAAATACATCATGGAGATCTTCTCTGCACGTTTGGTCATCTAGATCACCAGAAAACTTCAAAAGACATCCTGTCTTTTCTTCCAGAGACTTCTAAATTAAATGAAAAACCCCCACATTTTCATTAAAGAGTCAAGCTTGAATATTCATATTCCCCCTCAATCCCATTAAATATGATAGCAGTGAATAAGCAGTTGAAGTTACAGTAATTCAAGCATTTTTCCTGTATCACCTAGTTCTGCTGATGTTCAAGTCTTGTACAGTGTGTCGCCCCTTCTAAGTTTTCTTTGCTTACTATGATACACTTAATGTGGAACTTAGGACTCCTTTCCTTTCTTTAAGTTCTACAAAACAGCTTTCTGAAGGCTGATACCTCAGATTGAAAATTTATATAATACCAATTAAATCCTTAATGAATCCTTTAAATACCACAGAAGAACAATCATCTCAGTGGTGCTTTCAGGATCACTCTGAACAGGCAAACATGCCTAATAATGTAATTTCAGGACACGAGCTTTTAAACAAAATTAGTCTATTGAAAATAAGATTAAAACACCATGACAAAACAGTTTTACTGTTAGTTAGTTGGAAAAGTTGAAATTACTTTCTAGGAAGTGCTCTATATTACAGCATTTCAAACAGAGTATTCCATGTTAGATTCACAAAATAGGTGGTTTAAGAAATCCATACCATTTCAGCATCTGCTGCTTGTTTCTGCTTTTCTTCTTTTTCCCTGTAGAAAAGTTAAAATTAGTTATGAGTCAGTTCAAGAGTGGTCAGGCAAACAAAACACACTGTGATTGACAATGACTTACTGTTTAGCTCTTGCTTTCGCTTCTACTTTGTTTTGTTTCCTTTCTTCATTCTTCTTTGTACAATACTCCTCCCTTCAACAGAATATAAGCTAAGTTAGTGTAATTTAAAATAATCTGTTGTAATTAGTTTGTAAGACAGCAGTAGACATGAAACAGTTGAAATTATTTTTCCAAGCTGAGATGCCAAGGCTCCAAAAGGTACAGTTATCAATGCCTGTATAACAGCATCGAACCCCACGCTCCTCAGGTCAAGCCAGGTTCTTGTGTAAATCCACCCTGACCACTGTTACTTCATATATCAGTTACATGGACTTACTTGAAAAGTACTATCAGCTCTGTGTCTTTGTACTTCTGATTTGGTATCTCTGTGAACTTCTTAGCAGATTCAACACTATCAAAAACTGCAAATATTGAGCCCTGTTAAATGATAAGAGACATTGTTAGAGTAACTGAACAGAATTCCAGGAGGAATCTCTGCCCCAGGTCTAAATGTTCATCATTACCTTAAACGTTCTCTGCAATGTTCTCCTCATTTGAATATTTTCAACTGGACCTTTATCCTCAAGCCATTCTTTGATATCATCAAGAGTAGCATCTAGTGGAAAGCCTTTCTGCAAGATAGCAATGAGATTCAATTATATGCCACAAACTGACTCTTAAAAATTATCACCTCTGTAGTATGAGTTAATTCAAGCTTTACTTGGATGGTTATCAGTCAAAGTCATGCAGGACAGCACAAAGTAAAGAAAGAAATTTACTTACAACATACACAGATCTGTTTTTAATTGCAGCCTTATACTGGTCATTTAATTCGGGAAGGGGTTTATTTGGAGATCTTCTGATTTTAGTTTTGTCTTCATTTATTTCCATTAAACCAGTCTTGGATTTTCTTAGTGCTTCTACAATAACACCAAAATCTTTTGACAGGCGACTTAACCTATGGAGTAAGCAGACACAGGTTATTACAAATCCACAGGCAAAGCTGAAGTCAGATGTTGAAACAGCAATGGGAGTTGTACATTCATATCAAGAACACTTGGTCCCAAACACAGATAGGTAGCTGAAAGTTACTCTTTTATCCACCTTAGTTGTACTTTGTTTTACCTGTTGAATTTGATCATTACTTCTAAAGGTACCCAGCCATCGTCTAGTTTGATCTGTTCCTTTAGAAACTTGTCTCTTGGTAGATTGTGATTGCCAAAATAGTACTGCAAAAAGGAACGGGGTTGGGGGGAGAAAAGAGAGATGTGTCTTTAAGTTTCCAGTCTTAAAAGCTCATTTTCATCTAACACCTTACTGCAGTAGATTGAGACATACCAAAATTAATTAATCTGAAAAATTAGGAATTCAGAAATTATTACTTCTTGCTTTAATGTGATACTTTGCCAAAAGTTAGCTTGCAATGTGTAAGCTGTAAAAACAAACAAAATCACCAGAAACAAACCCCACAAAAACCCAACCCCACACCAAAACAGTGCTTCATCTAATGGAATTAATGAGGCAGATAGACTGCAATTTTGTTCAGGAAAGGAGCAAAGCCTATTCTGTTAACATGATAAACATTCATCACCCTGATCAAGCTCTGCAGTGTCAGAAGCCAAATCTGTCATCAACAGATCCTGGCTGTACTCCTTATTTAAGGACTATGTATGCAAGAATATTGTGTTTGCACACTGAAAAATCATACACATAGACTAGAATTTTCATTCAAGAAAACACCATATGATAAATCATTATTTTAGTTTTAGTTTTTAATTTTATTTAATTATTATGTTCTTATTTCGATCTTGTCCAGCATGGGAAGACAATTCAATTCAAGACAGACAATCAGATTCTTTCCCTGAGTAGCAGTCATCTAACAAAGGTCAAATACTTGAAACAATAAGAGAAGTTGGAATATTTTCACCAATATTGTGGTGCTTTAAAAAGTCAGTGCAGTTTTTACAACACTACCTCTTCCTCTAGTACATCTCAAACTCAGATTACCAAAAGCCTAGTTTTATCAACCAGATATATATATATATATAACAAACAAACAAAACACAGAGATTAAGGAATCTCTATGTTTTGTTTGTTATATATAAATAATGGCTCCATATGGTAATGGGCATTCACATGCAGCTGTATTTTTGTCCTGCAGGAAAACAGTTTTGTTCTAGATGCCATTTAAAGCAACTGGCTCAGGTTTTTTGTTGTAGGGTACCCCTCCAAGCCTCTAGAGAGACAAAGAGTTAATCCAGTAAGTTTAGTTCTAATTTGTAGCAATAAATGAAAGCAGTAAATCATAACAGCAAGTTATGCAATGTGCTAGTATTTTGATCAGCAGAGACTCCCGGTTAGGAGAATTTTTTCCCCACAAAAATTAAGGCAATAAAATTAAAATGCACTGTCCTCCTATCTGCACAGGTAGAATAACCCCAGCAAACATGGTAGCAAATTGTTTAACATGATACATTCACTTGCTATAGCACCTAAAATGCTAGCAAATTAAACCTTTTCTGTTTTTAAATGTGTTCTTACCAGCAACTCTAGACAGGTATAACTTCCAACTTAAACTACAATTATGACTAACTTAAAGTATTAAATACCTGTTATGGACTTGTGACATTGTTTAAACAGCTGAAGATTTGAGTCTATTCCCCATAAAGTTAACTTCCCATTAGCCAAACCCCTGCCAATCAATGCCCTCGAAACACCTCAGTCCAGATCCCAAACTAGGAATGGAACTCACCTCAATTTGCTGACAGATCTTGCTTTCCAAGATGGACATGTTTTCACCATTTCCATTTTCAGCCATTTTCACCAGCTGCTTTGAAGAGAATACAGAGCAAAAGCACTGAGTTTTGAATAGTACTTTCTACAGACTTACACTCATACAGCATTGCATTTCACTGCAGCCTCATCTAAATAAGGTAGCAGCCAAGTTCATTAGCCACACATTTATGCCTGTGGAGCAACTATTAACATGACTGCAGAACTCCAAGGGGAAACTATGAAACAACTGGGAAAAAAACCCCTCACTTTGGTTGTTAAGGCAGCATTTGGCATTCAGCAGTCAAGATAAATTAAAAAAATGCTTGCACTTCAGAGCCTTATTTGTTATTCTTTTCTAGGCACAGATCCTCAGTTCATTACAACACCAACAAAACTGAGAGCCAACAACATCTGTTCAAGTCAAATCCAACCTCTCATCGCTAGGTGAAACATCAGTAACAAGAATGTTCAATTCCTACATAGGTATAATGAGAAATGTTTCTGGGGTTTCTGTCTCCTGTTTAATCTTTGAAAGTTCACAGAACTTACTGGAGGAAGGAATGAAAATATCTGCATTTACTGACACATCCTAAAGATGTCTAGTTCTCTCCACTACAAATATATCTTCATTGCAGTTCTGCTTGAATAGTGAATCAAGTATCTTTGACAGCAGATAAGACATTTAACTTCGAAGTAACTTTACTTAACTGGCACCAAGTGTATAATCTCAGTATATCAGGTACAGTCACTAAGAAAGCAGCTACTGGCCAAAAAATTAACTGGGATGAAGCAATTTCTATCTAGTTGCTCTTAAGATAAGGATAGAATGTGAAGATGAATCCTTGAGAAAAAAATGTAGCTTTATGAAGCTGTCAGAAATTAGTTTGAATTCAGTTTTGAACTATGAAGCACAGATTTCCTCTTTCTCCCTTTGCACACTTAACACACTTGTTAAATCCAGCTACAGAAGATGTAGCAGTTTCTTGGTCCCGTTACCCCAGTTCATAGATCTGTGATCACAAAGGCTGCTGGTGAAGATGATTTTGCACTCATTTCTAGCATGGTTTATTGGAAGATTTAACCATACACATTGTGCTCTTCTGCAACTTGCAGGGCACTAACATCTTTCAGAGCATTAAGATGACTGGCAACACAGAAGCAGTGAAAACTCCCCCAAGGTGCCCTTGTTACAGGAAATTATGTTCTTCATCAGAATACCCTGATGACAGCCTCATCTTCTTATTTTAGTAGTTTAATTCCCCAATAATTGTTCAGCCTCGTGCCATCTGCAGTATTCCCATTTCCTCCTCTTCCTGATCTCAAAGCCAAATCCACTCCTTGGACTTACATGTAATTCTTTGGCACTTACAGCCTTGAAATGTGCATCCTGGTGTCTGCTGCTGTGCCTGCACCTGTAGCTAACACTGTCACACTCTTTAAAGTATGATTTCAGCAACTGTGAGCTGCCAGCTATGCTGAATGTGGTCCGTTTGTCTAAAAAGCACTTTACAAAACCCAGGCCAGAGCACCCAAGCTGAGAGTTGCCATTACCTCAGAGATGTCCCACAGGAGATGTCCCACCCTGCCTACAGGACAGACACTTCACCACCATCCAGGTGCTGGTGCTGTCTTAACTCTCTGCTGTGCTGTTGTCCCCAACACCTGACTTGTGAGGGAAATCAGTGTTCTATTTTACACTATACCCAACCTGGTCTAATTTAACAGCAACCTATAGAGCAGTCTCAGCTTTTTCCATGGGATCAGCTAATTGACCACTGTCCCAGCCTGCCTCAGCCCAGGTACCAAAACACCCAGAACCAGCAACTCAGTTTCCACATATGGCTCAGCTCCACTGTTAAGAGGAAAAAAAAACCAAAGTCTACTTCCTTAGCAGTGTTTTCAAGGTTAATACCAAAAAGCGTGAACCAACAAGACTTAGGATACGTCATTTAGAATAAGTCTTACATGTGGAAAAGTTTGTCTAAGAAGCATCCCTTCAGCTGCAAGTAACAAACTGTAGGCAAGACTAAGAAAAACTCAAGCTCGCCATGCAGGGAATTCAGTTCACTGATTGAGCTCTAACCTATTTAGAACAAAAGCAGAAGCAGCCTTCTAATTTAAGAGAAATTCTAGCCTTGTCTGCACATGCTCACTTCAGACTCTTTAGCTCAGTCATTTGGCACAAGACAACTTCCAGATCAATAGTTTTCAGTTGCTGTGCAGCAGTGAAGACTGATCCAAAGCTCCAGTGAACAGCAATCACAGTCTGAACTGCATGCAAAATCCTACAAAGAGTTTAAGGGCTTTCTCAATAAACTACACTGACTTGTTCCTGCCATATGCCAAAAGTCTGTATCAGTGCCACAGAAAACGAAAACAGGTTAAAATAAAGCAAGTAGTCATTAGATTTAAATTTTAAATGGGAAATGACAGTCAAGCACGTTAACTAGAACAATTAGATCCCACACTGTATTAGCTAGATCATCTCAAAAGAACTCTCAATTAGATTTTCCTCTTACCAGCCATTTAGTTTCAAGCTCTCAACAAAATTTAGTTGCAGGCTGATTCTACCATTACTGTAATAGAGTGAAAGGCTTTGTTTTAAATAAGAAAACTTCCCCAATAAAACAACATGGAACTGTTATCCTGTTCTTCAGGAACCCCCTGCGTAAGAGGTCTGAGCCTGGTTTTTATTTCAGGGTAAGGACTAACTACAACACACATTTTCACAGCCATTAACAGTTGTTTTTTGAGCAGAATCAGTGCAATATAAGAAAAAAATTATTACAAGAATTATTTAAATAATTGAAATGTCGGCCCCTAAACTGTGCTAGGGGACCATCAGTTTGCTTTCACACGCCTGCAGCGGCAACCCACCCCTCCTGAGGCAGCCTCGGGCGCCGTGGCCGAGGCTCCCGCCCGGCGGACCCCTCTGCCCGGGCCCGGCGGCTCCGCTTCCCCCGCAGAGCCCGAGCCCCGCAGCGCAGCGCGCACCGAGCGCCGCCAGCAGCGCTGCCGGCGGGAAGCGGCGGCGGCGGCACGGCCGGGCCCGCTCCGCGCCTCCGCCGGGGCAGAGGCGGCACGTGCTCCCCCGCCCCGGGAACCTTTCCTGTCTCCCTC
>VZTJ01001437.1:763053-814346 GCA_013397795.1 Orthonyx spaldingii
GCCGGCGGCCTCCGCGCCCCCCGGCGGCTCCCGCCGCTTTGTCCGCGCCGCTCCGCGCAGCCCGCCCGCCCTCCGGCTGCGAACCCGCCCGTGCGGAGCGCGGCCGCGGCCAGGGGGCTCCCGGCCCGTGACCGTCTTTGGAAGCGCCTCCGCCTGAGGGAGCGGCGGGGCCGCAGCGACAGCTCCTATTTTGGTGCCCCGGCCGCCCCCCCGCGCACCCCTCCGCCAGGCCGGCGGGCCCCGGCGCCCAGCGCGGCCCCCCCGCGCCCGCTCGCCTCGGGAAGGTCGGGCCCGGAGCGCTGCCGCCGCCGCCCGGCGCTCCCCAGCCCGGGGCAGGGGTTAAAGGCTGTCCGCGGTGGTGACGGAAGGCCCGGCGGCATTAGGGACAGGAGCAGATGCCTGGGGAGCGTCTCCAGCTCGGTGTCACTCAGCCACACAACAAAGCGAGGGGCCTCGGCCGCCGCTGTCAGCGACCTGAAGCCGCCTCTTGCCGGGCGCCCCGCGCTCCCAGGGCACTCCTCGGAGGAGCGATACCGGGAAGAGCAGCAAGATCCAAGGGCTCCCCCATTACCGGAGAGCAGGAGTCGAAAGGGAGCAGCCGCAGCTCTCCCCAAACTCCTGAATCAGCCAGGGTGCAAAGGACAGTCACAAATTATGCCCACAAACAGATTCCACCTATAAGTAAATTTTTCAGAAAGAAGCCTATATTGGCTTTTAATTTTTTCTGAAAATGTGATTCACAATTTAAGAAGTCATCTTCTTCCCTGCTAGCAACACATTTTCTTTATTTGAAACACAGCATCTTCTGAATTCAAGCAGCTGTGGGCCCTCCTTCATCTGCAGCAGGATTTAGATCCTTTGGATCCAGCATCCAGGTGTCCCTGCCCTGCCAGAGCTTTCCTAGATTGAAAGAATGCCAGTAATTTCTCCTACCAAATGGAAGTGGATATCATTATTAGCTAAGTGCCAGCAATACCCAAAAGGAGAAATATTGAGAGTTCCCACTTGACACAGATGAAAAAGCATCATATTTTTCCTTTAATTACTGGTGGTACTTCCACAGCAATGCCCAGCAGAAGTATGAACTAAGCAAATCCGAACAGGGAAGTGTATATGGCCATACTCCTCTGCCATCCTTCCTCCCATGCTAACCCTGCCACAGGATTCAAACTGGCCCTTGGCCTTTACACAGTAACATGAGACAAAAATAAAGTGAGCCAAACTAACAAAAAAAACCTCCACAAAACCAAAAATTCCCCACACCTTCACACATCTTTACCTTCCTTTTTTTCAACCCCTCTTGATGCATTCATTGTTAGCCTGGAGAATTGGAGTTTTGTAGTGTAACCCAGGAATTACAATGCTGTCTGACATGGGCCCGTCCCTCAGCTACATTACTCCATTTCTTTCTCTAGAAAATTCCCTTGTACAGCCCTAAGTCTTTATACATCCCTATGCCAACAGCTTTATTTTGGTTGCATTTTCCATTTCATCAACTTCCTATGGACAAGCAGGAACTTCTTCCAAGTCTTGGCTATCCTGCTAGCACACAATACTAAGGTTAAGTACTCTTATAGTAGTGGTGTATGATAGCAGACCTGATACCATACAGAAAGTTTCCCATACCTATATGACTTTTGTTATGCATTTTTTTTCATAACATTTTTTCCTCAGTCATCTCTGTCCCAGAGAGCAAGTCAAGAGGTCAGCAACACTCAGTACTGAACATGCGTCCCGTTCAAGGAGCTTCTCCCTTTCTTTTGGTTGGGTTACCATCTTAAACCAGCTTCACTTTTTGGAGATACTCATCTGCCCTCCATTGTAACCAAATGTGGAAAAATTTGGTAATTGTGGTGCTTCAGAGAAGTCCCCTCTTTTTCTTTATTAAGTGTGGGGAAAAAAACCCAAACAAGACCTGATTAATAGCTTAATGACCTGCTTACTGGAATTGAAAATTTTTTTCTGTCTCCAACATGCACTTTGTCTAGCAAATATCATCAGCTCTACTTTCTACTTGAAGTGATTAGAACATAATTGCTAATATTTCAAGTAGCCTACTTTGTTTAATCTACTCTCAACTCCTGCTTCAGCACTTTCATCAAAACCACAGAATGAACCCTTTTTTGAGCATGAAGAACAATTTCTCACCCAATTTCTTGCTCTCACAGCAAATTACAAGATAGGTCCCTTAAGGCTAAAAGAACAATAGTGTAAGTTGAAGAAATAGCCGAGTAATCATTGATATACTACTTTTTGTTTGTTTTTAAGTGAGCAGTAACTGAGATCTGTGGACAAATGGAAAGCAAGCTATTCCATAACTACGTTCTGAAAAACACAGAACAGACCAGCAAAGAATCTGGAACATTCAGCAGCACATCTAGAACTAAGAAAACACACAGCTGTCCTGGTTTTGGCTTGGATAGAGTTAATTTCCTTCTTAGTAGCTGCTTCAGTGCTGTGTTTAGGATTTACTATGGGAATCATGTTGACAACACACTGATGTTTTGGTTGTTGCTAAGTGGTGCTCACCCACAGTCAAGGACTGTTCAGTTTCCCATGCTCTGTCAGTGAGAAGCTGCACAAGGAGCTGGGGGCAGCATGGCCAGGACAGCTGACCTGGACTGGCCAAAGGGACATTCCACAGCCTGGGAGGGCACACTCAGTGCAGAAACCGGGGGGAGTTGGCCGGGAGGGGCCCAGCACTGCTCAGGGATGGGCTGGGCTGGGCATCCATCAGTGGGTGGTGAGCAGTGTATCATACATCACTTGTTTCTCCTGGACTTCATTCCTTTCTCTCTCCTTTTCATTGCAATTATCATAATAATTTAGTGCTACTATATTTTATTTTGTTTCAATTATTAATTGTTCTCAACTCACGAGGTTTAATTTTTTCCCCCAGTTCTCCTCCCTGCTGAGCGGGGTACGGAGTGCACAAGCAGCTCTACTTAGTTGTCAGCTGGGGTTAAACAATGGCAACAACTTAAAACCCAAAGTAACATGTGAAACTGCCCTATGCAATAGCCATTACCATTCTTTTGCATGACCTGTAAACCAGAGCACTTAAACCTGCCACAACCTGAGACCTACCAGTCCTTAGATATCTTTGTGCCCTTGCACAAGACAATAGGACAAGATCCCAAATATGAACATCTCAGATACCTATCAAATATCTATCACTAAAGCAAGGTTCCTGAGAACTCAAGTGTATTACTTGGGACATCTTAGGCAACAGACTATTCAAAGCAACCTTCTACAATACAGTAAAAGAGGTGAGGCAAGCAAGGAAGTACACAAAAGCAATTTATATAAACTATCAGCCTGAAAACAGGCAAGACCACTCAAAAATCTTCAGTTAAGGAAAAAGAAGGTAGTGACATCATCAAATGTCTGTAAGCAAATAACAACGTTGTACAGAAAACAAATGAAGACGGCAACTGCAGGCTACTGAGCTACACCTCAGACATCTGCAACTGAGGTGTTGGGAAAGTTGGACTTACCTCTCAGTTATTAAAGCACTTAAGCTAAAAGTGACCTCAGTTTAATAGCAGACTACATCATCATTTTGAACCTTTTTGTGGGATACAAGAAGGAAAACATTTGGCATGAAAACACATTATTTAACTTTAATGAGACTTATTTTTAATACCTTTATATGCACAGTCCAACACTTGGGGCTCATTTCACTGTCAGTGGTAAAGACTGCATGTTCACAAACGATTCTTTAAAACTACTTAGGCAGAACAAAAAAAAGTTAAAATGGACATAGATCTTCCCTTCCAGCCTGTAGGAGATTGTTCTATAGATATAGATGAGAATGAATAGGTAAATTCAGTGTAAACATGTATATATACGTACCATTAGGTGGGTCTGTGCACTGCAGCAGAAACCGAGGAGGCAAACGGCATCTGGCTGACTCAGAGCTGTCAGCATGGAAGATCAAACCAGTGTTGGCTCTGTACAGAGTGGCAGCAGCACGCTGTCGGGCAGCAGTCAGAAAGGGAGAGAGAGTTTTCTTTAAACTAAAGAGCAACATCCTTACAGCTTTCCAGAAGAGAACAGGTCTGAGCGGCCAAAGGCTGACACCTACACTTGTGTCTGCTCTCTCCAGGCCCTTCCTTACAAGAACAGCTTCCTCATGACACACAGGCCAGCAGAACACAACACAAATCAGTTTTGTTGCATTTGCCAGTGACAGCAACTTTTATTGTCTTTACAATACAAGATAATACAAACTATTAAAAAACAATTTTGTTTGGTAAAATACTTAGTAGACTGCAAATATAAACGCATCTTTGGATTAAACAAGATTACAAGCAAATAATTTGCCATCAGATCAAAGAAGTATAAAAGCCAACAGCTCCAGAACCACGCTTCTGGCACCTAATGTTTTCTAAGTAAAGAATGTCATTCTTTTGTGCCCTAATCCTACTCCTTCCCCTAAGTGTGTGGGACTGCAAAGGTCAGTTATATAGTTGGTAAAGGGTTGGAGGGGAGGGAGTAGACTAAAAATAATGACAAGTCCTGTCCTAACCCCCCTTCCCCACTTATGTTGGAATCTGTACTATGTTAGAAGGCCTTTTTAACTTCACTTTCCCATTATTACCAGGAATGAACATAAAGTTTTATGTTGTGTTTAACAAAAGGTCATTTCAGAGAATAGCCCAATTTTACCATTTTGACTTCTTATATACATGCAGTTTTTCTCTCCCAGGATGGTAAAATGTAACTGCATCAGTTTCCTTTTATCATTTGAATCATTCCTTTATAAGTAGTTTCAGGTAAGACATAATGTCAATTGCAGATGACCAAACCACAACAGAACACTGTACAGGACTGAGACTTTGGGCCAGTTGAGAAATCTTTTTCTCCAAGGTATACCCCTGCCTGGGCATAGCAATATCATTCTTCTTCAAAAACATTACTGGACATAAGTCGTTCCCACCATCACCTATATATACAATTTGTGTATAACTTACTCCTCGCTCCAACTGTTTATCTAGAAATTCTTTTAAAACTTTCCTTTTGCAAAGGTTTTTAGGGCACTTTTCACAATGGTGAGCATGGAAGTGCTCTACAGTAAGATAGCCAGTACTGCTGAATGCTGCAGGGTT
Source organism: Orthonyx spaldingii (assembly GCA_013397795.1). NCBI lineage: Eukaryota > Metazoa > Chordata > Aves > Passeriformes > Orthonychidae > Orthonyx > Orthonyx spaldingii. Next base: position 768,165 of record VZTJ01001437.1, read on the forward strand.
TGTAAACACTTCATCAAACACTTTATGGAAGTCAGCAGCTTTCAAAATCCAGTCAATAAATACTGTATTAGAATCTGAAACAATTATACAATCAAACAACTCTTTGTTCTCACCAATAAATCCCAGAAGATCTATCATTCCTGCAGTGAAAGGAATTGTTGTCATAGTTCTTTTCATCTCATCTTCTTTGACACCGTTGTCTCCCAAGTAGACAAAGACTCTGCTCATATATTCTGTCCAATGTCCTGGTTGGTAAGAGTTTCTTAATCCATTAGGAAGTTTTCTCTCAGGAGCACATTTCACAATCCAGGTGTCACTATTTTCATCTATGATTGTATGGTCAAAATCAAAAACCAACAGAAATTTCATAGCTGGGAGAAAACAGTTTCCAAAACAAACAAAAAAGAAAATTATTTATATAAACACAAGTACTATATTCCTATTCTGACCTTGTGCTCAGAAGAGAAAAATTCTGGAAGAAAATATCTGAACAAAGTAAACTATTTATGGACACCACTGCAATGGGAAGTTGTGATTAAACTAAAAATGCAGTCTGTAAAGGTCAAAGTTCAGTGTCCGACTTCTGTTTAAAATAGTTACTATGTCAGCATCTAAATTCATGCTGCATTTACTAACACTTGCTGGCACAGCACCAATCTTCCTGTACTCACGCACCATCGGCTTGAGCAGATACTAATTCTTCCATCAGTATTTGCCCATGCAACGGCAAAATGCCTCAGTAGGTATTTCAAAAGGAAACGCCCACCGAATAGATGGAGCCTGTGCTTTCAACGAGGCAGCACTAAATCAAAGCAGCCAAGGAAACGAAGTGCAAGCCATTTGTGAAGCTGAACCTGCCGACCCCTCAGGAGCAGGTCAGCCCTGCACCGGCGGGGGCAGCGCCCGAGGGGCCGCGGCCGACAGCCCGTGAGGGGCAGGGGCGTGAGGGGCACCGGCGGCGCCGCCGGGGCCTAGAGCCCGTGAGAGGAGGGGCCCGGGGCCGAGAGCCCGTGAGGGGAGAGGCCAGGGGGCGAGGGCCCGTGAGGGGCGGGGCCCGGGGCCGCCCCCGCGTCGCCCGGCAACGGCGCCGCGGCCCGGGNCGCGGCGGAGGCGGCGAAGCGGCGCCCGTGAGTGACCGCCCGCCCCGCGGGCAGCGGGGCCCGGCGGGAGCGCAGTGCCGAGCCCGCGGCCGCACGGCGCCGGGAGGCTGTAGGGGTGCCCGGCGTGACTCTCCCCAAAGCTCCCCCAGCTGCAGACGGCGAGAGGGGCTGTTTCTCCCCAGGAGCTGAGTGGAGAGAACTGACCTGAGGGCAGCGCAGGTCCAGTAACCTCGCAGGGCAGCAGCTGGGGAAGAACGAGGGGCTCGGCAGTTTCCTGCCTGCGGGCGAAGCCGCATCAGTGCGCCTTTACTTCTGGCAAGGTTGTCTTCACCTAGGACAGAGGAGAGGATCAGGTCTGGTCCCTGTCGGGAGACTGGTCAGCAACGGCATCTGCAAAGCAGACTGACACCGGTGTCATTCTAAGGGAGAGCCTCCGTACCTTTCAGACACGGTGTGTCAGTCTGCTGCAAATCACACATTTCTACAGGATGCCACTCTACTGAGTGCAATTCCCTTCAAAAATGGTGGTGACACTTGAAAGAGCATTTCATAAAACCTAGACATCACCTAGAAAAGCTGCATTTATGCCTGCACGTGTGTATGTAAGCCTAATGCAACAAAGCAATGCTAGTCTTGCCAACAAATCAAGAAACTGTTCTACAACAGATCTATTTCAGTAAATACGATGAGTATGCAGGAAAAGGGTAGTAAGGCACAGTCTGTGCCCAAATTGCTGCCTCATCCAGCCAGCAGAATGGTTTTATCAATATTCTCCCTTTCATTTTGGGAATGGTCCCTGCTTCCTGCTGTTCTAAGAATCATGCCCAAGTAATGCCTGGGCAGGGTGTTACTGAAGCCAAACTCACACATACACACAGGCAAGGGGACATACAAACTGTCCAGTCAGTCAGTGCCACCATCCAAGGACATGCACTGGTCATCGGCAGACTACAGACACAGATACCCCATCTTAGCTCTGTGGTTTGGGGTACTAACAAACACCAAGGACAACTCAGTATTGTTACCATGTGAGCATTCAAATCCTGATACACATTTGATTATTGGATTTTCTGATATCAAGTAACCTTTGTATTTTTTCTTCCCTCTGCACAGCACATCACTTGAAAGAAAATAATGTTCTAGATGGGCTTTTTCTTCCAAATGAAGCAGATCTTCGTCAGGTAATTGTATTGTCAAAAGCAGAATGGGAAAGGATTCAGGGCAGCACTAGAGAAGCAGCACACATCGATGAGAAGAAAGAACAGGAAGAAGTGCACTTGGGCTCCAAAGCTGCTGGAGAAGACCCACGCAATGCCACTCTGGTAAGTACAAGATACATTTGTAAACAAGGACAGTCACTTTTGTATATACAAAAACACTCATAGTAACATTTCTAGCTGTACTCCCTTTGTTTAACATCTGCTTTTGAATTTGTATGTTAACTAAATGCTGTTTAAATACATTGAATGTCAAACACGAACATTTATATTTTTTTACTTAAAGCTAAAATGAAAAATAAAAAGCCAATCTAAACTATAAATGTGATTCCTAATTTTGTCTGCACTGTAGAGCCTGATACAACAGAAACTTCAAGCAAAAAAATTACGTGAAGAAAAGGAAGAGGAAGAAAAAAAGTTACTTGATTTGGAAGAAGCACGGTTCCAAGCAGCAAAACGGAAGGAGGTTATCGATCGTGTAAAAACCCACCTGAGTTATCAGGACGACAGAATGAGGCAGTTCCATGTTTGTTGACAACTTATATTTTTTAATTTAAATTGTACTGAATGTCTTTAAAGACTTCTGAACAGGAAAATGACTTTAAACATTCTCTTGCAGAGTGCACTTCTACTTGCTAAGGTCCTAAAAGAAAGAGATGCTCAAGTTGAATTCCAGAAGTCAAAAATAGTTGATACCAAAAAGAAGGATTATGAAGAAGAGCAACGTCAATTTAAAGAATACATTCTCAGCGAGCAAGAAAAAGCACATCAGCACTATATGAATCAACAGGCACTACACAAACATCAGCTAGAACAGTAAGTTATAACTAAAAGCAACCCTACTTCACTATTTACTTAAACTCTTCTCAAAATACATTCTATGAGGTTTTTACAGAAACTTACTAAGAATTTGATTCACAAATGCCACTCTTTGAAAAGAAGATCACAGAAGATCTTGCCCAAAAGGGAAAAGCTATATGCATTTTTAGTTGTCAACAGTCTGCATGCAAAACTGCCTCTGGCAAGCATCAGCAGGTTTTAGTCAAATCACTATTCAAATGTTGTTAATGAAATTTAAGTGTATTTTATTCAATTTTTGTTCCAGACAAGGAAAAGGTTAAATTAGATTTTCCATTTACACATAACAAGCTTCCAAACTGCACAACAAGAGAAGGCATTACTATCATTTTTATTCCTTCTCTCAGCTCTTCTGTAAATCTTACGGAGGGGTCCCCAATGGTATTTATAGGACTGGCCCTGGTGGTCTGATAGAAGGAATCAAATTCCCCAAGGCAGAGGAAGGGTTCAAAGTCTGGTCTTACATATTCCAGGCACAGCATATAAATCCTTGCAGAACTCAGTATAGAACACTACCAGCTTAAGCTGCTGCCTGCATGCCCAGAAGAAACACAGGTATGGTGGGTCATACTGGGGAAATCTTGTTCTCCAAGGATGCTGCAGTTATAGGCCAGAGCATTACCAATGCAGTGGTGCTAATGGGTCATCAGCTACAACTTGGCACCACCAGACTGCAAACTGTGAGCATACTGTGTAGCTCATTTCTGACCAGGGCTACCATTACAAACAGTCATGCTGCTATTCACCTCTGATATTCTACCTACCTTCAACTCAAAGTATCACATTCTTCACTGCAAGGTACCTATGGCTATGCAAGTTCATTACTTCATGTAGTTCCTAGACCATTTATTCACCTTTTCCCAATTCAGAATAAAAGAGCATGAGCATCAGGCAGATCTGGCTAAACAAGAAACCAAAAGAGAAGCGGAAGAAATCCAGAGATTGATCGAACAGTACCAACTAGAAATCCAGAGAAAAAAAGAAAAGGAACACAAGGAGAAAATGGAACGCCGGAGGCTGTATCATGTAAGTAGCAGGAAAACAGACAGTTCAAAATGTTTGTTTTACCTTGGCTGTGATGGTTGGACAAATAAAGGGGTCCACTGGCAACAGGGCCTTTGCTGACAGCTTTAGTAGCATGGGATCAAATGCCTACCCTGCCAGTTGCAGGCCATGTCTTTCCTTTGTGCTTTTGAGAAAGACCTCTTGGAGGCTGCTCCCTTCTGTTGGCTGAAGGGACAATGGCACTTGATGCTTTGACTGGTCTATGGTTAAAGATTTGCCTGCAGACATAATGGAATAGCTCCTTGACTTGAGAACTGGATTTAAGTTTCACATTCCTGCTGTTTTAAGCCCATTTTTCTTGTTAGAAAGAGGGAATAGACAGAGACTGAATGTATCTTTTTAACTTGACTTTATATTTATGATTGGAGACATTTAGGAATTTAGTCAAGACCTGCTGCCATCTCATTTCATCTTTAAAGGCATCCTACTAACTACAGATTAGAAGTGCCTTGGAACAGTTGTTTTTTTACATTAAAGTATAGACTATCTCCTCTTGATGCATGTTTGAATAGGGAGGCAGAAGTAAGTGGAAGTAGCCCTTTCCTGTCTTCTCTCTCCTTTCCTGAGAATCCCTTTCCTCTCTTCTGTTTTTGAAAGAAACTTGAGCAGAGGGAATAGGGAGTGATTCCTGTAAGCTGCTACCCCAGGTCCAGATATTCTAAATGTCAAGCGTTACCTCAGGACATTTTGCCCATACAGGAGTATGTAAATGACCAGAAAATAATCAAAGCAATAGAAGAACAAAAACAAAAGGAAGAAGATGATCGGATCAAAACTCATTTTAAAGCAAAGGACATTATTGCCCAGATGAGAAAAAAGAGAGAAGCTGAAATGCATAGGTAGGTACAATGCTAGGGTATAAATTGTAAATAATCTAAAAGTTATACTGTAGTTGTTTTCAGATCATTCAGACTAATGATATAACACAATTGACAGTTATTCTAAAAAGTTATTCTAAATTCTACTGATAGGGAGAGCAGGGAATTCAGGAGAAAAAGGAAATTTTTTCACAGGTTCCTTAGTAAGAGGTGTGTGAGGGAGCAATCTCTCCACCCTTCAAAGTACAGAGGCTTATGAAAGTGCAAAGCTTTGCACCAGTGTCTTGGGAAGAGTGATTTTCCATATGGCCTGCCAAACCTCCACTTCCTCAACAATTAAAGACAATTAAGATCCTTGATGAAAATAGTTTGAGTGTAAGCTATATTCCTCTAAGTCAGATCAAGAAAAATTATTTCACTTCTTAACAAAGCACATATGTTAAATAATTATGTCGTGTTCTTATTAAGGGGAGATGTTTTATCAATTTAACATTGAGGGTACAATATGATGATACTACTGAGTCAATCTAAGAGTTTTCTTCCCTTCCTGCTTCTGGCCAATACTTCCAACATTCCTCTCCTGATGGCAAGATGCTAGGTGGAATCCTTGCTGAGTGATCCAGCTCATTATTGCAACAGAAACTACTGATACAACAATACAGGGAACATTTATTTTCTAAATCAATATAAAAACAAACAAACAAACAAGAGGAACAGGAGATCAGGAGTTGGGTAGGTGGGCCAGCCTGTGTGGCAAGGGAACTCTAGAAGCAGGATTGCTGGGGTTGATAGCTTCAGGTAGACCGAGGTGTGTTGCCCTGGTATGTTATAGAAGCTCGTGTTCTTCTGCAGACTAGCACAGGAGCAACAGGACAAAATGGTTCGTCAGTTAGCTGAACAAATGAGTGAGGCATTAAAGATGGAAGATGATCGACTGGCTAGAGATATTGCAAGAATAGAAGCTGAACAAGAAAAAAAACGCCAAGAGAAGGAAGCAAAACAAAAGGCTGCCATTGAATCTATTGCTGCACACAGAGCCATTGTGGTAAGAAACTTGGGCTGATCTTACTTCTGCTTACTCCAGCCAAGGAGCCTGGCCCAGATCACAGTTGGTGACTCTGGTGCCATGCATCAGCAGCCTTCAGCAAGTCTGCTGACACCTTTCCTGGAGTCCCCTCTCCCTTTCCCCTTCTGTGTTGGGCACACATCTGCCAGGGCTGCTGAAAGCCCTGGGCTGGGACGCTGGCCAGCCACAGTGACCGTGCTTATCAGAGTGCTGATACAGGGCTGCTTCTGCGGAGAGACAGAACTCCCAGCCAGGCAGGCCAGCTCTTGGTTAACTTCTTTGTGTGTTTTGTAAACTACAGATGAAGATGAAAGAGGAAAAGGAGAGACAGGAAAAAGAAGAAGCTGAAAAAGAACGTGATGTGTTAATGGAAAACGCTCGCGTCTACCTGGAAATGGAAAACACCAAAAAACATGGACGACATGAGGCAAACAGAGAAGTACAGAAATTTCAGATTCAGCAAATGGTAAATAGAAGAGCTGTACCCTGTCAGCCCCTTCAGAAAGAAGCATGCATCTAAACCAATAGCACTAGCTCCTGCTGAGAGAAAGAGAGGAAGTTTGCTGTTTTGTTTGGATTTTTTGTGTTTGTTGGGTTGTTTTTAATCACGTGTGCTCAGCATATGCTGGTGCTGGGGACCAGCCTCCTCAGAGCATTGGTGCAAATCAAGGCTGGTTTGCAAGGACAGATCACATCCTGTGCCATGATGTTCTACTGCTACTCTCCTGTATCTTCTGGCAGGTCACTAAAGAGCAGCAGCTAATGCTGATGGTCACTCAGCTATTTAATGTACCCTTTCTGGGGGGATATGGCAGGGGAGAGAAGTGGGGAGGGATGATAAGTGCCAAGTATTAACTAAAAATGCTGCAGATCTTCTGTAAGCTTTTACCCTCTCTCAGCTTTACAGGATGGTGATGTTGATAACGAAATATCAAGCTTTATTATTCCCTTTTCTTCATCAGGCTGAAAATCAGGCAAGAAGAGAGCAGGAAAAGCAGGCAAAATTGGACTACGATGCTCAGACAGTGGCTATTGCCCTTGGTAAAGAGCAGGAATTTCAGAAATACGCAAAGGAAGTAATCGAATCAGAGTCCAAGACTACACATCGTCTTTATCCTCTTCTGAAAGCATGCAAAGATGGAAGAGGACTTGGACATGGGCCATTTTTCTGAGAAAAGAATAAATACATACTAATTTCCAAACAATTCTATGTTGGGACCCAGTTACCTTGTGGTAGCTGTAATGCTGCTCAAGAAGCAAAAACATGAAATAACATTTAAACTATCCACCAAGGAATGGCAGAAGCTGTTTTAAGTTAAAAAAATATGCTTTTGAACCTTACAGAGTTAAACTGTAGATTATTTATATCAAGTATATACCATGAATCTGGATGTCCATTTGAAAAAATAAAAGATTGCCATATAACTGGTTATATTCTCAAAAATCCCCAGCTGGTATTTCATGAATGTTAATTTATCAAACTTGAGACAGGAATTCATGTTATATAATTGACTGTCACTATAACCCATGCCAGCCAAAAGCTCGCTATTTCTTTTACATTTTTAATATTCATTGTTCTAAAAATTCACTGTCCCAGGTTTTTCAGTCTACAATATGAATTTCCAGTGCAAAAAGTCGCATCCCCATAAAAGAAAAGACCAAACCAAAACAACTACAGGGGAGGAAAAAAAGAAAACATATGTAAAAGTCAGAATAGTTACGGTGTGCAGTTTTGGTAGCATTTTGCAAATATGTCTGAAAAACAAATGTCATGCTATAAATCAGTTTTATTACATGAAAATATTAATGTGATTTGATCACAGCCCTTAAATGGTCACCAAAGAGGCAAATAGGTCCCAATACAGCTGTAAATAGGGCCTACAAAATCAGCACATCAACAGGAGACAACATAGTTGGGCTGTTCTTTCAAAAAGACCACCACCAATTCAATCTGTGGTAAATAGATGTGATCTAAAATTGTATCTCAGATTCCTCAGCAGATTTACTCAGCAACTCCCAAGCCACAGACACATCTCCCTCCTTAATCGTAGGTTTCTTTGCTGAAATGTTAACATCATTTCCTTGCCGTGGACAGTTAGGGGTTCCTGTAATGACTTCCTCCACCAGTACCCTGGACTTTAAGCATCCTAGCGTTCACTGGAAACAAAGTCCAAGAAACCTGAAGCTTTGCTGCGCCCCACAGCTGCCAGTCTCTGCTGGCCAGACTAGAAAATAATACAGGTCCTTAAAAAAAAGGGTGCTTGCCAATATTTTGGTTTTGAAAGCGGGACTTTGGTGTGGCCTCAAATTCCTCGGCCTAGCTGCCGAAAGCAACAGGCCTTGGAGAGAGCACAGCACTTCGAGGAAGTGAGGCTACACCGGAGACAAGGCACCTCTAGCAAGCTGAGGGCCAAGCAGAACTGGCTTTACCTCCCCTACGCTGTAAAAACGCTGGGTGTAAGGTGGGTGCTGTCCTTCCCAGGTGCAGCAGTCACCTCCTGGAGGGGTCTCTTCCAGGCAAGGCAAGGGATGAATTCCTGGGAGGAGGGGGAGGCCCGACCTGCACCTGCAGGGCCAGGGCTGCCGGGGGCTCCGGGCCGCAGCAACAGGCGGGCCTGGCGGGGCGAGGGCTCGCGTGAGGCGCGGCCACGGCCCCGGAGAACGGCGGGGAGCGGATCGCGGCCGGAGCAGAAGGACAGAGGCGGTGGGGCCATTTCAGCCTCTTACCGGTACGGGCGAAACGAGTTGTTCACGAACCGGCTGCGGAGAGGAGTCCCGCCTCCGGGTGCCGGCGGCTTCCTTCCTTCCTTCCTTCCCTGGGTGTGTAACAGCGGGCGGTGCCCGCCCGCAGCTCCCCGGGGCGGGGCTGCGCTGGGCGGTGCCGCTCCGGCACTCGCCACAAAGCGCCCGCCGCCCGCTCCTCTGCCATTGTTCGCCTCAGCGCTCCAGCCGACTCCGCTCGCCGCGGCCACCGCCTTGGAGCGCGGCGGGACAAGGAGCCCCGATTCCCAGGGACAGCCTGTGAGAATCCCTTCTTCTCCCTCGGCAGCCGTTCCGTCCCCGCAGAGGCGGCGAAGGAGGCCGCCGATGGACCGCGATGGGCCGGATGCCGCCCGCCCGGACGCAGAGCGGGAGCGTGGCCGCTACTTGAGCCGCCGGGCCGTGGCCCAGGAGCAGCTGGCGCAGTGAGTCCGGCGGGGAGCCCCGCGAGTGGGGCCGGAGGGTTTGGGTCAGAAACCTTCCCGCGGTCAGCCCGGCCCGGGCGGGATGCGGCCGCTCTTTGCCGCCCGGGGCTGCGTGACTCACGGCTTTTGAACAAAGGTTTCAGGTCATCCTCACGTGGGTCAGATGGAAAACCTGTCACCTTTCGTCACCCTGTGGTTCCTCCATAACTCTGTTATCCGGCTTCAGAAACGGCTCTTGCTATCAGGGGCTATGTCTGTCCTGATAGATCCAGCAAGACTGGCTCGATTCTGGCACTGAGAGCAAGTGGCTTGTCTCACTATTGCTGCTTCCCCCCGCCTAGAAGCCTTCACACTTCCAGCTAGCATGGGCATCATGGTCGTGTCTTGCACTCTGTGGCACTGCTTAGAAGACTGCTTGCTGGAAAAGGCCCAGGTTGTACAGGGAGTGGGATAACAATTAAACAGGCTAATGAAATTCCATCTAATATTTGAGTCCATACACTGGTCATATTGGCTTTTGCAAGTATAGGCTTCCCTAGCACCCTCAGACTGGAACTGAGCTTTGGCCAAAGAATTTGGAGCTAGCTTATATAAACTGATTCTCTGATACTTTACTTCAAAGTATCAAGGTTTTTTACTGTTAAAGTACTTGTAGATGTGCATAATCTTTATCTGTTCATTTTTACTTCATGCTGTCCCTAGCTGATTTATTCACTTCCCTTTTCTGATTCAGAATAAAGGAGCACAAGGATCAGGCAGATCTGGCCAAGCTAGAAAACAAAAGAGAAGGGGAACAAATACAGCGATCAAACCAATTGTACCAACTGGAAATTCAGAGAGAAAGAGAAAAGGAACAGGAGAAAAAAGTTGAATGCCAGAGGCTGCATCATGTAAGTAGCAGGAAAGCAGACAGTTCAAAATGTTTGTTTCACCTTGGCTGTGGTGGTTGGACTCAGCCAACAAATAAAGGGGACTGTGGGCAACAGGGCCTTTGCTGACAGCTTTAGTAGCATGGGATCAAATGCCTACCCTGCCAGTTGCAGGCCATGTCTTTCCTTTGTGCTATTGACAAAGACTGCTCGGAGGTTGTAATGTGGCACCTGAGCTTTGGTCTACAATGGACAAAGCCTGCTAGAGTCAGCAAGGAGATTGTCCTTGACTTGAGAACTGGATTTACATTCCATGTACTTGCTCTAAGTCCATTTTTCTTTGTTAGGTAGAGGGAATAGCCTGAGTATGACAATATCTTTTAAACTTGGTGATGACCTACCTACCACATGTACGGTTTCCCTGCCAATGCCTGCTTGAGCAGGGAAACTGAAGTAGAGATACTGTGATGATTCATTGCCATGTGAGGGACTAAAAGGAGAGAATTCTCACTAAAACCCTATTTGCTTTTTCATCCCATACTCCTCACCCCAAATATACAAATTTCCCCCCATTTTCCCCCAACCTTGTATATGCAACAAAAGCTATACAAGTGCTATTTCTGAGTCATTACAAAATGCCTTATGCTTTACATTTTGATGGTTCTACAGACTTACTGTTTGAGCCCTTCAGAGTCTGCACCATATGAATGATACACAAGATGGGAACAGTACAGTTGGAGCCACTGGGAAGATAGAGGAGAGAATATAAAGATACTATAAGCCTGGGGCTGCAGCCACATACTAACTTTACTTTTGTTGTAGTTTGTGATAAGTAGATCATGAGAATTCTCTTTTGTCACTGGATTTCTATCTTCTGTAGCTTTTCCACTGATATAAAGAAGTCCTTATTATAGGCTAGGCTTGAAGTATTCGCTAGAATTTTTTTTAGCTTGTGTTTCCAAAATCTTGTTCTACATGAAAATAAAAGTAGTTTTCCATTTAAACAGGAATATGTAGCTGAACAGAAAATAATTAAAGCTGAAGAGAAACAAAAAGAAGACAAAGATGATGATCGGATTAAGGCTTATATTAAAGGAAAAGAAATGATGGCTGATCTGACAAGAGAAAAAGATGCAGAGACTAACAGGTGGGTCCAGGGATAATTTTCAGTGTTAAGATTCAGACTTTCAATTTAATTTTGTGACAAACGTTATTCTCAGTTGTTATATCAGCAAAACTAGAACTTCCATGCAAGCAAGTTTTCTGTAATTAACACTTGAGGTAGAAAGTGCAGAGAAAATGCCTACCAGTTCCAGTAGTAAATGGTGCTGCTGGAGGTGGAGGTAGGATTGCTGGTGTTGTTAGAACCAACAGTTACCAGTTGCCTCTGGCAATCTGAGTGGATGTCCTGGTATGTTAAAGTTGCTCGTGTTCTCCTGCAGGATGATACAGAAACATAAGGACAAAGCTTTTGAACAATTAACCGCACAGATGAATGAGGCATTTAAGACTGAAGATGATCGTCTTGCTAGAGGAGCTGCAGAGGTAGAAGTTGAGTACCAAATGAAAAACAAAGAGAAAGAAATGAAAAAAAAGGCTGCACTTGAATCTATTGAAGAACACAGAGCTGCTGTGGTAAGAATTGTGGGCTGTTCTTGCTCCTCTTTCTGGCATAACTTGTACGTAGGAATAGTGTTTGAAAATGCCGTAGTTTCTAACATAGTCATCTGGAGTGAGACACACATGCAGGTTCTCACCAGTTGCTTCTCATTTATCATCTAGAGTTTTAGAACTAAATCCTGAAGAAAGGTGCAAGCCACATATGTGGTCATCCTCTCTTCAAAAAAATTAAGACTTGGAAGGCTCTGTAATTATTCGTAATTTTTGCAAACTCTGCACTGCTTACTCCAGCCAAGGAGCCTGGCCTAGATCACAGTTGGTGACTCTGGTGCCATGCATCAGCAGCCTTCAGCAAGTCTGCTGACACCTTTCCTGGAGTCCCCTCTCCCTTTCCCCTTCTGTGTTGGGCACACATCTGCCAGGGCTGCTGAAAGCCCTGGGCTGGGACGCTGGCCAGCCACAGTGACCGTGCTTATCAGAGTGCTGATACAGGGCTGCTTCTGCGGAGAGACAGAACTCCCAGCCAGGCAGGCCAGCTCTTGGTTAACTTCTTTGTGTGTTTTGTAAACTACAGATGAAGATGAAAGAGGAAAAGGAGAGACAGGAAAAAGCAGAGGATGAGAAGGATCGTAATCAGTGGATGACAGAAAATAGCATCTACCTGGAAATGGAAAAAGCCAGGAAACAAAGACAGCGTGATGCAAACATGGAAGTACAGAAAATTCAGATCCAGCAAATGGTAAATAGAAGAGCTGTACCCTGTCAGCCCCTTCAGAAAGAAGCATGCATCTAAACCCACAGTACTAGACCTCTTGGGCAGAGGGGAGAGAGAGAGAGAGATTGCTGTGGGTGTGATGTACGTGTTTTGTTTGATTTGGCTTTTACTTGTATGCACTACAGCTGCTGATGTTGGAGAGGTGACTGTACCCATGGGCCACAAGAGGCTTGTTTGTGGAGTGAGAAGGTTACTACTGAAAACTTGACAATGCACCATATATGTTTCAGAGGTGTATGGACCTCCTCTTAGAGCGGTAGAACAGAAGCCTCTTCCAGGCTGACTGGGCCTATGTGAGGCAGGGAGGATTACTGTGAGGGCTGGCAATAAGAGATCAACAATGACAGATCACATCCTGTCCTGTGCCATTATGATATTTTTTCAACCATGCTCTGCTGTCCTCTTGTATCTTCTGGCAGGTCACCAAAGAAAGCAGCTAATGCTGATGGTCACTCAGCTATTTAATGTACCCTTTCTGGGGGGATATGGCAGGGGATAAGTGCCAAGTATCAACTAAAAATGCTGCAGACCTTCTGTAAGCTTTTACCCTCTCTCAGCTTTACAGGATGGTGATGTTGATAACAAAATACTAAGTTTTATTACTCCCTTTCCTTCATCAGGCTGAAAAGCAGGCAAGGAAAGAGCAGGAAAAGCAAGCAGACTTGGACTACGATGCTCAGAGAGAGGCTGCTTTTCATCAGAAGCGAGCATTTCAGAGATAAAGACAGTGAGTAACTGAATCAGTGCCATTATTGGATGTAACTGCTATTGTCTGCAAGCATTCAAGGAAGAAACAAGATGTGGGCTTCCTAACTGGAACAACTGCAGGAATGGTGGAGTGGATATATCTGCAGTATTAAAAACAGTAAAAACTGGGGGGTGGGTGGGTGAAGATGGTTGATGCAATGCTGTCCATGTTCTTCCTGTCACATGTACATGAGCCCCCAGCTTGCTCAGGACTGAGCAAACACTTGGCATTTTGACATGGATTAGTTAGTGGTGGACTGCCCTCGAAGCTCTGCCTGAGGGCAGGGCCAAGAACTCTTCTCAGGGCCAGCACAGACTCAGTTATTGTCTTGGTCAGTCCTGCTGTGGTCTGGGCTGCTGACTCTTTTTGGACAGAAGAACATGGCTGGGTGGAGCTGACTGACTCTGTACCCATGTCAGTTAGCATGGCCCATTAGTCTGTGCTGTGAACCAAAGCACAGCAAGTAGAAACAATCAAGACTTGTTTCAAAATCTCACTTTTGACCTGAAGTAAAAGGCTAACATTGCTGCACCATCAACTAAAAGTCACACAGAGTTCTCTCCAATTATCTTGGAGTAATTAATTTTGGAAATTATATATTACAAAAGAGACATGGCAATTAACTTGTGAAATTGTCCCTCAATACTTTTTTTCCTTAGTTCACTAACGAAAAATTTATTTCCCTTCTCTCTGAGCCAATGCTCGCTTTATTACATCAAGCTTTTTTTCAGCAAGCAGAAAGAATGGAAACTTTTATTGCAGCCTTTTGATGGCAGAAGCTGGAGCCTTAAGAAGTATTGACTACAGTGGGAGTGGTGCTGAAATCGGCAGAGCTCGATAATGCTCCAAATGCATCCCTAAGTGCCAATTTGCACATGCTCACTACTATGCAATTGGTGAGTTAAATGGGTTTTTAGTCTACCTCCACAGCAACAAGAAGCAAAGTGGATTGCAGCCTCGTTTTCTACTCAGCTTCCAGAAACATCCTGTTCTGCAGATTATGTTTGTCTGCATTTGAAGTCTACAGCCTGCTTCCATCAGGCTTATACTCCTTTTACTTTGAACAGCTACAGAAAAACCATCAAATTCAAGTACAAGAGAACAATTCTTCATTTCACTACACCTAGAGTAAAGTGGGATTCCTGTGTAATTTTAAAGCACATTGGCTAAATATAGATTAAGTTACCCAAATTCAGCATGAAAAAAATCCAGCAGCAATCACGATATCAATTTATTCTACTGACTGAGATGCACATGCTTGTTTTAAGTAACTAATTCTAGTTAGTAATTTTCTATAAAACATCTATAAAGCACAGTATGATGACACTAGATCAGAATGGCCAGAGGTGGTGGAATGTCTCCAGTGAAAGGTGTCCTGTGTAAGGCAGGAGGCTGGTCTAGCTGCTCACCAGAATCCTTTTCAGCTGCCATTTAAAGATAGTAACAAAATATAGGCAGATCAACTGCAGCTGATAAGAAGGGAAATTGTTGACCTGGAAGAATCTACTAATTGAGAGGTACTTCTAATTTAATGCCTAGGGCCACTCTTGTATTAGATATTACCTGGAGTCACCATTCTTGAAGGTATTTTGATGTGTAGACATGGTGCTTAGGGACATGGATTAGTTAGTGGTGGACTTCAGTACTAGGTTAACAGCTGGACTTGATCTTAAAGGTCTCTTTCAATCTAAATGATTCTATAAAGTTTTAATTAATAGCTAGCAAATCAGAAAATGCTTCGAGAAATAACTTGACTAGTAAACTTTAATTACTGGTTTTGCTCAAAAAAGCATCCTCTCAGATACTGTTCTGCTTCAGGCTGTTGTAGCAGATCAGAGTCATAGTAGGTGTTAGTCTTATTTGAAGGCCAAGACCTTAGGAATGCAAGGCAACCCTCAGAGGGACTCAAACAGAGACCTTAAATCAAACTGCTTTTTTTCCATACCTGTGATCCAACCCTGGAAGTAGAACAGGAACTTTAGTTTGAACGTGTGGGCCTCCCTTGTCTCACGTGGTATTCTCCCAACAGTATTTCAGCTCATACCTGTGGCTCTGGTACATGTGTAAGACAGCACTGTTTCCATGGATCTGATACAACTCCTATTTGACACTAGGAAATGGAAAAGAACAGCACTCTGAAATGCCTTATATCCCAAGGGAATTTGAATTACCTAACTGTCCAGCTCTTTACTGTTAGGTAGTGTTCCAGGCTGGAGTTACTAGATCTGTGCAAGTTTTTTCAGCATTACAGGCTTTACTACCAATCAGCTCTGAGGATGTTTGAAGAGGATACCTACCTGGAAACAAACTGCCCATGAACAGAAGAGCTGGCACCATGGGACTATTAAGGATGAAGATTTTCATGTCCCAATACAGACTTGCTCTATACTTCTGAAAAAGAAAAAAAAATATTTTCAAAGCTTTCTGGTCATGTTAGGTCAAATAATTTGCTCTGTTTCAACAGCTAAATTCTTTCAAATGTCTGTTATTAACTTAGGCCTTTCTGTTACCTCTTGAATGGGAGAGTGCTGTAACTAGCCTGTATTCTTCCTCCTTGTTCTGGCAGTGCATCCTTGTCTCTGATCCTGCATCATCCTTCCTGTGTTGGCAGTATATTTTTGAGAGACAGAAAATTCACTACCTCTAAGTAGCACACAAAAATCCCCATAATCAGTGAAGGCTAAGTCTGTAGAGGGAGGTGAAAGCAAGAGATGTGAGAAGACCATATGGAGATGTCTTCTTTGGAATTATCTTATTTTCTTT
This sequence comes from Orthonyx spaldingii, assembly GCA_013397795.1. Lineage (NCBI taxonomy): Eukaryota > Metazoa > Chordata > Aves > Passeriformes > Orthonychidae > Orthonyx > Orthonyx spaldingii. The sequence continues at coordinate 784,249 of VZTJ01001437.1, forward strand.
CTATTTAAAGGAAGTTGTGATATAGGCTTTGTTAAGCTTGTAATGTGTGAAGCCATTGCTTTCACACTACTGCACTGCCATCCCTTCAATCTAAGCTTCTTTTTGCTTTGGTATATATGGCTTTGATATTACCAAATATTCATGTGAATTTGTGAATGATTCAAATCTGCCCTCTGATCTGGTAAACCAATAAGCAGTCTTAAAGCATAGCTGTTTATAGCTTGTTGACACTGTCTTGCATAAGCCAGAATGGCACTTAGTTTTTCTGTGGATTGCCTCAGTTCCAATACATTAGCCAGAGAAATTAACAATTCTGTTAGGTACTGAAGGGCTTGAACATCAGCACTGCAGGTCCAGGAAAATTCAACACTGCATCTCCGTTAACATAATAATTCCACCCCCCCCTTCCCTCCTCAAGAGTAGCATCTGGTCTGACTCCTTTTCTGTGTAAAGGAAAAATAAGCAAAGGTTAGGAAAAAAAAAAAAAGCAGCATATACTGGAAGAAGGAAGTGCTACTGAGCAGACCAGGAAAAATCCAACAACTGGCACAGTGGACAAGGGCAAACTTTGGAACTATCTTTGGTAAAGCTTGTAAGTATTTCTGCATTACTTTCAGCTACAATCTACCAGTGCATACACAATTAATAGAAGCTATTAATTATACACTTAAACTATTTATTTTTTCTTTAGAAATACATTTGACCACTAGAGAAGTATCCACAAAGGAATAAGAAGCTAGCCACTCTCTCCTTCCACGTTCTATGTGCCTGCAAAACCAATCAGTGCCCAACAGCAGAAGCTAACTGTGGACCAAGTTACAAGACATGCTATTTGTCACAACCTGCCTATAACTCAAGCTCAAGAAACAAGTGCCATAGCTTGCAACTGTACTGTAACTAGTCTAATTCTATTATGGAACAAAGCAGTAGATTCTTTTCAGAAAGTCAAGAGGTAAAAACCAAAGGTAAACTATCAGTTCATCTGTACTGTACTCCTTGAATATTGCTGGGCCTCCAGGTCTAATTCAAACCTTTTGTTTTGACTTAAAAAATACCTTACTGAGCAAATAAAATTGAGTACATCTGTCTGTAACAATAAAATCCATGTTGACTGTACCTTTTATTTGTGACGGTTTTCTACTTACTTTTACTTTGGAGAATGCAATGGAAGGTAGAAATACTGTCTTGAGAAGCTGTAGTATTGGCTGAGTTTTAATCCTTTATGGGAAAGAGATGTCTGCAGCAAGACTCTTATCTAGCACTCCAGCTAACCTGACTACAGAAAATGGGAAAAACACTTTCCTGTTTTCTCCTAAGCACTCTGCTGCCAACCAGCCAGGCTTGTGATACTGCTGTAGGGGACTTTTTGATTGAAAGCTGTTCTTTCACTCGGTTCTAAACTGATTGTAAGCTGTGTTAGCATTCAATTCATATTGGACAGACAGTTCTTCTGTAACTAGTGAAAACTATTCTGCTTCACATTCAGACATACACACACAGACTTGTATTTTTTCAAGTAAAAGACCACGGTTGGCAACAAGCAGAGTTTGCAATTAAGGTAAGACACTAGGTCAGCTTCACTACATGGCTGCATTTTTCTATGTTACAATATAGAGATAATAGATAGACTGTCATTTGCCATTCTGTTGTAAAATTTTTTGATTGCATCTACTATTTGACACTATCATGTAATGTAACATGGAATAAAAACCTAACTTTACATCTTCAGTAAAAATTTATCGATCGTGGTTTAACTGAGGAGGTCATGTCCTGACAGTAAATCACTGTGCCTGGTAAATCTGTACTCAAAGTATCAGCACTTCAGAAAGCTGGAGGCTGGACAAGCACATTTACCCTGAGATGAGCTCAGCTGGGCAGAGCATGGGGCTGATAACGCTGAGCTCCTGGGTTCGATCCCTGTATGGCCCATTCACCTAAGAGCTGACCTGATGATTCTTGTAGGACCCTTCCAACTTAGAATGTTCTGTGAATTTACAGGCACAGGCTGCACAATATGACTTAAAAGTGATTATTTCTCTAAATGCAGAAGATGCTTACACTGCAAGAAGCACATGTGGCAGACATGGAATACACTAACAAATATGCAAAAAAAGCATTTATTTCTGAGAAGTACTTTAGTACACAAGTTGTACATTTCAAATCAAGAACTCGTTCTCCCAGCTTACAATGGGATCATCTTCCCTGTTACGAACTGTAAATTACAAAATGTCCAAAAGACTAAGATTAATTACAAAATACTCTGCTAAATGCTACGTGCACAATACTGCCAGTATAATTAACAATTCTTTTAGCTGAGGGAACCCAGTTATCAGCTAGTTCCTCTCACCATTGCTCATAATTTAGTATGCCTGAATTCTTTCCAATCCTTTCAACCATTCTTTTCATTAGCAGCTATGGCTGAAGCCACACACAGACTACCTTGTATAATGGGGATATGTAGCAATGTCTAACTTCCTGCCAAAAATAGCAAGTTTCCTTAAGTGCTTGACATGTTGCAAAATTTAAATTCAAAATCAGGGTGCTGCATTAATTCAGTTTATTTAGTCCTTTTGATGTCTTAGAACTTCCATGAATACAAATATAAATTTAAAACCAATCACATGCATATTCAGCAGTTCAAGATTTCTCCTCTGAACTTAGGCATGTTAACTGCCTTATTAATTTTATTTGAACAATGACTTTATGATTAAGGAAAGATAATAACTAATTCTTTTACAAAATGTACCTTTATGTAGTTTTACTACCTACACTTATCACTTTTTAAATCTTTTATTACTATTCCTACTCCTTTTGTGAAATTTCATACTAGAACTAGAAAACTTATTTTCATATGATATTTAAAAAAATAAAAACCCAAACAGCTTAACATTACTTTTGGCCTTTAAACAATAAAGCTTTTTGAAACAGTGTTCCTAATGACAGCAGTTGTTCAAGGGTGAGAAGTGAGAGTTAAACTAGAAGTACTTAAGCACCAAAATGGAAAGCTAACATTTTATGCTAGTAACTGCAGAACTGTACCAAATTCAAATTTTGCAAAATGCAGTTCACAGACTCTTCAATATACATTTTCTATTATAATTCAATACTTAACTAATGCAGTTAAATACTGCATTAGGAAACTTACTATTTTCAGCAAAAGGAAGGTACAGTACAGTTCTTTACATTTCCATTACATTGACTGTAGAAGTGTGGCCAACCATGTCCCACCCAAAAAAAAAAACCCTTCAAAACACCAAAGCAAAATGAACAACCGCCCAAAAAGAACACTTTCATGGCTGCTGCTTTGATAAAGTATAATACATATATCTTTAGGTTTTCTATTACAAGGAAAGTCCTAAAAGCAGGAATATATACTTCTGCTTATCAGAAAAGCAATGAATCTACTATGCCCCTAGAGGTGTGTTCAAAAATACTTTATTTGCTTCAATAAATCAACAGTTCCAGAAAAGGCAGCTAAAGGACTGCTTTTTTTGTTTACATTAACCTAAAATCCATTTGCCAGACCGACACTATTACAAATCAGACATTATTGGGGACCACTGCAAATTCTTCAAGGCATCTGACAAAGAACACTGCAAGAAAAGCCTGTAGTCTGGGATTTCAAGTACAAAGTGCAAATTTTTAGGCTAAAATTCTAACAACCAAATAGAACACAGTGTTAAAATGTAACCATTGCCTTTTTTCTGTCTTAAAAACAACCAACTGAAACAAACAACAACTGAAACACTATGGCTGTGTTAAAGAATTGGCAGACAGCAACACATTTTTTTACATGTAACAGTGTCTACATAACTTTACATTCTATTTACCCACCCTCAGCAAGAATTTCTGCTTCTGAGTTGATGGCAGTACCCAGAGAATCCAGCATAAAATAGGTCTCTTTCTAATAAAGTTTGCAAAGCCATTGCCAATTATAAATTCAGCATTCCAGGTATTTATATGCTGCATGGTATTAGCAAAATGTCAGCATCTATTGTCGATAGAACACAGAATGCATATCTAACCTTTGGAAGTTATTTCAAGCCTGTATGGACACTTAAACATACACTTACAAAGTCAGTCCAGTAATCTCTGCCCTAATTTTACCTTGTGTCTTGGGGTTCATTAATTCCTTGGAGTAAGGTCAGCTCTGCGGTTCCAGCAGAAAAAGCTGTACTCCACTGCTATTTTCTGTGTTCACAAAGAAAGACCATGAGCACTGTTTTTACTACCTCTCGCCTACCAAATTCTTCCAGATCAGTCCTCTGAGCCAAAACCAATGAATGACCTGTGACACAGATGTCAAAGCTGGCACTGAGCTATACTGTGGCTACAGCACAAGGTGGCTACTGTGAGGCTGGGAACAGGAAAGCTCTGTCATTGAGGGAAGAAACAGTTCCAGGACTGCAAGAGCAGCGGTCAGTGCCTCCTGACAAGGCAGCAAGAACTGACCAGTGCTTGGGGACATCTTGCTGTCCCTGGGATTGGGCTTCAGTCCCACCAAGTTCTTAATCAACATTCTCAATTTCTAGTTTGATAAAGAAAAGCACAAATATAGCAAACCCTCACTTCTACAAGACTGCAACCATGCTTCTGTTTATTAAATAAAGTACTCTGAACTAAACCAATTTACCACCAAATATAGTACAGGCAACTGTATCCCACCACCTGCAATTTAGTGTAACCAGCTTTTCAAAAAAACCAAAGCACATTAAAAACAAGAAAATGGGCTTGTGCCACCAACTCAGATGAATTTTCAATGTGATATAAAAGAATTAAAGTTCATTTAACTTGTACAAATAATTTTCTGAACTGTAACAAAGTCCATATGAAAGGGTATGCAAGTGCATCTTTTGAACTAAGTAGTTACAACTGCAAACCACAATTGGATATAATCTCCATTTTGAGATTTGAAATGAAAAGACAATTAAAAAGATATTCTATGGATTGTTGTATTGCTGACTGCCTGCATTTCCCCCCCTTCTTCTACAGCAGAGTCAGTATAGTTGTAGATTGTTTTGTTTGTATGCTTATACAAGCTTCAGTGATATTGGCAAGAATATTCTCAGCAGTGCAAATAAAATTCTTCAGCAATAACTTGCTCATATGTCACCTTGATTAATAATGAAACAACATTGCAAACAGTTTTTAAATGAGACTCTGAAGCACATGGCATGCATAGCACAGTATAAATGCATGGTTAAGCTGCCATACAATTCTCTGAAGCCTAACTTCCTGCCTTTTTCTTATTACCATCCCCCAAAATAGGACTACAACTTCTCCAAAGTCCCACAAAGTTCAGACAGAAGAGATCCACTATACAGGTCTTTGGTTCACTTCTCTAAGTTCTCTTAAGTAACAGCTGTGTCATCCATCCACATGTGGACTTGGGAACATTTTTAAACATTCTGCATAAAATGACCACTGAAATGCAAAATCCATAGGAGATGTTTCTAAAACACAGTACAAAAGTAAAAAAGCACTTGACAGCCAAAGCAGCTCCACTAACTAGTCTGCTTAAAAGTAACTCTACACACTTCTAGTTTTCTTCCTTTAAAAACATCGCTTATGCTGTTCACAATCCTCAGTTTCCTTTTGCTTTCAAGACACAACAATTTTTCTTTAGAATAACAACTGTCTGTCTGGATCACAATGTCAAGCAAGTTTCGGCATTGCTCCTAATCTGCTGTTAACATACACAGATCACAAAGTAGGTTATAAAGGGAAAATGCTGACAAACTCATTATAAAGACAGTAAAAGCAAGTTGTGTCATCCAGTGAAAGATCTGGCAAAAAATTTCAACTACTACAATATTGTTTTGCTTTGACACAGCTTAAGATTAATGCTTATCACTTCCCTTCAGGACTTTCAAGATTTACCAGCTTTAGGTGAAAATAGTTTGAAGGACTGGAAGGAGTGTTGGGGTTTGTGCCAAACCTATCCTCCTTTGAGACCACTGCACTGAGTTACCGGTACCAGCTGCTCTCTGGGCATTGCACATACAGGGGCACTGCTGCAGCAACACAAGCCAACCTCCTTCTCTTTCACATGAAGGTGTGGTGGTGAAATACAAACTGGGGTGGGACCTAGAGGCAGGAGAGGAAAGCAGAAAAGGGTGGAAATTGGTTTGAGGGACACACACATAGTAGAGAATGAGAAGGAATTCACAGTACGGTCTTTAGAATGAGGGAAAACAGGCAAGAAAGCAAATTTCAGTTTAAAAAAAATATTAAGAGGCTGTCTTAAAACATTACTTGAAATTCTGTTTCAACTACTCCAAAAACCAGTACTGGAGAACTGGAAGAGTTTTCTCACGGACTTGTTAAGAAACAAGAGTCGAAAGGATTTCCTGGTTGCTTATTCTGACCCCACTGTAAATTCTGTTTCATCTCTGTGCATCCACTAATGGAGCAACTGGAGCAGGGTAGTCTGAAGCATCCATTTCTGCAGTACACAAAGATGAAAGCATGGAATGGAAAAAGGTTACAGGGGAAAAAGTTACACAGATGAGCACTTAAAAATTTTTTTTAGGACAAGAAAATAACTCCCAAACACAGATGACTGCCTTACAACATGAATGAATTCTACTGTTGGCAGTGACTACAAACAATGAAGATTTACTTAAACTAATTCACTTTGTGATTACAATAAAAATTAACAAAATTTACCTCTATAAATAAATTTCCTTAGGATTTATACCTACTGAAATACAGATGTAGGAAGACTGGAGTTATGGACACCTTGCAATATTCTCCTAGCTTTAAGATGACATGTTCTATATCTGCAGCTTTCTTCTTCATATATGGAACAAGTCTCTTCACAGGCAGCCATTGCTTGCACTGAACTATGTTCATCATGTAAAAAATAAAAGTGGCATGGGAGATACCTTTCTAGCTGACAACACACAAGAAGGATACATAATCCAATGAAATATTTAAAACACAGCACACTGTATTACACATGTAATTTGTTTTTCATTTCAAGTTTATTAAAACTTTAGCAGTACAAATTATCCAGGTTTTAGATTATCAAAAGACCAAACTGAAGTCCGCATCTTTAAAAAAGGCGTTCCCCAAAACGTCTCTAAAACTTTGAGACAATGGAAACATTAAGTCCACAAACTCAACCATGCCTGTCGTCGTCTGTTCCAGGACTTGTTTCACGATCAGACTTTTTATCCTTACTAGGGGCATGATCTCTTTCCTGACTCTTTGATTTTTGGTTTATTTCTTTCTCTGCTGAGGATCTGGTCTTTTCCTTTTCTTTACTGCTGCGTGGAGATGATTTTTTTGATTCTCTCTCTTTGCTACTTGGTCTCTTTTTTGAGTCAGGACTTCTATCCTGATCTCTACTAGACTTCTTATCTCTGCTAGACTCAGGACTACTACTTTCACGGCTTTTTGAACGCCTCTTCCTTTGGCTTTCACTATCATTCCTCTTATATGAGCTTCTACTTTCCCTATTTGAATACCTCTCTCTGTTTCTGCTTTGACTTTCATCCCTCTCTGAACTCCTTGATTCTCTCCTCCTCCTATTTTCTCTTCCTCTGTATTTATCTGGTGTACCTCTCCTTTCTCTGCTTCTTGATCTTCCTCTTCTTCTTGTTTCTCTATCTCTATTTCTTGAATAGTCTTTACTTCTACTGCGATCCCTGTCCCTGCTTCTTGATCTTCCTCTCCTACCCCTATCTCTGCTTTTGCTTCGATCCCTTGTTCTGCTGCTGGAACTGTGTTTTCCTCTACCATGCTCACGCTCTTTGCTCCTTGACTTGCGTTTCTCCCTGTCTTTGCTCTTTCTATGCTCTTGGTCATTACTTCTTGAGCCTGCTCTTTTACTTCTCTCCTTGCTCCTACTTCGTTCTTTCTCTCTCCCTCTAGAATCATAGCGCTTTTCTTTTTCTCTACCCTTCTCATGGTCTCTCTCTTTGCTTCTTGATCTTAGTCTCTTTTCATCATGTCTACTGTGTCTGGAATCTCTTTCTTTACTTTTTGATTTCTCTCTGCTTTTACTATGACTTCTAGATTTAGCTCTCTTCTTGGCCTTGCTTTTGATATGTTTGTCATCTTTTTCTGAATTTCTTCTTGTCTCCCTGTCTTTACTGCTGGATTTGTGATCTTTTTTCTTCTCTTTTTCCCCTCTTCGACTTGGACTTTCAGAAACTTGTCTGTGGTCTGATATTTTTCTCTCTCTTCCTCTTCCTGGGCTCTTTTGATTATCTTTCTTGGTTTCATTTATTTCACTCCTTGGAGAGAAAAAGATACAATTTTTTAAAACGTTTTCACTTCCCTCCACTCTGGAAAACTCAGCCAGAAGTGAGACAGCTTCACAACTAAAACTTCACATCAGGTCATTGATATTAATAACTATGCATTTACAGTAACATTGTTAAACTCAGACACAATTAAATAATGGAATCACCAAGTCAGCACCCTGGTTTTTTGAAAGCAATTGTAACTGAAAATCCAAGATGACAGGTATTACTTTTAAATCAACAAAAAAAAAGAAATTAAAAACCAAAAATTAAAAGAAAAAAAATCAGTACATATGCACATGTTCCAGAAAGAAACAATCTTACTTGTCTCCTTTTATCCATCTTTCTCCACTAGACACTCTCATTCTTTGAGCTCTTTGCATTTCTTGCCTCCAATGTGGAGGAGTTTCACTGCGCCGGAATCGATCTCTTGACCTGGATCTGGAAGGCGTCCGGTAACGCTTTGAGGCAAAAAGAGAAAATTATGCCTAAGTTTGAATTTCATGTGCTGTGATACCTAAGCAAGATTTTTACCCCTGGCAATTGGTTCTATACAGCACCTAGCATGACACATGGATATATCAAGTTTCCACTGACAAATTACTAACTTACTGAAAAATGTATCTGACATTCAACTAAAGCAGGAATACAAAGTGTCTGATCAAATAACTGATTTTAAGGTAACTTCAGGAATTTTGTAGTCTCATGAGAGGTTTTCTGCTACTTTTAATTAGAACAAATGCTAATGCTGTTTACTAACAATGAAAATTCTTATCTTTGACAAGCAACCTGAGAACAATACTTCACACTTGTTAAGGATTTTACTAAAAATTTGAGGAATAGAGACTTCAGTTATTAGAAACATTGGCTACGTGCAGCACATAGCATATGGCTTCACCGTACTAAAAGAGCCAATTTAACAGCTCTCCCCTGCCAAAAAGGGGGGAAGTCCTCCCCACATTTCTGGCACTGATGTCTTACTGGTTCTGTGTTCACTAGAAACCTTTTTGAGCTAATTCCATTCGCTCTTTTAAATATTACCACATTAACTTAAACGGGGCTTTTTCTCACCCCATTCTTCAAACAGGCCCAGTATGCAAACAGGTAATTTAATTTTCTTTTCTGTCCTCCTTCAAGCATCAGTCCCCAAATCAATTATGATGCCCTTTTTTAAAAAAAAAATCAACTATCCCAAGGAATATGGTTAGTAACACCAGCAGTGAGACTGTGTTACCACCTTGTTTATTTTCAAGAACAGATTATAAATATTTACCCTTGGTCCTCTTCCTTTTATTTTCCTTCCAGATCTGGTGACTAACAGCCTCCTCTGGTATGTTGACTGCGAATTTGATAGATTACTAAAAATAATTTTAAAAAGAGTGATATTGTTTATACGATTAAAAAAGAAGGAAAATCATTATTAAAACCTCTTCAGAAATCAAACTAAATGAAAACACACGATTTTATTTTACTGCAGACAGTAACATGCACACAGTAAAACTTCAGATTTGTGACCACAATAATTTTCCAAGATTTCCAGGTTCTTCCATTTTTGAAAAAAGACGAAGTTATAGATTCAGATTGGACAGTTCCGTTACATTCTAAATGAAACTGAGCCAGTCGTTATAAATTTTTTATTCACTAAAACCATTTTCAAAGACTAAGCCTTTCTTCTAGGACAAAGACAATCATTTCCAAAAAAGGGAGAAATCTATTTTTCATCCAGCAGTGCTTACAACATGGAACTGTGTAATATGAAAAAGATTCAACATTAGAGTTCTAAAACAGTAATGTGACCATATCATTGCCAGCACACAGACTTAAACCAGATATATTACCTTTCTCTTTCCTTCTCTCTGCTTTTTCTCTCTTTTTCTTTCTCATCTACTTTAGGAGGACTTTTCCTCATGAGAAACCGGTTTTCAGGTACAGGAGGAATTTCTTCAGGACGGACAGTAGATAATGGCTGTGCTTCAGTGTTTTCATCTTCACTTTCACTGGATGAGCTTTAGTTTTGTATAGAAAGTAAGCATAATTTGAGTTACTTGGGTGAGGGAAAACCTTTCTATCTATTTAAATAGTTCAGAAATTCTCTTAATTCAATATACAATGATACCACAAGTATCTCAGAAAACAGAGCTATTTCAGAAGCAACTTTCCTCCCCATGGTATCTTTGTTCCAAAATATACAACTGCAATAGATTTCTGACCAATACTTTTTTATCTACAATTCCAATGGAGCAACACTGAACATACACATACTCTCTATTTAGATAGAACTTCTGTGTTTAATTTATTTTCTTTTAAAAACACTATCAGGAGACCAAAACTCAGATTTTACACTAGCATATATAACTGTCTACAGACTACAGTAATTCCAAGCAATTCACAAACTTTTCTTAAATGGGTTTAGGCCCACAGAAACAGTGTTTAGTCAGCACAGCTCTAAGTGAACATTTCTTAAATTTTACCGCTACCTTAGAAAAATGTGACTTGCACTGACACAACTTTAATCTCACATTGAACTATAACAAAACTATTAGATTCAAAACCACATTCTCAGAAGCAAGAGTGCTTTCTAAGTTTTATTATCTTCCAGTGAAACTGCAAGAGTTTTGGCATATCAGACAAAAAAAAATTGTTAACTATGTTGATTTATGGATTTTGTGTTTAATTTTGCTATATTCCTGCCTACTACATTTTTGTCAATTCCACTGCATTTGATTCAAACTGAATTGCACAGAAGTAAATTTACAGCAAGAAACTATCCCTACCCATTTCAAACCTACCACTCCTTCAGCTTTTCAAGCCAACTGAAGTCTTAGTCTATTCCTTTACTCCTTTACAAACTGCAGTACATATGCACATGAACACTACCCTTCACTATCATATCAGAAAATTTATTATTATATATAGAAACCAACTATCTCCAAGACTGCAACATCTGCTTTGCTAGTTTACAGAGAAGTAGTCTGTACTTGTAAGACAAGAGGATGGTACTGTATGGTGTACATGTACCAACACAAAACAAATCTCAAAACTGACCTTTTCTTGCTTTTCTTTCTCTTTTTCTTTTCTTTCTTATGTTTCTTGGAATTTTTTTTGTGTTTCTTTTTTCGTTTTTTAGATTTCTCTTCTGAAGCACTCTCAGAATCTGATGATGAATCAGAAGATGATTCTGAATCGCTTGAACTTTCCGAGTCGCTGGATGAGGAAGATGACTTGTGTCTCTTCTTTTCTTCTTTCTTGGCTTTAAATCAGAATAGCAGAGACACATTTTAATATCAAACACTTCTAAATTAATCTCAGAAAAATCATCTCATCTAGTATCTGTCTCAGATTCTTCTAATTGTGTCATGAGATTATTTCATCAAAATACTTAAGAACAAATTGAAATTTTGGAGAAAACACAGTTTCTCCACAGTACAATAAAAGATATATCTAGAAAAACAAGACATTTTCAAAATTTAGATTTATGAAACTTTAAAATTTATACTGTCAAGAACTTGCAAAATCATGTAAGTTTTCTGATGATGTTTTATAAGCTACATGCAAAGAATTATTTAAAATTTATTTAGAGTGTTTATAAAAAAGACTTTCTTTAGTTTCAGGTTTCACCTGACTTCATCAAATCACTAACAGGAGAAATTCTGAAACAGAAAATAAGAGGCACAGACTAAACCAAGTACTCACTGAATTAGCTCACTATCCTATTCTGTCAGGTGTTACATTCAGAAAGCAATGATACAAAGAGTGGTGAAATATTTCCTCTTCACAGTGACACAGCACACTCACTTCCAATGGAACGGGCTGAGCTAACACTTCTGGGGGACAACAAGCTGGCTGGAGCTTAATTCAGGGAACTGGTCAGGTGCATGGTGAGCATCCCAACAGAAACAATCTTGGCCTCTCTTTTTACGGTCATACTCTTTATGCATACCTGTTTTTCACCTTACATTGTTACCAAATCCCCACGCTGGTAGAGTGGATGAAATTCAATCCCATTGCACTACATCTCATTCATTTTTCAGCTTGGCACCTCAGACACAAGTCATAGCTGTGTGACAACTGAGATGAGCTCAGCTGGTCAGAGCACAGTGTTAACACCAAGGTCATGGGTTTGATCCCATAAGAGCTGGACTCCATGATGCTTGTGGGTCCCTTCTGAATATTCTGTAATTCTGTGACTTACACATGGTGTTTTCTAAGTGTTTATTCACAAGTCTCACTTAATACAGACTAACAGAAGCCTGACAACCAACTGAAAAACTTCTGTTCTTCACAGAGTCATTTCCAGCTGCAGTACAAACAGCAAGCAGTCTTACAAGTTTAGGGCGGCCTGCTGATCGAAACCAGCTCGTTCTCATCAGTTGTTTTTAGGGCTTCTTGCAAAATACTTCCAAAAGATAGGTCTCACTATATTTCTGACTTTTCTTGTAGGTCCAGACCAAGATAACTGCTCTCTCTTCTCAAACTTTTGCTCAACATCCTTATTTTAGCACTATATTTAAAAAATGTCTCTGTAATATTTTGTATCAATTTTAGATTGTCTAAATGCATACATATTTACAGAATGTAAAAAGTACATATTTATAAAAGTAAACTGAACATTTTTCTAATTAATTTCAATCAAAGGAGCATAGTGTAGGCCAAATGACAACAAAAGATCTGAAACAGATACATCACTTCCCACTCCATTCACTGTGACCTACAGTATCTGCCAGACTTTGTGAACTACGTGATCACGCTGCATGACATAGAGAAGTACTCTTTGCATCTCAGCTGGTTAGGGACTGTAGCAAGTCTTACTTTAGCCCCATGGCTTGAAATTAAGAAATGACCTAGCCAGAAAATGGTTGTGTTCAGGCATAAAAGCCAGGACAAATCATATCATCTGGTAATTCACAGCAGCAACAAGCACATAGTAACTTTATAGCAAAACAAATAACCTGATAAATCATGAATGGGGCCATAATCTACCTTAATTGCAGAAAGCACACTTTTACAAGCAGTGATTCTACAGGGACATCTATCTATAACATCAATGAAGGTCATGAATCAAGCCTAGCACAGCTCTGTGCAGAACCCCCTAGAAATTCACTTTTCATGAGAAATCTTCACTAGAGGCTCTCATTAAAAACTGCCCACTGCACAAAGTCATTTAATTTTTTTTTGTTTTGATTCAGAATATCAGTGTTTTACAATCTTGCTATGTCCCAGATAACTTTGGTTCAGCAAAGGTATATGACTTCAAACATGCAGCCAGGCTTGTTGACTAGGACCTCTTCTACAAAACTGGTACCAAACTCCCATGTGTCCTTATGAAAATTAACATTACATTTTTTGTTCCACAGTTTTTCTTGTGAACTGTATTATCTTAGCTAGTCTGTAATAACCTTTCTAAATACTGGGTTAATACTTTGCTTTCTTCCTTTTTTTTTTCCTCCCCAGATCTTAGGATTTTCCCTGGAACTTTAACACCTTCTAAAAATTACACCACTTGACCAGAGAAATTCTTCTTTGATAATTTTTTTAAATCTTCTCATTTTTACTTATTCCTCCAACTTTGAATTAAAAAAAAAATAAGAAAAACAAAGGAAAATATGACAAACATTCCACTTTCCTACGTGATCATCCTCTCAAATCCCACGTTAAAAGCTTATCTAGGTCTCTGCAATATTGTAATTATGATCACTGTATCATTCAATTTATAGCATCCAGTAACGTAGCTCAGTCATCATCCACTCATCCCTAAATAAATCCAATTCTTCTACATATGGAGGTAATTTGCATAGTTCATAAAGCACTTAATCTGGTTATTCATCGTGATACCCAAAAATCACATCACTTTTCCTCAACTTCAACCTATGACAAAACCATTCACACCAAGCACCTCGCTTTTACTGTGATTCCTTCTGCTAGTGCCAACTCAGCTTCCCTGTTAAAGCCAAGTATCAGTTCTATTTTCATTCCATAAAGACCTAATCCCTTTCTTTGTTATCTTTGTTATTTACCTGACAAGCTCATAGAATAAATATTTAAGATTCCCTTGCTATCCTAATGTACCCTCCCACAGAAATTCATCACTGTAGTTCCCTCACAGGCAACCTCCTTATTCCTTTGTCTGAAAATCGAGTTCTTAGAAGCAATCTTCCCTGGTAGTTGCCTCATAATTCCCAGAATCAATTCCCTTTTGCCTCCCATAGTACTGTACTACAAACAGTTCCACTGTTAGATGACTCTCTGTTGATGACCTTGCATGACACTGACTGCATCCCAGAAACTGCTCCTCCTGGATATGGATTCCCCTTCCATTAACTGACAAGTCCAAGGGCCTGCTCCCCAAGTCCTGCTCCCCTTGTGATCTTTGGACAGCAGCTTGGCAAATTTACTTCAGCTCATCAGTGGTTCCACGTTGGGCATTTAGCGAACAGTTCCAGCCGTGCTACCACCTCTCCCAGAGGCAGCCCATTTCCCACTGCAGGTCCTACACACAACCTTCCCCTCTCAAAAGCAGGATTCTCCATGCACGAGAATTCCCACCGTGGTCTGTCACGCAGCATCTTCATCAGGCTGGCTGTGCATTAGTATCCATCAGGGCCTTCGCCTTCCCCTCCACTCAGCTCTGCCCTTCATGTGCCTGATGCTGGTGCTTAAGGCTTCTTGTTCTCCAAACATTCCCACTGCCCATCATTACCTACAACTGAGCCTTAAACCTTTATAGAGTGGGCTGTCCCATCACCTTGGCATCAATTTCCCTCCAAGGCACACCAGGCCAGCTACAGGAACCAGAGTTGCCAGGAATGCAGCAGTATTGAGTCAGAGGTAGAAAGACACGGACAAAAGGGAAAGGCAAGACAAGTCAAATTCTTCCAGAAGCCTGTTCTCTTTTAAGAGAAGTTAGAGTATTTATTGTACTTATTTCATTCACTCTTTGGATGATGAGCACTTTAAAGCCCTGCCTAAAGGCCTTAAGTCATCAGACTGCTCAGTGCCCAAAATTTCATTTAGTCATTCAAGAGTTCTACAGTGGACTTAAAAGGGAGTGTAGCAATTCGATGAAGACATCTATGCAACTGGGTATCTCATCCACTAGCTTCACCCATCCTATATCTGTACTGTTTTATTTTCTAGTTACACCACCTGTGCATTTCCTAAGAGATGTCATGCTCCTGAGTACTGCCCAAAAAACCCATAATTGTATCCTAACACACGGGATGACTTAGAACCCTTCAGAAGCCAGGAGCCAAAAGATAACTTTGCTTGGAATTCTTGGTATTGAAGAGATCACTTCAGACACCAAAGTCGTTCTGCCAAACATCACAACATGTGAACAAAAAGGAGGTGAAAAAACAAGAAGCTGAAGTTCAAATGCCTGTATTTTCCTTTGGCCAAACAAACCATTATTCTTGTGTTGTGCTTCAATATCCTTGGTGCAACCCTTCACAGTACATATCAACAGAACATGCTATGAATTAAATAGCAGGATAATCCCCTATGATAGTTCCTACAAAACAAGTATCCTGGGTTTCTGCTAATGAGATTCTCCATGGTGATAAGAACATCTTAGATTCTGGTTCTCTTAGAAAATAAGGCTCAATTGAAACTCTCAGACTACGCTCATTTCTGAAATGGCAGAGCAGGACATCCCTTCCAGAAAGAAAGACAGGTTCTGTCATATTCCTCTTTAAGAACAGCTTATAGTAACTTATAAAGTTTATGAGCTAAAGGACCAAGTCCAGGCTTTTCTAATCTAAGTGTTGTTTTGAAGAGTTACTTAGAGCAACCTGAAACAAGTTCAATACCTTCTGAAGAAGCAGAAGTTATCAAATGAAGTCAGACTGCCACCAATTTTCTTAGCACTCTACTTGATATGACAAGTGCTTGCCAGCTTTGTACTAAAATTTAGCTTGTGTAAGAAAATTCAAGACAGGAGAAGCTTTGAAAAAAACCATGTATGATTGTTCTTTAATGCCTTTTGCATCAACAACCTTTAAAGTTCTTTAGAAGACAAACTGCTCTGCAACGTTATTCACCTTTTCACCAATTGTACCATTATCTATCACAAGTAAGTTTCTAGGTATTTTTATAAGCAACCAACATGGAACAAAACAAGCAAAATTACCTCATAAGTACAGTTCAACTTTACCTTTGGATTTTGGAATTAACTCTCCACAACTCAGTATGCGTACTTCAGCATATGGTTTGCTAGATGCATCTGTTTTCTGGTTTTCTATTTCTCTCACAACTTCCTGACCTGAGATGACTTGTCCAAAAACAACATGATGCCTGAGGAACATAAACAAAAGTAAGTATTCTTAGCACTTAATTTTCTCAAGGTAGTTCCCAAACAAATGTAAGAAGAAAATAAGAGATATTTACCCGTCTAAATGAGGTGTAGGTTTAGTTGTTCTGTTGTTTCCAGATTTTAATTTAAAGAGAAAAACAAAACAAATATTAGTGAAAAGCAGCCAGCATTTGAAGCATGTCATCTACACATGGGAATGTGAACATTATTTTGAGTGCACTAATAAAACTGAACAAAACCAATATATATCATTCTAAATTCATGTGCAGCTAAAAATTATTCATGTTTTGTATGTTAATCTACCTATTCCATGAAACACTTTGATTATTACATTTTACTGAAAAAAACCCAAAATTGCACATAAATTTTTAGAAAGAATCCTCATATAGGATATAATAAGTTTCTGCTTATTAAATTATATAAATATTACCAGGAACAGATACAAAAATCTGCAGGAAAAGTGCAAATAACCTTCTATACATTAGAAAATAACCAGAAAACACTGGAAGAAAAAGTATCTCCATGTACAGATGATTTGACACAGAAGCAGAACTGACCTTCTCTCAGCTTTCCCCTATACTAGCATTACTAAGTCACACAATTCAGTTATGGCAGAGTAGAAAACGGGGATGATTGGAGTAATGATCATTTAGAAATCCCAAAATAATGTTTTAATGCTGACGTCCACAACTTGTTATATTAACTAAGGCCATGAAACATGGGTAAGAGTGATGTATGTTGAGAATGTTTTCTATAGACAATTCAGATTTCTAAAGAGTCTACTGCAATGTATTTTAAGAATTTAAGTTTTTGCTGTAAATAGGACTCTATTGGAAAGTTATTTGGTGATTAAAAAAAGCCCTCTGCTACTTTTGAGAGCCCCCAGAGCTGCTTTGCTTCCTTCCAGAAAACACTTCATTGGAGTACTAAGAATTCTACAAGAAACTAACAGGTTTGCTTTATTGTTCAAGTTAGAACACAGCTACTGAAAACTACCAAAAGCCCTTTTGCACAGAAAATTAACACTAAACACAGATGGGGTAAAAATAACGACATTAGGAAAATGGCTACTTTGTAAAACACCATCACCTTTGGCTTTGCACAGGAGCTAGTCTTCAATATTTAAAAGGATTCCCTTTACAGCTTACAAATAGCAAACCATATACACATTTCAAGACATTTCAATACTTACATAAAGAACTGTGAACCATTTGTATCTTTCCCTCGGTTGGCCATTGAAAGGAGAAATTCTTTGTTGTGCTTTACAGCAAAACTTTCATCTAAAGAAAGTGTTTTCAGTTACTTTAAGCATACCATATATGCTTAGGTAAATGCTATTGTCTAAGTAAATTCATCCTAATTAAATAAATCTGCTAGTCACCTGAATGAGTTGTATTAAAAATAGATTAAAAATAACAGCTATTTTAAAAACATTATTCTGTTCATTCTATATAACAAGGAGAAAAATGAATCAATGGTTTATAGCAAGAGGGAAAAAAATTAAAATTTAGTATTCTTGCACAAAAGATTCGTCACCTATAAACATTAGGAGAGATGTTTAAGTTGTTGCTCTGTTTTTCTTTGGAACAGAAGCTGTGCATTAGCTATTAATAAATCCCTAATTTTCAGGCATTTTGTTATTTTATTTTTTTCTAGTACAGTTTGATAGCAATCCCAAACAACTTGTTTGTCTGACAGACACAGATGAATGTATCAAGTTGACTGTTAAGAAAATTAGTTTAATGAATCCTACTTCTTAGGAGCAAATAATTGTTAGTAGTTCAAACTGAATCCCAGTGAAACGAAGAAAGTGTAAAATGTAATCACTATTCTTCATTTAAGACACCTGTGGGAGATAATCCCCTCCCTTCTTTCCCAAATCAGCAAAAAGGCTTTTGGGGGAAGGCAATTCTTCAGAGAAGAGGACAATTGTACTGTTTGGGTACAGATGGCAGGAGCAAGAATTAACAAAGCAAAATGTACAATATTCATAGTGCCACTGTCACTAGCCATGAAAGGGAAGGCCCCACTCACTCTCCAGTCACTTGATAGCATCAAGTGTCAATCTAATCCTATGGTGAGTCGGTTAGGTGAACCACAAAAGCAAAACTTGCCACAAATTCAGTTTCATACTGTGGCCAGCCAAGCTGAACAGCCAGCCTGCAACTGCCAGAAGATAAGTGGAGGTTGTGCCCGTTTTTCCATCTCTCTCAGCCATACATTTTCTCAGAGCCAGCTACTCATTTGTGTTAGGTCTGATGCTTGCCAAATTATTTAATTGGATCCACTCACTCACATGGAAATATATAATTTTTTTTGCTGCAATAACCTTTAGGCATTTTAGCAAGCTGAATCAGGTTAAAGTTTGATTGGAGAGTCGGTGCAAGGCAAGGCCTCCTCCCTCTTTTGGCAATTGCAAGCTGCTGATTCCACTCAAGGTCTGATATAAATTTGCAGCCTGGCCCTACTACAGCAGTGAACAATTCTTCTGATTGTGCACTGCAAGCTTGGACAACAACCAGGGGTAAAGAAAAGCTTCTGGGAGGAGAGAGGGGCTAAACCTGGGCTGCTGGTGGCAGCTCCCCATCTCGTGGGCTTAGGTGTAACACAACAACTGCTCCAAGAAACAGAGGTGCTCCCCTACATTATGGACAAACATAGGCTGAGAAAGGCAGCAACTCTAACTTCTTCTGCAACACTGGCTGAGAAAGAACCAGGACTGTGAGAAAACTAAAGGCTCTATCATTATTTTATCTTGGGTTCAGGAAAGCAGGGTTTTATGTGTTCTTTAAAAAAAAAGAAAAAATTGCAAGGAAACTCAACTCCACCACACCTTTCCCCTTTTCCCCTCAAAGAGAAGACCATCCCCAACTTTTACTTAAGCTGATCAAGCCAAAAGTAAAAGTCTAAAATCAGCAATAAAAATGTAGATCTGGTAAAATGGACAAATAAAAAAGGAGTTCAGTTTTAGTTTTTCATTCATTAAAATGTCTTAAAAGTAAAACAACTTAAATAGGATGGTCAAAAGCCTCCAAGATCGGATAAAATCTTAAAAAAAAAATGGAATTCAGGTTTACAGAACAGAGACCACAGGACGTAAAGGCGATTGTTTATTGTAACACCAAAACAGAGCAGACTGATAAAACACTTACCTTCAAAAAAGCCACCATAAATGGATTCTCCTCCTCTGCCATTTCCTTAAAAGAGGAAAAGTGACAGTTAAAGTAGTGATTAAAGAGTCACACTACATAGAAGGTTCTTCATAATACTGATGCAACTGCAGCCAAGTCACTGACATGATCCTTCAAGACATGCACACACAATCAAGATACATCCTTGTAATCCAAAAGCAAGAAACTGGGAAAACAAGAAAGTATTCTCCCATATATTCCGCAACAGTCTCCCTTTTTTCTTTATTTCCCAGCAGCAGATACAATATTTTATTCTCACGCTTCAACCTTTCAATGGGAGATATTTAGTTCTCTGAATATTTGAGATAACAGAGCAAAAGTGTGTGCATGCACATATATAAGTTTATAATAAAGTTCACATGGAAAGGTTCTCACACTGAAGAAAGAGAAAAAAGCAGTGATACCCATCACAGAATAATTAATATAAGTAAATTGTTCCATACAGAGCTTCTGCAACGTTTTATTACATCAGCGTTAAAGTTTTCTTTAAAGGTTCATGCCATACCTTCACTGAAGTCACCTCCTTGGATCATAAAATCTTTCACAACCCTGTGAAACAGACAACTTTTGTAATGCAATGGCTTTTGGGTGGATTTTCCTGTACCCTTTTCACCTAAAGAAGAGAACGAACAAAACCAAAAATTACTCTCTGCATCTGTAGAATCTTCATTACAAAAAAAGTGCTATATAAGCACTTAACCAAAAGCATCTACTCTGTTCTGAAAAACTGGCTTGTGAGGAAGAAACTGGCATTTAAGAAAGCAGCACAGAAACTACTTTCTGTCTCTACAGTTATATTAGAAGAACTCCTTACTGACATTAGTATACAACTCTGTCTCTTCCATGCAGAGTGACTGAAATTAAACATCCAGTTTACATTTATGATAACTGGTATTGCTCAGAAACACGCAAGAAACACTCAGATCTTTCGTTAAAACACAGCACAAGGTTAAGGTACCATAAAAGCTCCTAAGAAAGCCAAAGAGGCAAGGGGAAGGAGGAGGACTCTCATTCCCTCCCTTGCTCCTGCTGACAGCTGCCATATTCCTCCCTTACACCAGCTCTGCTGCTTAAGCAGACCCGGCTTCAGCTACAACACAAAGGCCTTTCCCTGCTACCCTCAATGAGAGAAGGTTTCTGCTGAGTTACCAACATGAATGGCTCATGGTGGGTCAGAGCCAACCTCATGGTAACAGTAAGGTCTTCAGAGGGACTTCTCAGGGAAGACTGCTTCCTCTCAGTGCTGGCAAACTGTTAGACAGTATCTTCCAATGACCTTATCCTGAGCTATTAAACTGGCAGCTTTTGTAAAGAGCGGTTGCCTCTGAACGTAGTCTGCAAAAGACTAGTGTCTCCATAGGGATCTGAACAGCTAGAAAAAAAAACCACTTTTGATAGCAACTGTGATAAATGTGAAGCTGTGTATGTTCCACCAACTTCATGTATGCCAGGAAAACATGGAGCTGTTGATCCCTTTTTTAGGAAGACAGCACACACTTTTTAAAACGGTCAAAAAAAAAATGAGTAAAGAAAACAAATAAAAATAAGAAGTTTGACTTAATTTGCTGATCATCAGTGTCATAAACTTTCTGCATATTTTCCCCCCTGTTCTTATATGTGTTAAGGCAGCAAAATAGTTCAGGACCTGAATTGGGATGTCAGCAACAAAAGATGATATGCTGTTGAAAGGCTTCAATTCACAAATTTAAGACAGTAGCAGGACACCTTTATTCAATAATCTGACTTTTGGGCAGTTGACAGCAGATCAAGAACGCCATGGTCATGTGTTAATGTAGTCACAGCCTTTAAAAATCATTAAAGTTCAAATCTGTTAACAAATTTTGATAATCTGATTTTGTGCCAGTAAACAATGTCAGATCAGATATCACCTACATTCCTACAGACATCCTGAATTGTGTACTACATGTTCCAGTTAACATGAATGTAATTATGTCCCCACACCTGATTCAGATCATATTAGTACAGCTGAGGGATACACTATTAACAGCTACAGACCCTTGACCTGAAAAACAACCAAGCTGGAGGGAAAGGAAGCAGCAAAAGCTGAAGACAGAAAGCATGTATGCTATTTATATATTCACAAAATTATTCTTGTGACAATAAACTCAAGTTTTGCTAAGCTGTCAGCATTTGCAACAAGACTATGCAGTCCACAGGAAAATAATTGTTTGTGAATGTTTCCAAGAGAGAATCTTCTGAGTACTTTCAAGAAATGAACTTTCAGTAGGAGTAGAAATCACCAGCCTCCATCAAGAAATTAAAATAATGGAAAAAACAACTAATGAAGACCAGCACTACCTTTCCAATTCCTCAAAGCATCGTAAGACTGAAAAGTTAAGTCTGCATGGTTGACCTCTTGCTGGCTACCTTTCAAGACTGGATGATGTTATATAATGTGAACAGTAATATCTGTGCTAGTAACAGAAAATCAGCTTACTGTGCCTGTATTTAAAGTTGGTTAGTATATACTCCCTGCAACATATTAAGCTGAAGCTCTGACTCTACATCATATATGTAGGATTGTATGTGTACAATCAGCTAAATCTTTGGAGGTGTCAAGAACCAATGTTGAACTTATTTTCATATTTAGGAAAAAGTCAGGAAAAATAATGGACATCAAACTAGTTAACATGGTATTACATTAAAAATTATAGATTAAATAGCAAAATCTACAAACCTGTGCAAAGGCAGCGAAAATTCTCACATGTCTTTGGACACACATCTGAAAACAATTCAAAGACCACTCTTCCAGCTAGGAAAAAAAGCATCATATTTATTGTGAAGTTAAACAGTATTTGGATTATTCTTATACATATCTTATATGGATATCATGCTACTCAATCAATATTTCATTTCCTTACCGGGTACATTGTTGATGGCTATGTCAAAAAAGCAACGAGGTCTCTGGACCTTTACTCCCATGGCTTCAGAAGTCTAAATACTGGAAGTAATAAAAATAAAAATCAGTTTTTCCCTCTGTGCATTGAAATCATGTGTAAGTCAATACAAAGTCAATAAAAACTGCAGAAAAGCAAACAAAAAAAAAAAACCTAGCCAACAAACATAAGCACTTTTAGAAGTTCTTTAAACGTGAAGTATTTTAGGTCATTTTCATGTGTTGCAGCCCCAAATGAGTGATTTTCTTCATATTTGCTGCAACAACATTAAATTTCAACTTGAGTGTCATACTTCAGGTAGGGAAATAAAAAAAGGAAAAGATACTGGAAGTTATGGGCAAGACTTAAGCATTCAATTTTCAAATTTCAAAACTCAATATTTCCTGGATTCCTGTCATGGCAGCTACCAGGCATTGCTCAAATTAGGATCCAAACCATTCCGGGTGAAAATAGTGCAAGGGTGTAGCTGTTCCACATCTGCTGCTAAACGAAATTATTTTGGCTTTTCATTGTTTCTTTTCCTATTATGTCATTGTTGATCTCTTGAGACACCATCACTGGTAACATTTAAAAGATGTATAGATGCATACTGCTGCTTAAGGACATGGTTTAGTGGCAGACTTGGTACTGTTAGATTTACTGTTTGACTCAATGGTCTTAAGGATTTTTTTCCAGCCTAAATGATTCTATGATTCCTTATAGAGAATTTTAATGCAACTTTTCCCTTATCTTTGACAATGTAAATAATTTTATTTTTGTGTAACAAGCTATGTCTTAATTCCATTTGCATCTCCAACATTCCAACATTATGTACAATCATATTCTCTTCTAAATCCCTATCCTCTCTGAGTTCCTTCAGACTGGGGGAAAAAAACCCAAACAGTGAAGCAAAAAGATCTGTAAGACCGGAGTACCTTTTCCAGAATTTCAAATACAGTCCATACACTTTCAGGCCTAATTATTTTTTTATTGCCAGAGAACACGATTCAAATCCAGCTGACATACTGCACGCATCTCTCCTAAAGCTTCCCTCACTGCTGTACCACAGAACATCCTTGAAAAATTCAACTGTCACCATCTGTCACCCTCAGCATATGAATAAGAGGCTGTAAGAAACCAAGACAGCAGCGTAATCACGTTAGTCTATATTCTCTCTACTTGAGCTGTCACTCCTAACATTTTGCTAAGATTACACAGCAAAAATCACAAGAACAATGCATGACTGGTTTAAATTAAACACCACTCAATAGTTAATTATTCATGTGATTTTTAGCATGAGAATATTTCAAAAAAATGCCGAATCTCACTAGGCATTCTCTAGGTGTGTAACAAATACATTCATACACTCAGGCCAGGCACAGTCAGAAGCAGTAGGTTTATCTCAGTCTGCCTGAATTAAATTAACATTTCTCTCCTGTTAGTACAACCGATTTTGTAGCCAGTAAAGAAACAGAGAAAATGCCCATAGCTGAAAACTTCACTGTCATTAGGTCAGCACGAGGCTGCCCAGCTGCCCACACGGCTGCACAGACTCAGTGTGGCGTGGCCAGGGGAGGAGGTGAGCCAGGTGGGAGTGGACGGACAGACAGACAGACTGCTTTCAGTCTGACTCCAGCCCAAGGCACAGCCAGCAGCTCACTGGCAGCAGCAGAACACACTGTACAGCAGCACAGGGATACTTTTTTCAAGGAAACCTTTCACAAGAAATGCTATAATAAATATTGTTTGGTGCTAAACTGACAGTTTTAACTGAACTGAAACCTCTAAGAAGCATCAGTACCATAACTGATTGACTGCTTGTGCCCAAAATTTAAGCATTTAATTCTCAGTGCTCAAGTGAGAAAGAATTCCGCTTTAAAAGCAATTTGCTTGAGAAATGTAGAGGTATGCCTTAACATTTATATACAGTATTTCAGCCAAAATAAATCACAACTATCTTAATATGTGACACAATTTTTATTTCAAACACTGATAACGACTAAAGCTAAACTGTGAAACAAAGATGAACATACCTATATCAGTCAATTTTTAACTTGGTTTTGTAGAGGATGGGAGAGAGAAAGCAGAAATAAAGAATTCTACCCGAGTCCCTATTCCCATCAAGTTTTCTCAATTTGATGTTTTGCCACCTCCACATTGTTCCATGAACAGCGGAACAAAGTTAGTCCATATTCTAACCATTACCTCCAGTGTACCCTGCACTTTCCCAAAATCCTTCAATAATACCCCCTAAACACCAGCTGCACTTCATTCTAAATGACAGGTATGGCCACGGGTCAGTATGAACCCTCTGAATGGATGAACACCAGGCCAAGCAAAGGTACCTCACTCTTGAGTTCATGGTGCCTAAAAAACCAGGCTGAGATATCAGTGACATTTACCCTTACCTACCTCACAAGTCAAGTGAGCATTTCTTCTCCAATACACTGAAGTATCCTTTGCACTGTTATTTTAGCCAGACCTTTTCCTGATGTGCTACAGGGAAAACTACCAAGGTACAAATGATCCTTAAAGTAATAATTTCTATTTATGTAGAATGCAACACCAAACACAATCTTCTATATACTGATCATTTAAAACCTGTCTGTATTAAAAGCAAGTACTGGGGGTCTGAATGTTAAATACAGAACCAACAAAGAAAAACACCAAAAACATTCTAAGAACAAAGTCAGAAAATACCAAGAATGGACTCAGAAAATTACATGTAAAGCTCAGTAGCACTACACGTCTGATAACAACAGGGCTTAAACAACTCGTGCTATTTCTCTCTCAAAATTTATTTTCAGTTAGAACATGGATATTCTTAACCCTCAATACCTTGTCTTTTTTGTGACCTTGATGTAATTTCACTAGTGAAAGGAATACGAATTTGATGTCAACTCAAAAGATGCTCACTATACATATATTCAAAAAATGTGCTATGCAGGAGGGCAATCTTGGTAAGTCAGCTCACTTTTTCCTTCCAAAACTCTAAGAAAGGACAAAATAACAGCCCAAGTACTATCCTGAAGTTTTCAAGCCGTTCATCATTCTCAACCACCTTCTGTTTGAAGAGGCTCTTACTAAGTTCAAGTAGAATCTATGACCAAAAAAACCCCAAAGCCAACCAAGCACCTAGAACATCACTTCAGCATATCTAAAAAAAAGGCTTATTTTTTTTATGTCTGAAAGTAAAATTACAGTTCAGCTTAGAGCATATTGGTATTTGTTGAAAATACACCAAAAGTACTTAGTCTTGTCAGAACAGCTGCATCCACAACCAACATTTTCACCGTGTCCCTCAGGGTTCACATTACTTCACACCTCCATCAGCCTCATTATTTTGTTTCAGTATTTGCAGGGTAAAGCTGGTCAGCTCAAGGCCAGCCTTCCAGCAGTTCTTCAAAATGATCTGTGCCAATGGACACAGGTAACCATCCCAAACTGTTCACAAGCATTGGGATTCTGCCAGGGATTATCACTGATATTTGTTGATATGCTTAAAAAACACACCTTCGGGAATTTTGTTTCCAAAATCACCTGGGCTAGCGGGGATCTGGTAATAGTACTTTTTAACACATACTAGAACCTTTTGACTGAACAGGCTAGAAACACTCACAGATGCACACCAACTGAAGTACCAGCATGTCATGCATCCCACAGAAGCTGACAGCAAGCAGCAATACAGTAGCATTTCCTAGTTTTATAGGAGGGAAAAAAAACCTATTTATAACTGTGCTGAACAGGTCATGGGACTACTGATTGGTTTCAGTCCCAGTACACCACAGAATACTAAGAAAAGACATGTTTAGCAGGAAAAAGATATATTGTGTCCTATTCCTTCACTTCTTTCCCTGTCATTGCCAGTTCTTCCAGATTTTGAATTTCTTCTTTATCTTGCCTTTGCACGTGCTTCCTTGCATCAGCTTACAATTACCTGCACTGATGTTCATTCAAATGAAGTGAACAATAAAGTACATAAATTCACTTTCCTAGCATTTTGTTTCACACCATCTACAAATGCAGGAAGACTAAACTACATTGATACATATTTCAAAGATAGGCATGCAGAATCTCCAGAAGTGTATTTTAAAGCAAAACTTTGCATTCAGAAAATGTAAATGCACAAAGTGAACACCAAACATGTATTCTTTAAGGCTGTGGCTGCAGTCACTTGAAGACAATATAAATGTGGGCTGATACTACAAGAAAGAGCTCCTACACCTCCGTGTTTAGCTTGCATACAAGTGGCTACCTGGCTGCAGAAAAACTACCTGTTCCTCCTCCCTCCACAGAAAGATATGGCAGGAGCACATATCAGCTTAAAGTGATGGCAGAGCCATAGACTAGAAGTGTTACATGTTCATTCCAGTATGGATTAATCTAGCAGTGAATTTATGATTGCGAAATGGGAGACAGGAAAATTTGTTCACAGTTCCATTCCTGTGACAGAGGTTGCAGCTGTGTTAGCATGCTACCAAAGATGTGAACAACAAAAACTTAAACAGATCAACCCTCAATCTCCATAATTTCCTCAGCATTTTTACCAAACACCACCATCTTTTCCTCTGCACTTCACGATCTGAAAACTCTGAATTAGCAGCAATGACATCTAAGGAAATGAATTTCTTTCATTTCACCAATCTGCAGCATAGGATTTTTGTTGTCAGATGAAGGAATAAGATACTACACTAGAACACATTTCTGATTTAGGATGATGTCTTTGCAACTACATGGATTTAACACACATGCATAAGAAAAGAAGAAAATATTTGCTTTCTACACAGGTCTACGAAATTTATGCAGGGAGACTTTTTAGTCATCATTAAAAATCACGGATTATAAGCTTTCAATCTGACTCCCTTCCAAAAAAACCAACCACAAAATAAAACTTTCAACACTTTTGCTGGCAAAAAGTGATTGACACCACTTTCCACCAGGCCTCCTCCTCTACAATAATGTTACAAGTCTTTACTGGACTACTCACACAGGATTTGTTCCCCTCTAAAAAAAGAAATCAGACATCTGCCGATATCAACTGCTGTCTTCCATGGACAGGAGACTTAAGAAAATATCACCCTTAGATAGGTCCTAACTAAATATGCAGTACCTACTCCTAACCCTACCACACTGGCATTTCACTTACAGCACTTTCAGTATAATTTTTTGCAATTATGAACATGATTTTAGTTTTCTTGTACTAAAGTATAAGGAAGGCACACCCAGTTATAACACCTCAGCTGGGAGAGCATAAGATTCAGCTGAGAAGGCAGTAACATTCTGAAACTGTTTAAACAGAAATACAGGTTCCTACTGGATCATCTCCTTTATTTTTCTACAAGAGGGATACCTACAATGAAAAATATTAAAATATCTAACCATGCTCTTGTCACCTGCAAGTAAAAATCTTTGTTGTCAAGCCTTAGTCATGATTTTCTACTATCTAATTTATGCAGAAAGTACTTTTTCCCCTGTGTTATGATTTGTGAAAAAATACAGGTGTTTTGTGCCAGGTCTGTGCACAAATAAGTGCACTTGTTGGTGTGAACTTCCATAGGCCTGAGTTCATGAACTTATTTTAAAACTTATAAAGCTCCAAGAAAAGGCAGTTTATGCTTTGTTTAAAATGGGGAAAAAAACCTTTTATGGGGTGTAATCTCCAAGTCCTGGAAATCCCAAACTGAATTTCAGCAGTGGAATCCCTTCCTACCTGTTACTGAAGATGAGAGTAAGGCAGGACAACCATGCAACAATAGGAGACAGCTCTGAATGCTGACCCATATTTGTCAACCATAACCAAAAAAATCTTGCTGTATCAGGTTTTATTCTCATGTGCTACTCCTTTCTCTACTCCTCTACATCCCTTCCACACCTCACCCCAGCCTCTGGCCTAAACCTCACTGCATTAGAAGACGGCCAGATTTTTTTCCCTGGCACTCACTGACTCTGCTTCCAAATGGAAGATGGCTCCTACCATGGAGGAGTGAACTGGTAGCGGAGAAGTCATGCTGCAGCACAGTAAAATCCTCCACTCCATTACACTGGATTCCCTCATAATCCCCAGATTTTCCAAGATCCTATGAGGGGAAAAAACCCAAATCTTCTCTTGATAACAGCTTGATGACTGCTAGCTAATTAAAAAAATTATGTTTGTTTCACAGAAGAGGACTGAAAGAATGGGAAGTGTTAATCAGAAATATAGTCCCAAAGGGCGCTCTCATAGACCTACTGATGCTGCTATCCTTTTTACGCTCCCCTTCAGATCTACTTCACATACAGGAATTTCTACACTATTTCTGAAATATTTATAAATACTTTTTACAAACTGATAAATCAAGCTCTGTGAGTTTAGACAAACTAATGCTTTATAAATCATGTCTAACTTCCAAATTGTTACCATATTTTGTTTTTAGCACCTAAAAATTTAAGTTCTGCTGGATCCCAATGCAATGGGAATAGTGAAACAAAATGGTGGGAAAAGGATAAAAAGGCCAACATAAAACCATACCAGCCTAAAAAACGCGAGGAACATTTATCCTTGTCCAAAGAACAGCCTCTTCTGCTGGCAATATAGAAAAAAAATCATGAAAGCCCCAAAACATACTCTCAGAAAAGATACATCTTAGAAATTAGACTACATGCAAGATAACAGTCTGACACTTCTCTTAAAACAGGTCTCAGATGATTACTAAATATAATTAACTTAACCAGTCAAACATTAGGAAACTACTGGCTGAAGTGACACTACCATTATTGATAAATTTTCTAATTGTGACTGAACTGAAAGGCAATGTTTAGCACTACAACAGATATTCTGTCCACAGTTTCAGTAAACTATTTCTCTTTCTTTTAAGTCTCTCTCTTTCAAAGCCTCTCCAGGGCCTCAAAGTACATCTACATATAATACGCAGTACTTATAGTTTGCTCATGGCTGCAAACAAAATAAGCCTGAAACTCAATACTCATAAAAGTCTTTTGAACGCCTTAGGAAATCCCTAAAAGAGGCAGAGGAGTCTCCTGCCAGACACGGTAGCTCCTTGCAGGCTCCACTTCCCTAGGAGAGGCCTGCAGAGGGGAGAACATGTGGCACGCAGACAGCCCCGTTCCTTCCCGGTCTAGGGGAGGAGGGAAGACTCATTCAAACTCCCCAGCAGCACCCGAGCCCGACCAGGGCGGTCGCTGCGGGCACAAACCCGCGGCTCGCCAGGCTGCGGGGAGACACAGCGGGCCTGGCAGACCCGACCCCCGGCGCGATGTGCGCCAGGCCCCGCGCTCCGCTTCACCCACCCCTGCTGCTCCCGCCGCCTCGGGCCCCTTCCCTCTCAGGGGCCGCCCTCGCCCGGGATGCGCCGAGCGCCGCGGCCCGCCCGCCCCAGCACACGGCCCGCCGGGCCTGGCGAGGGAGTGCGCGCGGAGGCGGCGCGGGCGGCCCCCCAGGCCCGCTCCGGAG